>OZ007577.1:2152335-2547335 GCA_963931925.1 Onchidella celtica
ATTGACGTTTTCTAATGGCTGATGGATGATTAAAAAAGAAAGGTGAGTGTGGCATTGTTATCACGTGCACTATTTATGGTCTCTGATCTCTTCGGTAGATCTTTAATTAAAGATAACAACATACACGCCGTTGAGTTAGGATACACACACACCGCGGCTCAGCGGGTTGCAGTGGAGCGTGTTGACTGTGCTAGTGTGGAGCAAAACTAAAAGCCTTTGTGTCGTTTTGGACAGCGCAGACAGTGGCGGATGACTATGAAACTAATGAAGCTCAAGCTTCAGCCTCTCCCCCCCCCCCCCTAATCCGGGGGGGGGGGGGCTTGAAGAAACTGTTTGCAATGATTGACCATTTCAACAAAATCGATTGATTTTCTTTTGTTGTAGTTTTTTTTTAGAAGAATTTCCAACAAACGATGTCGCGAGTGAGAGACTCGATGGTTGGCTAGTTTATGACATTTTGTTACAAGGGCAGCAAGGCTCTATGCACCGTGTTGGATGTTGCCCTATTGTTGCTAGTTGCGAAGAGACCCCGTAACACTTGAAGCTTCAGGATCCCAATATGTGGGTTCGCGACTGAGCACACTGTCAATGGAACATGACACCATATTAATCATTATCCCAAAAATGGCATTTTTTAAAGAATTGAGAATGATTGCCAAAATAAATGTTACACAAACTCTAGTGTCAGCTTTCATGATTTCCAGACTATATTGTTGTAACTCACTATCGGCAGGCATTTCAACTAATAAACTAAATACGCTCAAATAAGTTCAAACAACGCTACCAGTCGAGCGTGCAACACCCATGTTAAAAGGATTCCATTGGCTGCCAGTGCATGCTCGCAAAGAGTATCAATTCTTTGTAAGAGGAGTTTCAAAGACACGATTCCTTCATCCATCACATTTTAACTGGATTATTAATACATGTCGTTCAGTGTTATCATGATATCACATCTTTATTAATCGGCAATCCACCCCCGCGCCACCACCAAATGGCAACCGCGATGTTCGTTAAAAATATAAGTTAGCCGTTCCTTCTCTTATTCTTAGCCCAATGTATGGAATGACCCCCCCCCCCCCCCCCCAAGAAAGAATAAGGGATATTTCTTTATTTGAGAAATACAAAACAGAGCTAAACTCAGTCTGGTACCGTACAGGAAATATCTACTGACCGACGGATGATGTCTCTTTAGGCCTTGTATGTTGTACAGCATGGAAGTATTTTTGTGAGTGCATACGAGAGAGAGACAGAGAGAGAGAGAGAGAGAGAGAGAGAGAGAAAGAGAGAGAAGGGTCGGTAGGTAAATAGATAGAAAGATAGACAGACAGATAGATAGATATACAGACAGACAGACAGACAGAAAGATACATAGATAGATAGACAGGGAGACAGACTGATAGATGGACACTCGGACAAACAGGAAGACAGACAGACGGATAGATAGATAGATAGATAGATAGATAGATAGATAGATAGATAGATAGATAGATAGATAGATAGATAGATAGATAGATAGATAGATAGACAGATAGATAGACAGACAGATAAGTAGACAGATAGACAGACAGAAAGATAGACAGACAGATAGACAGACAGACAGACAGATAAAAAGGCAGACAGATAGACAGACAGACAAACAGGCAGACAAATAGACAGACAGATAGATAGACAGATAGATCAGACAAATAGGCAGACAAATAGACAGACAGATAGATAGACAGACAGACAGACAGATAGATCAGACAGACAGACAGATAGATCAGACAGACAGACAGACAGATAGATAGACAGACAGGCTGAGACAGATAGAGAGAGAGAGAGAGAGAGAGAGAGAATGTATACAACAACTCTCTAATTCAGAACTGTGACGGTACAGTTGACCACAGATTCAGTGAACAGAAATGTCCGAGTGATGGTCTTGGTTTGACACATTCATGTTGACATTTGTGGCGGTTGCCCGGTTACCTGTGCATTCTGCTGAATTTCCTCTTTCCTGGGCGAGTGAGATGGAGTAAAGAAAAAAGTGAACGAGCGAATGGATAGACGGATGGATGAAAGGATGGGTGGATGGACGGACGGACGGGAATGGATGGATGGATGGATGGGTGTATAGATGGATGGGTGGGTGGATGGGTGGGTGGATGATTGGCTGGATGGTTGATGGATGGACGGATGGATGGATGGGTAAGTGGATGGCTAGATGGATGGATTGGTAGGTAGATGGATAGATAGATGGATGGGTGGATCGACAGATGGATGGTTGTTTAGATGGATGGATGAATGGATGGAGGGGGATGGGGGTGGACAGATGGACGGGTGGATAGATGGATGGATGGGTGGATGGACAGATTGACGGATGGATAGGTGGATGGATGGGTGGATCGACAGATCGATGGTTGGTTGGATGGATGGGTAGATAGATGGAAGGGTGGATCGACAGATGGGGATGAATGGATGGATGAATGGATGGAGGGGGCTGGGGGTGGATAGATGGACGGATGGATAGATGGATGGAGGGGGATAGGGGTGGACAGATGGATGGATGAAAAATTCTACGATATCCACTGACTTCTCAAACTGATGAAACAGAAACTCAAGGGTCCCGCCAGTAACACTAGCACGTGAACCTATACATGTTATCTCTTACCTCAGAGGTCGGGGCGGCGTCAGTCAACATCTTTGATTTGACACAATCTTGAAGTGGCGGATATCTCAGTTCAAAATATCTACCCATACTTTTTCCAGCTCTCTCTCTCTCTCTCTCTCCGTTCTTCCACTCTCTCTCTCTCTCTCTCTCTCTCCCTTCTTCCACTCCCCCTCTCCTTCCCTCCCTCTCTCTCTCTCTCTCTCTCCCTTCTTCCACTCCCCCTCTCCTTCCCTCCCTCTCTCTCTCCCTCTCTCTCTCTTCCTTCTTCCTCTCTCCTTCCCTCCCTCTCTCTCTCTCTACCTCTCTCTCTCTCCCTACTTCCACTCCCCCTCTCCTTCCCTCCCTCTCTCTCTCTCCCTCTCTCTCTCTCCCTCTCTCTCTCCCTTCTTCCTCTCTCCTTCCCTCCCTCTCTCTCTCTCTCTCTCTCTCTCTCCCTTCTTCCTCTCTCCTTCCCTCCCTCTCTCTCTACCTCTCTGTCTCTCCCTACTTCCACCCCCCCTCTCCTTCCCTCCCCCTCTCTCTCTCTCTCTCTCTCCCTTCTTCCTCTCTCCTTCCCTCCCTCTCTCTCTACCTCTCTCTCCCTACTTCCACTCCCCCTCTCCTTCACTCCCTCTCTCTCTCTCCCTCTCTCTCTCCCTACTTCCACTCCCCCTCTCCTTCCCTCCCTCTCTTTCTCTGTCTCTCTCCCTTCTTCCACTCCCCCTCTCCTTCCCTCCCTCTCTCTCTCTCCCTCTCTCCCTTCTTCCACTCCCCCTCTCCTTCCCTCCCTCCCTCTCTCTCTCTCTCTCTCTCCCTTCTTCCACTCCCCCTCCCCTTCCCTCCCTCTCTCTCTCTCCCTCTCTCTCTCTCCCTTCTTCCACTCCCCCTCTCCTTCCCTCCCTCTCTCTCTCTCGCTCTCTCTCTCTCCCTTCTTCCACTCCCCCTCTCCTTCCCTCCCTCTCTCTCTCTCTCTCTCTCTCTCCCTTCTTCCTCTCTCCTTCCCTCCCTCTCTCTCTCTCTCTCCCTTCTTCCACTCCCCCTCTCCTTCCCTCCCCCTCTCTCTCTCTCTCTCTCCCTTCTTCACCTCTCCTTCCCTCCCTCTCTCTCTCTCTCTCTCCCTTCTTCCACACCCCCTCTCCTTCCCTCCCTCTCTCTCTCTCTCTCTCCCTTCTTCCACTCCCCTCTCCTTCCCTCCCCCTCTCTCTCTCTCTCTCTCCCTTCTTCCACTCCACCTCTCCTTCCCTCCCTCTCTCTCCCATGTCTCTCTTTCTCGCTCCCACCTTTCTCTTTCTCCCCTCTCTATCTGTCTGTTGTCATTCTCTCTCTCTCTCTCTCTCTCTCTCTCTCTCTCTCTCTCTCTCTCTCTCTTTCTCTCTCTCTTTCTCTCTTCCCGTATCAATCTCTCCGGAATCTATCTTTCCCTCTCTGTCTGTTTCTTAAAAAATATGCACATTTACAAATGACAGTTTATTTTTCGTTCAATGTGACGATTAAGAACACATCTATACCACATTTAGATTTGTCCCTATGGGTTGCATAACCAAAATTTATTAATTTCAGTGGTGAGATAGGATTTACGTCTCACCCCCTACACTTGAAAATCTTTCAAGGAAAAGCATATCCGTACAACGCACACAATTCGTTGACGTAGAACACACACCGGAATACTATATTACTGACCTTGTTCATTTGCATAGTTTTTAAAAGTATGAATCGGCTTAGTAGCAAAACAATCCGACTTCTGCTCGGAGATTGCGTGATCTGCGCTAATAATATAGATCTACTTGAGTGTACGTCGATCACCAATGGCTACCCCAACCCCTTTTCGCCTGATTAGACAATCTGACTACCGCCCATTGATACAAACTGACTAGACCCTCACGCCCCCAGGTCCATCTGACTATTCCATGTGTTGTCACTTTAAATTGGTAAACACCATACCGGTACCAAGTTTTGTTTCAGCAAACCTTCACCAGTCGCGCTTTGGGTAAACATGTACGGATATGCACTGTCCATATCCATACAACATGTTGTACGGATATACACTTCCATCTTTCAAATTGCATTTTTGTTTCGGTCCTAAAAGAATTCATACTTTAAAACCTTCAAGCCTGAGTCAAATTTTGCATATCATCGTGTGCACGCTTTCCATAATTCCCTTAGGCAAAGTACTGGAAGATCGTTTTGTTTCTGGCCAAGTAGGTGGCGCAGGAGGTACCGGTACCATATCATTATAATCTACTCGTTCATGTGTATGCAAAGATGTTAAAATAGTATTAACCTATTTTAAGATCTTTGTGTGTATGAGAATGGCAGAAAAAAAAAATATGGCAGCATTCAATGTCGAGTAGCTCATGACACTAGTAATCGATTCACCCGGGTGTAGACTGAGGACAAGAATTCACCCACTTAGAATGACAAGGTCCTATCTCCACTTTTTGGCTGAACTGAGTAACACACTTCACATTACTTCTACAGGCCTTCTCCATCGTGTGTCAAAGCATTGAGCTGACAACGGTGTGTAATTTGTAAATATTACATAATAAGAAAAAAAGAAAAAGGTCGTATCTCCAAAAGCTATCAATACATGAAACTGCAATCATCAATATCTCAAAAGTTCACGGAAGGGAGTTAGAACCTTGTCTTTCTCAGAGGACGAATTGTGAGCATGAACTGAATAGTGATGTAACTCCACTTTCATTGGTTTTTAACAGAATTGAATTCCCACAGTTGAACGAAGTTTTGCTTTAAAAAGTAGGCTGAGATAATAATTAGTTTACTTCATGGGAGGGGGGGGGCAGTGGGGACGGGGGGGGGGGGACAGTGGGGAGTAGATCTTTATCACACTGAACGATTACTAGGTCCTGTCTGCGCTCATAAAGGTACCTTAGTTTCTAAGAAAAGTGGAGTTACATCACTTTAATGCGTGGGGGTGTAACTGTCACGTTGTGCAGCTGCGACTTCAGTTTTTGTTTGTTCTGTCTCCCTCGGTAGGAAAAACTGGAGATTTTTGAGTATGTAGAACTAGAACTGGAGGTATGACGACTGCACACTTTGACACTTGTTTAAAACGCGTTTGGCCAAAGTCAGACGTAGGCCAAAACAGAATGTACCAGTTACGTCATTGCCCTATCCATGGTGCATCTATTAATGTAAAAATCATTCAAAAGTGCCAAGCCATTATCCTGGAAATAAAACTTTCTGTGCAGTGTAATGGCCTAACTCATTCATAGACGTAGGCCATTTTGATTCTGGGGTTGTTTCAGCCAACCTGGATGATGGCCACTTGTACCTGGAGTCATTTTGGCCTAAGTCTGACTGCATTGCAAAAGAATAAATAAAGGTGTGTTGTTGTTGTTGTTGTTGTTTTTGCGATTTTCTCAGAAGTGCAAAAAATGACTTTGGCCAAAAGGTCTGCACCATGACGACTTATCAAGCTGTTTCACAGTTCCAGTTTATTCTAGCTCATTATTACAATAGCTGCTGTGTTCACTGTTCATCTGTAGCTTACTGTGTACAAATACAACGGTCCGTTAACAATAATACTAAAGCCGCATACGGTTTAGCCCGAGACAGAGAATACCGAGACGGTTCAATTCGCGAAATTCCGTCCGACGCCTTGCGCGCATATCATCCATGTCAACAATGCAACAATTCGCACCACGCCTCTTCATAATTGACGAAAAAAGAACGAGTACCACAGAGTTCTGTGAGTAGTACTCACCGTGTTTATACGCGCGCAAGTTGTGGACATAAAAGAAGGAATGGTCCGTCTCGGTATTCAGTGTCTCGGATTTAACGTCGAACTTCTCAGTAAAGTTGTGCAAAAACAGTGGGGTGGCAACAAATAAGAACTCAAGTCGGGCAAAGTTCTCCAGAGAGCTTATGTTCGCTGTGCCAGCTCAGCTATGGATGCATCAGACTTTGCCGACTAACGACATCAGGGATTATAGTCTGTAATTGACATCAGTCCAGAATTTGCCAAAGCTTTGGGATGTTCAAATCCTGTTTAAGAAAGAATTAAAGTATATTATATTGACAAAGTTCAGTTCTACCTTACGATAATGCTGGGTGTACCGAGACAGAGAGATAGAGAGAGAGAGAGAGAGAGGCAGAGATGGTAGGATTTCAGGGAAAGCCTCCAAACAAAGCTTCGTGGGTCGCCTCTTTAAAGTCAAGATACACAGCCCCACCCCCCCCCCCCAAAATGCATTTGCATATTTTTCAATTTGAATTATTTCTTTCATTTCCCTGCGGCAGCTGTTTGACTTCGCGAGTGGCACACAGAAAGAAACTCTGTCGTTTTCTAGTCTATTTATAGCAGAGGGTTTTTTTTCTCCTATTTTCATAATATTATAAAAATCACAGAAAAACTGTTTGCTTTGTGTCGTTTGGGCTTTACTTTTTACGCAGGATTTCGCAACATACAACTTTTTCTTTTTGCCCGATTTTAACATTCCTCTTTTCATAGTACATGGCGTACAGAACTAGTAGAGGACCCGCGACTTGACGGGCCAAGGAAAATGTTGGATTTCTACTCACACTTCGTCTTGTTTTGATCGGCGTTGCTTTCTCCCTCTCCCCACCCCACCCCCCTCCCCCATTCTCTACTTTTCTGCCGCCCCACCCACCATTTAGTTAATTTCCAAGCAGAAAGCATGTCAAATACAGCGTCTCTCATGCACACACGGCTTCTTGAAGGGAGCCAAAAAATGTTCATTGCATTTTACTCTCATAACAACATTTGTCCAGGATTGCCTGGGTTCCAGTTTTGGTTTTGCGTTTTACGTGGCGTCGGCACGATAACGGCCACTTTTGCGCCCTTCACGGTCTAATTTGGATGCATTTTCATTTATGTTTGGTATTCAGAGCTTTTGCCGGAAACTTCAGAGAAAACAATTGTTCGTTTTCACACCTAAGAAAATTAATTGTATTACAGAAAGGTGTCCGGCCCCTCCGTTGCATCCCACCCCCCCCCCAACCCCCAACCCAATCCATTTCGGTCTTAAAAATATGAATAAAATACTTTCTGCTCCATCTTTTCATTTCTTTTTGGCGTCCTCTGTCGAGATTATGTTTCTAATAATAATTAGTCCGGGGGAGATAACATAAAATGGACGGCTGAATTTCAGTGTCATGAAAATTGTTCGAATCGTGTTTTAAAATATCTTATACGTGTATTTTTCGAGGAATGGAACACGGAGAGGAACGCTGAGGGCGTAGACAGAAGTGGGTGCTGCGGGTGTTGGTGTAATTAATAAAAAATTATTTTCAGACATCAGCAGCTGTTGTATCAGTGCAAACGACATACTTGTGAATTGAAGTGTTGTGTGTGATCTGAATGTGTGCAGATGTGCTTTGAAACCATTCATTTTGACTTGCCCACGGCCAATAATTATCCACTGATCTCATCTGTCTGCGAATTCGTATTTAATCACTATATTGGTACGAGTTTATACAGTAATTTTTAAATGGTTGAAATCAGAAGAGAGAGTCCCGAGACACAGAATACCGAGACAGACAATTCCTTCTTTCACTAGACGTCCACAACTTGCGCGCGTATAAACACGCTGGATACTGCTCACAGAGCTCTGTGGTACTTGTCTTTTCCGTTCAGTTATGAAGAGGTGTGGTGTGAATTGTTGCGCTGTTGTCATGGATGATGCGCGCGCAAGTCGACGGACGGAATTTGGCGAATTGAACCGTCTCGGTATCCCGTGTCTCGGGAGTGTCTGACTGTGCCCGACTTTTGTTGTTGTTGTTTGTGATTTGGTGTCGACAAGATTCACGTGAACCTGAATTGCGAGATAGCTGAACAATGAACACAGGTCGCTATTATTCTCTATTATATACGGCTTCATTTACAAAGAATAGAATGTTGTGGCAAGTACCTACGTAACCCAATTTTTTTTTTTTACGGTAGAGGCACGTATTTTAAAACCTGTTTGTGACTCTAGAGCTAGAGAGCTCCTCCCGAAATACTCCTAACAACTGCCATAATTAATTATTATTCTTTCAGATTTTCTTTTTGTTTTCCTCCTGTTTTTATCATTATCGTTATTGAAAGGGTAGGAGGTAGGGTTAGAGATTCGATAAGATTTAGGGTTGAGGATAAGGACGGGGTTAGCAATAGGTACGGTACGTTTACGTACGCGCTTCTAGCCCAAGCGCTTAGTTTCCGTACGCACTTGTAACAACAGCCCTAACAAACGTGCCCACCGCAGCACTGATTTCTTTGTCCTACAATATGAGCCCCTGACGAAAAACACCGACCAACCTCTTTAGTGATCGCCTAGCAAATCAGAATTCATTAAATAATACGCCAGCGACTAAAATTAGAACTTCTAAGTGGTGCCCTAGTCCTTCACCTTCCGTCCAGCGGATTCATTATTTTATTTATTTTTTTTACATTAAGATACAAAATATAGGTGAGCGACGTTGGTAATTATCCAAAATAATAAGAGCTCAAATACATTGGAATTCGTTATCAACTCGTGATCAACAAGCCCTAAACACATAACGCAGTAACCTGTGACTTGTGAACTTTTAGTGACGAAAGATCTGCAATTCTATGATCAGCGCTACAGTGCCGTCGACTCAGTTTTCTCCCACTTTCAGGTGTCTTTCAACAGTAATTCATGAAGAGAGAGCATTTTTACAGCGACATTAACATCCCACTCAACTTTGACCCAAAGGTGTTAATTACAAAGCCAAATAAAGAAAAACAAGCTGAAAAGGCACTCTCCTCGCAGACTCCCCCCCCCCCCCCCCCCCCGCAAATTACCGCCCTGCCCATCACTTTGTACCTTATCATCATGGTATTCCTGTAGCCTGATTTTGCGACTTACAGCTATGATAATTATGTCTTCCTATGTGTTTGTGACTTAATGATTCATCTGCCAACCAAACTCTAATCCTCATATTTCGAAAAGGCAAAAATGCACAAAGAACAACATGGGAAATACCGGACGTCTTGCCCAGACAAGTTCTGTGTTATTCAGCATGTAGGGACAGAAACGTTCTGTTCTTGTCCGAGCAACAATCAGACTTGATCAATGGAAACGATGCTAATCTGATTGATTCTGTGTTATTTCATCATCCGGTCTTTTAGTCTGCCCTAGATTATCTGTTGTTACACGAGGAGCGACACCCTACATAGGCAGTTGATTTGTTTCACTCACGTCACCCAAATATTGTGATGTTCACTGTGCACGGCGACTGGACATGTGCATTTGCTAAGACTTGTTTTGGGAGGAGATCCATACCAGTCACACAGTTAGGATAGTACAAGGACGCGACTTTAGGAGCCTTCGTGAACTGGGGGTCGCAGGAAGACAGTCTGTGTTTTTGGGTAGGGATTTTTTTTTTAATTTTGTCCGGGCGGCGGCATTGTTAGGCCTGCTCTTCTCGACTTCCAACTGCCAAGGTATCTTTAACGTGCGGAACGTGCACATTTTTTCTGTCCTGCCAGTTTTTTGTCCTATTCCGAGAAGACTAGGTGCTCGATCCTACCCACCATAGGATCAGGGACGAGGAATTTTTCCCAAAATTCCACCATGTCTGCACCGACCGGGAATCGAACTCGGTACTTTGGGCAGGAGAGGCGAGCACCTTGCCTCTGGACCACCGTGTCCCCTGGCGAGTTAGTCCTCTAGACCAGGGGTCACCAAACTACGGCCTGCGGGCCGGATCCGGCCCTCGACGTCAGTTCATCCGGCCCGCCATGGTACTTGATTTTGTTTGATAACACCAGGGATATCTAGAGCTACGGGATGGACAATTATTTATGCGGCCCGCGCTTGTAAGTCTGTCAGTTATCCGGCCCTCTGTGAAAAAAAGTTTGGTGACCCCTGCTCTAGATTGATGTTTTTGTAGTAAAATGTTCGGCTTGGCGATTGGCACTCAGAATATGAAATATGTGTCTGACTGAAGTTGTGTAACTCTTATGGTAGCTCTCGGCCAGAATTAGTATTTTGGCGTCATTCGGCAAACTGCCCAAACCGAAATGAAACCGAAGCCGGACGGGTGTGCTCAGGCTCTTACGGCCCGGCTAGTTGTATCAGCTCGTCCTGCGGCCAACGGCTCCCCATCACGGCCTTGCCAAACCCAACACAACGTTGTCCCCATTCCCCAAACCCAACACAACGTTGTCCCCATTCCCCAAACCCAACACAACGTTGTCCCCATTCCCCAAACCCAACACAACGTTGTCCCCATTCCCCAAACCCAACACAACGTTGTCCCCATTCCCCAAACCCAACACAACGTTGTCCCCATTCCCCAAACCCAACACAACGTTGTCCCCATTCCCCAAACCCAACACAACGTTGTCCCCATTCCCCAAACCCAACACAACGTTGTCCCCATTTCCCAAACCCAACACAATGTTGTCCCCATTCCCCAAACCCGTTCAGGTCGACCTGTGAGAGAGAGAGAGAGAAGAGAGAGAGAGAGAGAGACAGAGAGAGAGAGACAAAAAGAGAGTGAGTTTGAGTTTAAATTTGGATTTTGCGGTGTGTCGGCACGATAACGGCCGCTTTGCGACATTCTCGTCTATTCTGTGCTCCCTTTATGTTTGGTATCCAGAGCTTGGAGATTTCACAGACAGTATTAAGTAGTCGCGTTTTCAATATTTCATAACTGTACTTAGGTAAAATTCTCAAAAGCTGCTCTGCAATTATATCTGAAAACAGTTTTGTAAATTGTCTTTCAGACAGGACAAGACACGCTGTGGGTCCGTGTTTAAAAATAGTTTTTTTCCATTTTGGAGGGGGGGGGGGGGGAGGAGGAGGGAAAGAGAAAGAGAGAGAGAGAGACATTCAGGGAGAGAAATTTTTACAAGTCCGATTTTAACAACAAAGTGAACGAGAAACTCCTAAACAAAAAACAGAGAAGTGCATTGAAATGAAAGGTGCTACATGTACACGGTTTAGGTCAGAGAGCACCTTTGTTCTTCGTTATCAATCAAATAATGACAGATTCCACCCCACCCCACCCCACCCCCTGCAAAAAATAATTAGTTTAAAAAATTGAGATTTCCCCACTGATGTTTTTATCTCTCTGTGTCCCCAGAAATGTGGCGATGGCGGAACACACAAAGTGATCTGTGAGCAAACACTTTTGTCCCAGTTCTAACCGAGAAGACTTCTGTCTCCGCCCCTGAGAGTACCTTGACCAATGGCAGCCAAGGGCGTGTTTCGGATATTCCGTCCTCCAGCGGCCATTCTGATCTGTGTGGTAGATTTTCTGTGGTTGTTCATGACCTACGTGGCCAACACCAAGCTGAAACGGATCTGTCTGGCGGCCCTGCTGTGTACTGGTGTTCTGTGGATCTTTCTGGCAGCGCGGAACATCAAGGAGGTCTGTGTTTTAGGTCTTTAGTGTAGGAAAGGGGGGGGGGGTTTCTCTACTCTTGGCATTTACACCTCACTTTACTTGTTGTTTATTGTCCTTGTTCTGGTTTCCCTGTGGTTTTGTGCTAGGGATTAGTTGTTTTATTAGAATTTTGCCCAGGCAGCGGCCTTGTTCTGCCTGCTCTTCTCGACTTTCAACTGCCAAGGTATCTTTAAGGTGCACATGCCCTTTGCCTCCCCTCTCCCGAGTTTTGCACCCTTTTCCAAGAAGACTAGGTGCTCGATCCTACTTACCATAGGATCAGGGACTGGACCCCCCACCCCCCCCCCCTTTCCAACAAAAAAAACTTCAACATGTCTATACCAACAAGGGATCGAACCGGATACTTTCGGCATGAGAGGTGAGCACCTTGCCTCTAGACCAGCCCGTCCCACAGCATTAAGTTGGAGGTACGCACGTATTGGAACCGAGGGAGGAGGGGGGGGGCGGGGGGGAGAAGGAGGGAGAAAGATGCAAACAAACAGACAAAGTGATGCAGCCTATTGCTTTGCCCGGAGGTTTAATGTCTTCACACGGACCATGTTCATATCTCAATTTAATGACACCAGTGAAACATATCCAGGGATATTTGCCATATTGTTATATGCGACATTTCGCCGATTTTGAAGTTTTCGACATGAAAGTGGCTCTCTCACTCCTATTATGAGTCCTAATTTCATTATGTATAACGTCGCTGCAGGATTCTAAACGGCTAACTCTGAAAATGCAGTGTGCTGGGTTTTTTTTCCAGAATTAAGAGTGACATCACCTGACACATTCTATAAATAAAATAAGCCCTGGATATGTAATCGGAAATATTTTTAGTATCAGTACCAAGTCCCAGCTCCAAAATGTGTATAATAGCCTTGCTTTTCAGTTTTTTCACTCTCCTGTACAATTTACAAAAACCGAGTTAGCCGTTTAGAATCCTGCAGCGACGATAAGTGTTATTCCAATTGGTTAAACATTTTTCGAGATACATGTTTGTGACGTAATGCTTTATGCGTTTTAGGCCTTTTTGCCACCAAACTTAATCCTTACTTTCTCGAAAAGACTACGTCTTGCTCCGGGTGCTTTCCGTACCCCTCCAGTCGAAAGTCTGTATGAGGAGACAAACGAAGCGTCCCCGTCCGACCGAAGAGAAAAACTCTTTCTTCAGTACGGAATAACATTGTCTTCTCACCCGGACAATGCCGCTTACAATTTAATTTTAAATCAAACATACATTCAAAAATTTGAATCTAGTCAAGGTGTCACCCCTCCTTTTTACCGTAGGATTCAGTCTTTGCTGACAACGGCCGAAATCCGGCCGTTTGTGTAGAAAATGACGAATTTCCTGCCGTCCCACCACGGCCAACACATAAACACAAACATTATTTTACATCTCGAGGCATGTTCCAAGAACAACACCATGCCAGAAACTTACAAGGAATGTTTAGAGAGGTAATCTGTAAATACTCCCGAAAAGACAAAACTAGCTGCACATACAACCATATTTGTATTGGTATACTACCAGTTGTAAACAAAGAGAAACTAGAAGTCGGCGCGTAGTTTGGAGAGGTTTTTTGTGAAAATTTCGTGATGAATGCACAGAATGCAAAGTTTTTTTATGTATCAAAAGGGGCTGAACGTGCCGGACTGACTGGCATACCAAGGCCCAAAACTGGAGATAAAACATAAGAAAAACATTCTGTAATATTCAAATTTGCTCCCTATCCATCAATGTTGTTTGTTGTGTGTTTCCATCACTATATTACTATCTATGAAAATGGCAATTTTGGGCTGGGGGACCAGGGTCACGGGTTCATAAGGACAGGAGGACCAGTGTTCAAAGGGTTAACGTGCGCAACGTGCACACGGGCCCTCCGAATCTTTGCGTCATTATCCGAGAAGACTAGGTACTCGGTCCTACCCCCAAGAGGATCAGGGACATAAAATATGAGATAAACCTCAAACTTCCAACATGCCTGCTCCGGCCGGGTTTTGAGGCGAGCACCTTGCCTCTAGACCACCTTGTCCCATCGTCAACATGGCAAATATCCGTCGACATGTAGGTCTGTATTATTTGTAATGTATTTTGTTTCGGGTTGGAATGATTTGATTCTGTTTTTGTACAGGTTGGGCGGTATGCCAAGTGGAGCCCGGCAACAATGGGTAGAAGAAAGACCAACACGGCGGAACATTTTGTCTACGGTCGAGATCAAGAGATCTACATGTATTCAGCTATCGCCAACTATCAATACCCGCTGAGCGGTGAGATCAACATTGTAGTTACCACACTCGACTCTTCCTCGGGTCTTCTCCAGTGCTGCGTCCTTGTGGACAACGACACGCTGTTCATCACGCCGGCGCAGGAATATTTCTTCTATCACGCCATTGACGTGACTTTTATTGCGAAGATCGTGGAATATTTCCACCCGGAGATCTATCACGCCAGACAGTACACGTGTACTGTACCAGAAATTGGTCAGCTTGCTAGTCATGTGACGCTGGCGGCGTCCCAGTGTTCCCCTGACATCAGGGATTACCTCCCCGTTTATTACCCTCCTCGAGTTCCAGGTGGACTTGCCCTTTGCGCCAAAATAGCCCACAGTGGTGGCCTTGACCCCGAAAAGGTCATTGAGTGGTTCGAAGTTCAGCGCATTCTGGGCGTGGACAAAGTTTTGATTTACGACCTGGGGAACCCCGAAAGTCTCTTGAGGGTACTGCGCTATTACCAAGACCTGGGCATGCTGGACCTTCGGCCTTACGAGCTGCCCGGGCTACCCCGGAACAGAACGTTGCTGGAGAGCAGTAAACACAGTGACCAGTTTCGTCATGACGAGTCGATGGCAGTGCTGGAATGTCGGCAAAGGATGGCGGGATATTCTTTCGTCATGAGCCATGATGCGGATGAGTTCATTATACCGCGGAGGAATATTGGACTGAAACAATTTTTTAAGGTAATTTCTACCTTTTTTTAAAAATAATCTTTCCTGTTTTGTCTATCTTTCTCTCCCAAAGTGAGAGAGACAGAGAGAAAGAAAGAAAAAAAACAACAACTGTGACGTAGCGTGGGTTGCCAGCGCTCAAGGCAAGGCTCAAGTATTGCCCCACTTTCTTCCCCCACTTTCTTGCCCCACTTTCTTCCCCCACTTTCTTCCCCCACTTTCTTGCCCCACTTTCTTCCCCCACATTCTTGCCCCACTTTCTTCCCCCACTTTCTTCCCCCACTTTCTTCCCCCACTTTCTTCCCCCACTTTCTTCCCCCACTTTCTTCCCCCACTTTCTTCCCCCACTTTCTTCCCCCAATTTCTTGCCCCACTTTCTTCCCCCACTTTCTTCCCCCACTTTCTTCCCCCACTTTCTTGCCCCACTTTCTTCCCCCACTTTCTTCCCCCACTTTCTTCCTCCACTTTCTTCCCCCACTTTCTTCCCCCACTTTCTTCCCCCACTTTCTTGCCCCACTTTCTTGCCCCACTTTCTTGCCCCACTTTCTTCCCCCACTTTCTTCCCCCACTTTCTTCCCCCACTTTCTTCCCCCACTTTCTTCCCCCACTTTCTTCCCCCACTTTCTTGCCCCACTTTCTTCCCCCACTTTCTTCCCCCACTTTCTTCCCCCACTTTCTTCCCCCACTTTCTTCCCCCACTTTCTTCCCCCACTTTCTTCCCCCACTTTCTTCCCCCACTTTCTTGCCCCACTTTCTTCCCCACTTTCTTCCCCCACTTTCTTGCCCCACTTTCTTGCCCCACTTTCTTCTCCCACTTTCTTCCCCCACTTTCTTGCCCCACTTTCTTGCCCCACTTTCTTCCCCACTTTCTTCCCCCACTTTCTTGCCCCACTTTCTTGCCCCACTTTCTTCTCCCACTTTCTTGCCCCACTTTCTTCTCCCACTTTCTTCCCCCACTTTCTTCCCCCACTTTCTTCCCCCACTTTCTTGCCCCACCCGACATGGCCACTTTTATTTGCCCCGTCATGTTCAAAAGCTGTGTAGAATGTTCGAATATTGGGAGATTTTGTGTTTAGGGGGCGGGGGAGGCTTGCTTCTTTATTCATTAGTTCTTAGTTGTTGTTTTTTTCTTTTGAAACTTTGAGGCCCCTAAGAATTTGGCGTCCGGGGCAAACGCCCCTGTGACAACCACCCCCCCCCCCCCACGCTACGCCACTGGAGCGGACTGTGCCTAGCGAGCAGCCTAATGGTTTTTTACATGAGTCTGGAGCTTAATGTGATCTACTGATACCTTTAGTCATGTTCTGAGCTTCCAGTCGAGGGCTGGAGACCCTTATTTCAACTTGAGCGACCTCACAGCCGAGCATATCGATTGAAATCCTTGTGGCGGCATACTGGACTTTTTCCTCGTTCATTATCGCATTGTTACCATATAGAAAATCCTCTCTAAGATCTTTTGAGAATTGAAAAAAACAACAATAGGCTTTGCTGTCTTGGAATCCTATCTTTCTTGGCATTTCTTGTTAACCCTATTGCTGCTGGGATGGAATTAGAGTGCCTCGCTAAGTGCCAGCTAACTGCCAGTCACATTTCAACAGAATGTGTTGATGTCCCACCTTAACGATGAAGGCTCCATGCCTGCGGATCCATTAAAAGAATTATTTCCTGAAGTGGGCCGGCAGCGCACCTTGTCGCTTCTGAAGGAGGCGAGCTCTAAAAGTTGATTTAACACATTTTTATCATATTTACAAGATTCACGCAGACATACTTGTATACAGTGCGAGCCTTTTTCCCGTAAGGTTTTTAACTTGACTTTTATTTGACCTGTCTTGAGCGTCTGAGGTCTGAAAGTTAGCCCCAAGCGGGATCCGTGGAAGGCGCATGAGTGAGGCCGTTATCGTGCCTTTAAACCCAAACTCGAACTCAAACGCCTCGCTAAACGGGATTCTGAAATAAGATAAGATAAGATAAGATAAATTTTATTCGTCCTTGTACAAGGAAATTTGTTTTGATCATTGAATACATAACAATATACTGTGTTAATTTGATACATTTGATATTGGGAGCTGGGGGTCACTTGGAAAACCTAACAAGTATCAGTTGTATTTGTAGTTGCATACTTCTTTAATCCCATTTTGCCTTAGTGTCATTACAACCCAGATACGTCGCCGCCACTTTGTAGCGACCGTTTTGTTTTGTTTTGGTGTTGTTGTTTTTTTTGGGTTGTGGGGGGGGGGGGGATCATAATCTCCGAAAAGTGGATTCTATTGTCCTTTTTCGCCAGGACTTTGGGACAACTGACAGATTTAATCAATCACAGGCAGTAGTGGTTTTAAAAATTGGAGCTCTTCGAACAGTGACATTACAGACTGAAGGTCTTCAGTGGAACAGAATCTCGGACAAACAGGATCTTTTGTCAGGCCTTGTTTTTTTGCTGACAGCCCCAGGTCATGCGTCTGAGTATTTTCCTGAGTTGTTTTTGTGGTCGTTGGGGGCAGGGGTTTAGGAGGGTTAAAACCCAGAGTTTGAAAATGATATGTGCTAAATACTCGATATAGCCAACAGTTCAGATGTGTGTTGCAAGCATTAAAATGTCCCCAGCGTGTTGGAAAACTAGACAGCCTCAGTAATATCTAGTTTAATGCTTTATAATTATCTTACTTAGTGCTGTTTCATTGTTACTGAAACTCGTTTTCTGTACTATTTTGTAGTGTAGACAATCTCTCTCTCTCCCTCTCTTTCTCTCTCTCTCTCTCTCTCTCTCTCTCTCTCTCTCTCTCTCTCTCTCTCTCTCTCTTTGTCTCTCTCTCACTTTCTCTCTCTGTCTTGTTTCTCCCTCCCTCTCTCCCTCTTTCTCCTTCCTTCTCTCTCTGTCTCCCTCTTTCTCCTTCTCTCTTTCTCACTCTTTCTGTCTCTCTCTTTAGCTCTTTCATTTTCTCTCTGTCTAGCTCTTTCATTCTCTCTCTGTCTCCCTCTCTAGCTCTTTCTCTCTCTCTCTCTTTCTCTTTCCTCTCTCTCTTTCCTCTCGCTCTCCCTTTCTCTTTCCGCTCTGTCTCTCTCTTTATTTATCTGTCCCTCTCTCTCTTCCCTTTCTTTCTGTCTGTTTGCCTGCCTGTCTGTCTGTCTGTCTGTCTGTCTGTCTGTCTGTTTGTCTGTCTGTCTATCGATCTATCCATCGGTCTACAGGTCTGTCTGTCTTTATTACTCCCTATGTTAGCTCGGGCAGTTATCGCAAGTTCTTCTCACATCGACGCCAGAACATAATTACTTCCACACGAACCTCCAATTAATGTCCATCTATTTCGCTGATCGATTCATTATCTGTGCAGATTAGCCAGACATGCAATTATTCTTTCAACCTTCAGGCAGATATGATATGATATTAAGATATAACTTCCTTATCCTGTTTTCACGGAATTTGTTGTCATAGCATCAGTAACAGTGCTACATTAAATACAGTATCAAAGGCACACACTACAGGTCTTTAACGCATACGTACCGCACACACGCACTACAGGTCTTTAACGCATACCGCACACACGCACACACGCACTACAGGTCTTTAACGCATACCGCACACACGCACTACAGGGCTTTAACGCATACCGCAGACACACACACTACAGGTCTTTAACGCATACCGCACACACGCACTTTGCTCTCACAAAAACTAGCAAAAAAAAAAGACATTGTCAGAACAATCGGTTTGGAAAACTCACACCAGCATACAACATTAGGAAACACTGCTGCTACCAATGGTGGATGGCGAAAAAGATCGTCTTTAACGCTCTGTTTGTTTTAAACACAGTATTCGTCCAGTTCTTTGCGATCGAACTACTTGATAGTACAAGGGGTAAAAGCAGACAATTAGAATTGTTTTCAATGTTTAACCTACAGTTGTTCCGTTGAGTTTTTAAGAATATCTGCCTTACATAATATTAAAAATATTCAAATATTATTTGAGTTGTGAGTTGTGAACTGTTGTGAGCTGTGAACTGCGCCTAACAGGCTGCGTTACAATTTGCTCTGAGATAGAGAGAGGTAGAGAGAGAGAGAGAGTGAGCGAGACAGGGAGAGAGAAAGAAGCAGTGTTGTGTGTTTAGCGCTTCGCCGGCGCTCCATTTTGCTCTGTGATTGACGTGTTGCTTCTGTAAAGCGCATAGAGCATTTTAAAAATGGATATGCGCTATATAAATGCCATCCATTATTATTATTATTATTAATAATAATAATAATAAATAGAATTTCTATAGCGCATTTCTAATAAAATTATTACTCAATGCGCTGTACATTGCATCAATGATTCATGCATACACTTTCCAAATCTCATACTAAAACACGCACTCTCATCCATACAAACTTTCAGTTTCACACACATAGACGCTCTTAGTCATATAACACTAGCTTATATAATCAATTGTAACATCGAAGTACAGAATAGAATTTTGAAAATTTAACAGTTTCGGAGGAAAAGGTGATGTTTTACACTTTTCTTAAAGCTTTCAAGATTCGGTGATTCACGAATGTTCCAAGGGTATCTGGTTCCAGACATTTTCTTTCTTTTGTCTTATTTTTTTGCAGGAGAAAATGCAGATTTATCAAGACAGTGCTGGATTTTACTTTTTTGCCGAGTTTTTCATTTATAATTGGGGTCCCACAAACCCCGAAGACGATCTTATGTTGACACGGTACAGAAAGGCTACCAAGCCGCACTGGGAATGTACCAAATACGTCTATCTTCCCAGCCGGACACTGTCCATCACCACTCACAGCATCTACCCCATGTCACCATATACCACGTAAGTCACGCCAATCGTTTTGTCTTGATCAGAGTTTCCCAGCCGGTGGTGAATTGAGCCCTGGTGGGTGAATTTACTGAGTCTGGATTTGTACATGAGTTTGGTATTTTTCGGTTATGTCGTGACACGACCTGACAGGGTTGGCAAATGTATAATGTTCGTCTGGTGATGTACAAATCACTATTATTGTTGTTGTTTGTCGTGATTGGGGTATTGGTATTTTAATATGTTATATTGGGATGTGTGTTCGACTGCATGTTTTTAATAACTAGAATCTAACCCTCACTCCCAGACCACGCCAAATACTAAAAAACAAACTGAATAACTTTCAACAATCAGGCCTGCAGGGCCGCACTTTAATTACGCTAGTTCCCTAACAATTTCAACTCCATGTAGATCTATTCATGTAGTAAGGATGAGAATCAACATCATAAAATCCAAAATCAATAGTACTTCATTATAAGTCTAGACCTAGGTTTCCCCATAATATCAGTTAACTTTCATTCTAGCTAACTATCTAACTAGATTTAAATCAATTCCTTTCATTCTCATAAATCCCCCACTAAAGTAATAATAATGATTCCTAGTAACTTGTAGCTACTCTAAATATTTTCTATTTCCAAGATCTGGACTGTTTACTGTATTACACTTGACATAGTCTCTGGAGACATCAGACTATCTCCAATACTTAAGTTCATAGCTGGCCTAGCTCGCCAAGGAGACGTCGGCACAGTTAGATGTATAACTCTAGGATGAGCTGGCAATTCCCAGACTCACCCAGACAATTCAAATCACAGTTATATCTTATACATTAAATGTAGTTGTAGCTCTAGCCGAAGTTTAACCATTCATCTTCAATTCCTCGCACACTCATTCTTGGTGGAACATCTTCTCTCCTCTTCGAGGATAATCACGCACGCATCATCTTGGATTAGTAGTTAGCCTATGTATGTGCTTGATTCATCGAACAGTTACTTGGGGACGAGACTCACCATTGTGTTCTCAACCCGGTTGGCTGAGAACAATTCATTACAAGCGTTCAGCACATTGAGCAAACATCAATAGCCATAGATTCTCATAAACTAGATCTACATCTAGGCATCTCTTTGGTAAATTCCCTCAGGCGGAATCACGCCGAGTCCTACGCAAATGGGTTTTCTGCTTGGACTGAAGTCCCCACCAGACGAACAGCTGCTTTCCTAGTTCTACAACGCGCTATTAATACGCCGGCCATCCATTGGCTGTCAATTTAACCGCCAAGTGACGTAGAAAAATATAATCCCACCCCCAAGTCTAAAACGGGATGTTAATCTTTTATTAACGCCCTATTGGCTTTTATCTAAGTATCCACCATCTCCCTTAGTAATTCTTGCTGACTTATTTTCGTCTATTAATAAAAATATCAGCGATATTCTATTTACTCTGTTTATCTCCGCTATCCTGTCACTCCATCTTTTCACTCTCCTGACGTCAAAATTAGGCCAATACAGTACACTAATTGGGTTAATTCAATGGGGGAATATTACTCTTAGGCCACTATTATTACAGTGGAGTTTGGTCCTTGACATTGTTGCTGTTGTTGTTGTTATTGCTGTTGCTGTTGTTGTTGTTGCTGTTGTTATTGCTGTTGCTGTTGTTGTTGTTGTTGCTGTTGTTTTGTTATTGCTGTTGCTGTTTTTGTTGTTGCTGTTGTTTTGTTATTGCTGTTGCTGTTGTTGTTGTTGTTGCTGTTGTTTTGTTATTGCTGTTGCTGTTGTTGTTGTTGCTGTTGTTATTGCTGTTGCTGTTGTTGTTGTTGTTGTTGCTGTTGTTTTGTTATTGCCGATGATTTTATCTGGTTGTTGCTGTTAATGTCGTTGTGTTTTATCGCTGTCGTCATTGTTTCTGTTATTTAGTAAAGCCATTACAATGTACAATTACATCTACGGACGGGTAGTTTTTTGTTTCCTTGCAAACAGTTAACATTGGGGTGATGAGAATATTTGGGGCTTTTTTTTTGTTGTTGTTTTGAGCTGACATTCCTGAAAGAAAAAAGAAAAGAAAAACAAGCAGCCTTTAGTTTTGTTATCGTCCACGGGAGGTTTCGTTTCACACATCAGAGCTCATTTTACTCATAGACATCTTTTATGCGCGCACTGATTTCCTTTGTGCGCAGGCTGCAAACTGTATGTTTGCCGCGTCCATGCACACTGCAAGGCTGTTCATCTGCATCAGTGATTCTCAACCTTTTGTCAGGCAGTCGCCCTTTACACTCCAAATTTTTTTCATCGCCCTCTCCCCTCTCCCTTCCCCTTCTCCCCCCCCCCCCCGCGAAATACCTATTCAAACCCAGCAGTCACATTTGTCAAGAAGGCAGACTACACATACAAATTATAAATTTAAGTTTTTCAAAGCCTTAATTAATGTACATAGGCGTGTTGATGATTCATTATAAGACAGACAGCATTCTATATCAAATACTGTAAAAAATATTTTTAAAAAATTTACTTTTCATAAAACTCAGGTAAACTTGCTCTTGAGCAGTCAGTGGCTACCCTTTATTTGCCCCCCCCCCCCCAAATCGCCCCCTTCATAGTTCTACCCCCCCCCTTGTCGCCATTTTCTTTGTTTCTTTCCCCCCCCCCCTGGAAATCAAAGTCGCCCCCCCCACCCCCACCCCCCCCCACCCCGGGATATCGCTCACGCTCAGGTTGAGAACCACTGATCTACACCTACAGTAGAAATAACTTCTTGTTGTTGGTTTTCACATGATCCAGGTACAAGCTGGAGGCGGAAGAGGCCGTCCTGCACCACTACAGACGATGTCCTGACGACGTCTGGCCTACCTGCTTCCCGGAAACCATCGTGGACCACACGATGACGCGCTACCACGACCTTCACGCACGCGTGGCCAAGGTCAGGCAAGCCACCAACACAAAACCAACTTGGAACGCCAACAGATAGCACAGACCGTCGTGTGCAACATCATTTCTGTTTTCTCCAGTGAACGTCCGTGCCAATTCTCCTCCTTTTTGAGGCATATTATATGTTTTATCTCTCATATCATTCAGGCACATATAGTAGTTTGTTTGCTTGTTTGCCATTCCTTTTTCCGAAGATAATACTTTATATATGATATTCGTGTGGCCTTTGGAGTGGATGTCGAAGTGTGGAATTTGAAGGGAAATATAAACGAACACTTTCGTTTTTGGGGAAGTAAATTACACCTATTTGAACTCACTGCAATTTTCTAAGCAGGGAACATTGCCAGCAGGCCGTGGGACGAAATACCTGGCTCGTCTCTAAATGAAGTTTGGTACTCACCCCACAGGGAAATTCTGAATATTCTGGTTTAGATTTGTTCCTTATGATTATCATACTAAGCCCGGTCAGACATAGTCAGCTTCTGCTGCTATTTCTTTGGCTTTCACTTTACTGGCAGCACCTGACTATGTCTGACCTGACCAGACTTAATATGCTACCTCCCTAGAACGGACGTTGTTGTGTGTTCTGAATGAAGACGTCATCCAGCCATTGGCCAACATATTTTGTTTTGCTCTTACATTCCATTTACAGAGTTGCGCTCTTTCACGTTTACAAAATGCTTCCTTAAATAACTCATACGATATGCCCATCATGTTTCATTTAAAAAAACCACGACCATTATTTATATCTACCAGCTGAGATACCCGGCGTTGCCCGGGATAAAATCTCTTCCAAGACAGTGGTTATATTTCTGTGTGTTAATGATTTGAATTGACCCGAACTTGCCTGCTCCTTGTAACCAAATGTTGAATTTGCCAGTAAAAACACAAAATCATACACACTCAAACCGCTTGATGACTATTCTTACTGTTTGGCATACATTTTTGTTGGGGGGGGGGGGGGGGCATTATTATAAAGTGTTATCGCACCTGCAGTACACATATACAAAAAAAAAACCATTTAATTCTTATTCCCATTATTTGGCATACCTTGGGGGGGGGGGGCATTTTTATGCAGTATTTTTGCAGACCCACTGCCGTTAATGTGATGTTTTCGCTCCCGTTCAGCATTCAAGGTGAAGATTGTTGGGACATGAAAAGTATTTAGGCCAATTAATCAACGGCAGTAGGTGTGTGTTAATTCAACTGACCAGACATCTACCAACCTAACTGACCAGTCAGTCCTACAACCTTAACTGCCCAGTCAATCTACCAACCGCAACTGCCCAGTCAATCTACCAACCCTAACTGGCCAGTCAATCTACCACCCCTAACTGACCAGCCAATCTACCAACCCTAACTGACCAGTCAGTCCTACAACCCTAACTGCCCAGTCAATCTACCAACCCTAACTGCCCAGACAATCTACCAACCGTAACTGCCCAGTCAATCTACCACCCCTAACTGACCAGTCAATCTACCAACCCTAACTGACCAGTCAGTCCTACAACCCTAACTGACCAGTCAATCTACCAACCGTAACTGCCCAGTCAATCTACCAACCCTAAATGGCCAATCAATCTACCAACCCTAACTGACCAGTCAATCTACCAACCCTAACTGACCAGTCGGTCTACCAACCCTAACTGACCAGTCTGTCTACCAACCCTAACGGACCAGTCAATCTACTAACCCTAACTGACCAGTCAAGCTACCAACCCTAACTGACCAGTCAATCTACCAACCTTAACTGACCAGTCAATCTACCAACCCTAACTGACCAGTCAATCTACCAACCCTAACTGACCAGTCAATCTACCAACCCTAACTGACCAGTCAATCTACCAACCCTAACTGACCAGTCAATCTACCAACCCTAACTGACCAGTCAATCTACCAACCCTAACTGACCAGTCTGTCTACCAACCCTAACTGACCAGTCAATCTACTAACCCTAACTAACCAGTCAATCTACCAACCCTAATTGACCAGTCAATCTACCAACCCTAACTGACCAGTCAATCTACCAACCTTAACTGACTAGTCAGTCCTACAACCCTAACTGCCCAGACAATCTACCAACCCTAACTGACCAGTCAGTCCTACAACCCTAACTGACCAGACAATCTACCAACCCTAACTGACCAGTCAATATGCGAACCCCAACTGACCAGTCAGTCCTACAACCCTAACTGACCAGACAATCTACCAACCCTAACTGACCAGACAATCTACCAACCCGAACTGACCAGTAACTGACCAGTCAATATGCGAACCCCAACTGACCAGTCAGTCCTACAACCCTAACTGACCAGACAATCTACCAACCCTAACTGACCAGTCAATCTGCCAACCCCAACTGACCAGACAATCTACCAACCCTAACTGACCAGTCAGTCCTACAACCGTAACTGACCAGACAATCTACCAACCCTAACTGACCAGACAATCTACCAACCCTAACTGACCAGTCAATCTGCCAACCCCAACTGACCAGTCAATCTACCAAAGGGAGGGAGGCAATGCGTACCGAGTGAAAGTAAAGGTACAGCAGAGCAGGACAGTTTGCTTAGTGAAGACATCATGTTAAGTGGCCAGCGACGCACTCTTGTGTATGAATGTTTTTACAAGCAGGTACATCCCTCCACTTGTGTCTTTCTTTTTTGTTGGGGTTGTTTTTTTTTTGCGCTTTTGTGGCTCCAGAGCCGCAGAGCTGCAACCGAAACACCCCTAACAACAGCGTTAATTAATTATTCTTTCAGATTTTGTATTTATTTTGTTTTCCCCCTGTTTTTTTTTCGGTTGAAAGGGTAGGGGGGGGGGGGGCAGGGTTAGGGATTCGATCAGATTTAGGGTTCAGGATAAGGATGGGGGTTAGGGATGAGTAGGTGTACGTACGTGCCCCCGGCGCTAAACGCGTGGGGACTTTACGTACTGATAACAACAGCCATTTTGCACACGTGTTTACACTATGTGGGTCACTGTGTTTGTCATACAGATCGAACTGGTGTTGATTCAAATCGCGAAATTAGACAGTACTACAAGAAACGTGTGAAAGTTTATTCGCAGAGTTCCCTTTTTTGGTCTTCGTTTCTTCAAGAAGTTTTCAATTTCTGCAAAATCTTCGGAAATTAAGAAGACTTGACATTTGAGTTATCGCTACAAACACAGCTGACCCCTTGATCTTTCAAAAACCCAGGAGTTTGATCAAGCAGTTGACACGTCTGTTTGAGAAAAACTTCCCAAATTTGTATTCTTCTTATACCATGAATTTATCAATGACTTGACATTATATTTATTAATGTAGTCAATGAAGCATTCACGTACATGTAAGTTGATTAGCAAGCTGTAATGGGACACAGTGGCCTAGAGGCAAGGTGCTCGACTCTCATGCCGAAGGTACAGGGTTCGAATCCCGGTATGTGCAGACATGTTGGAATTTTGGGGATTTTTCTCATATTTTCCTGTCCCTGATCCTATGGGAGGTAGGACCGAGCACCTAGTCTTCTCGGATAAGGACGAAACATTCGGAGGGCCCATGTGCACGTTGCGCACGTTAAAGATACCTTGGAGTTGGAAATCGAAAAGAGCAGGCCGAACAGGCCTCTGCCCGGGCAAACATTCTAAAAAACGAATCCCTATCACAACAGGAAAAATAATTATAAAGAAAAAAAATGAGGTGTAAATGCCAAAGGCAGCGAACCTCCCAAGATAAAGACCTAAACAGAGCAAGCTGTAGTGAACTTGTCAATACAACTCAGTGTCTCCTTCATTCGGTTTTGTAGTTGACCACGGCCCCCTAGTAACAGCTTTATATGTATAATAAACAAGCCACTATGAGGTTGCTGCATCTTCTTACTATAATGGAGCTAGAGAGTGAACCTGTAAGCAGCTAGAACTTCGCGACTACGTCATCAAAAATTATGAAACTTGGCGTACTGCGTCAATCTTTGACGAAGAGTTCACGTGGACAAAATTCATTTTGAACAAAAATCAGTCTTTAGTATTATCTATATTAAAATGTTTTGAGTCGCGAAAACAGAGAGGCATTTTCGTCGAGTAGAATCAAAAAGCACGATCGGAAATTTCGTCCTTGACCTCTCTTTACATATTGGTGGTCGAAAATCAACGTAATCACATTCGTGTATTTCTACGTAAGTTCTATTAGTCATTGCACCGAATCCAAATGCTGCTTTTAATGTAGCCTAGATCTAGATATACGGCTGGGCTATCTACACAGAATCTGCAAGATTCATCTTGCGTGGGTCGGCTAGTTCTTAGAAACTGTGGATTTACTCCATGAGATTACTAAGATATTTAGACATCCCCCCCCCCGCCCCCTCCTTTTTATTTATTTATTTATTTATTTATTTTTTTGAAAGTTGTCATAATATACCATAATTATTTTGGTTTGAAATGGCGTCATAATTTTGTGTGTTTGTATGTATATAAAGATTATAATGCGCAATACGCTGTTTGTTTGAAAACACGTCTTCATTTTATGTTTTCTAGAACTCTCAAGCAGTGTTTTCATGTGTACGAATACAATGTCAAATGTCAAAAACCCTCCAGTTCAAGTGGTAGGCCTAATAGTGCTCTTGTCCACGGCATCTACTCCGCTATTTTTACGGAAAGTGACGTATGAAACACTCTTTCCCTCCACATCGGTGAGGAGAGAATCGGACGGTGCTGTGGACAGAGGCAAGAGTGTTTTACATTTTCATACGTCATTTTTCCGTAAATGTATCGGGGCGGAGATACTGTGGACAAGACCAATTAAGTTGGGTTCTCATGTATACTGAAACCAAAAACGTCAAAAACCTTTTAAACAGTAAAGTCGAAAGAATGTTTTCACGTGTACCGGAACGCTTAACGCCACTTCCGCACACATGGAAATAGTTAACGCACTTTCTTTTTACCACTTGATGCATTTCCGTTTCGGTATACATGGAAACACAGCTTTAGAATGTTTCCATGTGCACAGAAACGACCTTTCCTTACACACTAAAACACTCTTTTTTATTACTTGATGGATTGTTGACGTTGCCGTTTGCCGTTTCCGTACACATGAAAACACGGCTTCGAGGTCAAAATGCCCAATTGCTTATTACGTAATTGTTTTGTGTTTGTATTTGGGCGCGAACTGTGATTCCATAACTTGCTCCGTGAATCTTCGGGACGCCACCATTTCTGACTATGCCGGTTAGATCTGGAAACAGAATTATGTGTGTCCTTGACTGGTACTATAATAACAGGAGCGCATGGCAGGACCGTGGGAGTGCTAGGGACACGTTGGTCTGGAGGTAATGTGCTAGCCTCTCGTGCCCAAGGTACCGGGGTCGGTGAAGGCATGGTGGGAAAAAAAAATTAGGGGGGGGGGAGGGGGGATTCCTGTCAATGATCCTATAGTAAGTAGGATCGAGCACCTAGTCTTCTCGGATAAGGACGAAAAATTCGGAGGGCCCGTGAGCACGTTGCGCACGTTAAAGATACCTTGACAGTTGAAAGTCGAGAACAGCAAGCTTGACAAGGCCACTGCCTGGGCAAAATTCTGAAAAAAAAAAAGAAAAAACGAATGCCTACCGTAAGAACAGACAGACACAAGAATAAGAAAGATAACAAGACAAGTCAAGTGTAAGCGCCAAGACTTCTGACAATAAAGACCTGAACACACCGTAGGGGTGCTACAGTAAGTTACGTTTGTTTGCAGCCATTCCTTTCGCGTGTGCTGCTTGTCCCATCCTCACCACGTTCAGACCACAGTTGCCTTAAGTCATTGTTTTGGTGTTCTGAGATGAAAATGCTCACAACTGACATTAATTCATTGGCTACGGAAAGCCGAATATTCGGCTCGAGTGGACACTGACTTTCCAACAGTATACTCGAAATATTGAATCCCATCGTGGCTCACTGATTTTCCTTTACCCTAATGTCTAATTATATATTTTCTTGTGTTTATAATGAGTGAAAGAAAATATATCTTTGACCTGCGTCTATTTTAATTAACTTCAAGCTGGGTGGTATTGAGAGTTCCTGTGCACACCCACTAAATTTACAGTAGGGAATGCGTTAATTCAGACAATCACGTAGTGCAGTTGAACTGTTACATTGGTTTCTTTCCTTGACTTCCGAGTTTTTATACAAAAACCCACATCCACGTAGACCAACGTCAGAGCGTAGACCAACGACAAAGCCAAATAGAGAAACTACAGGGTTGTGGTCACTGTTAGGCTACAACTTTCTATGTAAAACACTACGCTCCCCGAACAAACAGCTACCAATACATTCGAAGTAAACAGTTTTCTTTGATGTTCAAAAAACACCAAAACATGACTTAGGCAATTATCATTGTAATTTGTAACATAATTACATTTCGTTTGATTCCCCCCCCCCCCCCCAATTCCCTTTTTTAAAAATTTGTCAATATTAGCCTTAAACCGGATTTGGCTGGAACTGACATTACTTTTGACATATTATTGTTTTCAGAATAAACTTTTTTGTTTCTGGTACAAGTTTTAAAACTGAGCCGTCCAGTGAATTATTGTTGAATTGTCTCCGTTTACTGTTGTTTCAATATATTTGTGTAAATATCACACGTTCACCACTTAACTAGTTCAAGAATTGTATTTCTCTCTCTCTCTTTCTCTCTCTCTCTCTCTCTCTCTCTCTCTCTCTCTCTCTCTCTCTCTCTCTCTCTCTCTCCTCTCTCGGTTTCTCTCTCCCTCTCCCCCCCCCCACCCCCTCTCTGTTTTCTCTCTCTCTCTCTCTCTTTCTCTCTCTCTTTTCCCCCTCTCTCTCTGTTTTTTTCTCTTTCTTTCTCACTCCCCTCTCTCTAATCTACACAGTTTCTCACTATGATCTACAGTCTTACTACAAATCTTACGTGTGCACTCAGTTCTAGGCAGGTAAACCCCTCAAAACTAAACGCAACAGGAAAAATAAAATGTCAATGTTCTCATTTGTTTATTTTTCTGCGTTTGCACAAAATTCCTCCTTTTCTTTGTGTGGATGAATCAAAACATTCAGCCTCTCCCACCATCTGCCATCAGTTTTCTTTTAAAATTTAAAACACAATTTACATAAACACCTACAACAGTTGAAATGACAACCTTAGAACTTGCATGCAAAAAAAACAACCGATTTTTGCACCAAATGCATAGCAACTGAATGACGTCACAGCTCGGGTCTCAGGCAGCGGCGGACCTACATTTTTTGTTTGGGACCTTGAAGCATTAAGTGTCATGGTGCCTCTTCGCGACCGGAAACAATAGGACAACATTAAAAATTCATCAACTCATTAAAAAGAAGTCTCTTCAGGCCCCTCAGGGATAAGATTCCCTTGAGTTGAAGCTTCAGCAGTTCCATAGCAGATCCGCCACTGGTCTCACGGCCTACTCTGGATCTTTGTTTCGGAAGCGTGACTGAGCGGGCATCTGCTGTGTTTTGACATGCTACATTAAAGTGGCGTGAGTTAAGATCTCAATCAGGGGTTCCCATTATACAGTAATTGCTGGCATCGAGACCTGTGACATGAATGGATTATTATGGGATAGTGAGAGTGAGACAGGGAACTCACCGTCACTGTATGTTGCCATTCACAGGAACTTGAAATGTTTACTGGTGACACAATGAAACTGATTAAAGTTTGGCTGACAAATGTATAAATTCCAGGCAATGGATAAAGTGAGGCAAAGAGTGTGTTACTTTTTCATAGGTCATTTTCCGTAAACTAGCGGAGCGGAGCTCAGGCTGTGGACAAGGTCACTAGAGTGTCGGTGGGAATGCAGGTTTTGGACTTGGGCTGATGGGCAGTGTCTGCCATTGTTAGTTTTTGATTCTTTCAGTTGTTTCTTGGACACTTTCTATCCATATTTCCGTGCTACGCACTTTTCCTCTGGAACCATGCGGTTTCTTTTTATAAGGTTTGTATGCTGGCTGATCCCCTGGAAGCGCCATAATGCGACCAGATCACTTCAGGCTTTGTTTTTCTAAATATTCTAGATATGGCCTAGTCCCCACGTTGTCCCCACTGACTTGGTTGCTGATCTTATCCCGCCATGGGACGTTCATTGTCTTTCTGAGACGCCTCATCTCGCTGGCTGGTATTTTTGCTTTTTTTGAAAAGGCAACTCTTCAAATGTCTAATTTTTTTCTTTTTTTAAATTTATCATGACTGCAGTAACGTATCATCTATTCATCAAAGGGCTAAACCGTGTTTCTTAGACAGCCAAGTTAAGAAGGTAGAAATTAATATTCCGTAACAATACCGGTGTTCTGGCGCTTTTCACTTCTCTTATTTATGTTGTTGTAGTTGTTGTTCTTGTTGTTGTTGCTGCTGCTGGGGTGATGCTTGAGTCTTTCGCCGTTTCATCAAGTGCGTTCGTCACCCTGGATAGTTTGAGGATCCCTGACCAGGATGTTGAGTGGTAGATCGATCTTTGTGGCATTGTGAAACGTAATGGCTGATCTATTATTGGCGTTCACAGGAAATGGACCAGCACGAAGTTTCTGTTGAAACACCGGCAAATCCACTATAAATATTGTACTGGCTATTGTGAGGGGCGCAGCAATCTGTTCATCACTTGCAAGCCAGAAGAAAAACTCTAGAGCAAAGACGATTTTTTTAATATTAAAAATGTATCAATTTATTTACTAAAAAGGGTCATCAAAAAGGTTAGCAAGGAAGCTTGTCCATCCCATAGCTCTAGATATCCCTGGTTTTATCAAACCAAATCAAGTACCATGGCGGGCCGGATGAACTGACGTCGCGGGCCGTAGGTTGGTGACCCCTGGTCTAGAGGCAAGGTGCTCCTCTCTCATGCCAAAGGTACCGGGTTCGAATCCTGGTCGGTAAAAGCATAGTGGAATTTGTGGATTTTTCTCACATTTTCCTGTCCCTGATTCCATTGTTAGATAGGATCGAGCCCCTAGTCTTCTCGGATAAGGACGAAAAACTCGGAGGGTCCGTGTGCACGTTGCGCACGTTAAAGATACCTTGGCAGTTGGAAATCGAGAAGAGCAGGCCGGACAGGCCGCTGCCTGGGCAAAATTAAGTAAAAACGCACCCCACCCCCCCCCACACACACACACACAAAAACACCGCCCACTGGCCCTGCACTATGGCGACGAGGTGTCTGCTCCATTTGTAACTGGGCTGCTGCAAATTTCCCAAATGGGATTAAAGAAGTATACAAAATAATTGAAAAACTTAACATAATAATTTGTATTTTGTCTGTTTTCATGTGGAATAACTGTTGGGGGAGGCGTCAAGGGTTGGGATGGGGGGGGGGGGGAACGACAGAAAATTTGGAGCATAAGTGGCGATTACCTGAAATAAGGTTGAGAACCACTGGGCTAAAGGGAGAGATGGAGAGAGGAATAAGAAATGTGTGAAGAGGCTGCAGGATGAATGGGGAAATGAGTGAATGAAAGACAGAATTATGCGCGGAAAGAATGCTGACAATTGGCTATCGTGAAGAACACAGTGTTGTGCCAGGGCACTAATAAACTGGCACTAGGTCCAGGCCAGATGAGGAAATGTTAGGCTCTGTTTCAATTTGCTCACACATGATTAAATACGGTATGTATTTTGTAATCACCTCGTAAATGTCGTTTCAAGTACGTACGTTCCCCAAATATTTTTTTTGCGCCAGAGCTACGTATTCTAAAGTCTCTAGCGTATCCAGAACTAAAGAGCTCCTCCTGAAATACTTCTAACAACAGCCTTAATTAATTATTCTTTCAGAATTTCTTTTTGTTTTCCTCTCTGTTTTTTGGTTGAAAGGGTAAGGGAGAGGGTTAGGGATTGAATAAGATTTAGGGTTGAGGATAAGAAAGGGGTTAGGGATAGGTACGTATATGTACGCACCTCTAGTGCAAAACGCTTAGGGACGGTACGTGTAAGTAACAGCAGCCTTTGTAATCACTTGCTTGTAGTGTTTTGTATGAAATGTCTTTTGTAGTTACATAGATAGCAAATGATTATTACAAAGCTGCAATATATTTAATTATCTATAGTATATCACTCTGTGGCAATCTTTAATCAATCTTTATCTACTATATATTTCAGTAACTTGCAACCTTTGGCATGACTAACTGACCAAACTATACACTCTTCAGGCCTTAAATTTGGCAAGAAGGTGGCAATTGAGATAAGGAAGATGATGGCTATAATTAAAATTTGTTTACTTCAAGCATGTATTTTTAAAAAAATAACAATGTTTATTGCTATGTAACATCTGTATTTTTGCATGTTTGTTTCGTAATATTATATAGTACCGTGCATGTCATAAAAAGTAACCGTATCAAGCGTTCAGTTTGGCGCGTAATGTTCTGATGCGCATGAGTTCTGAAGCAAGACTGCACTTTATTACATGTACTTTTATTATATGAGAGAGAGAGAGAGGGTGGGGGGGGGGGGGGGAATCACATGATTGTTCATTCCGGGCAATGCCCGGTAGGACATCTAAAACTGAGCGCTACTTTAAATCGTTTATTCCATCATCAACTAGGATGTTACAATAATGTCGTCATCTTGATCGTAATCCGTGCACAGTTGAATTATGTCCTGCGTGTCAGGTCAATGTGTTTTAGTTAGGGAAGCATATTGTGTGAACTGTTAATTTTGTTAATTTAGTTAATTTATCAGTGTGTGTGTATATATGTGTGTGCGCGCGCTATGTATCATACTTTCTGCTTCTGTAACTGTATTGTTATGTATTCAATGATCAAAACAAATTTCCTTGTACAAGGACGAATAAAATTTAGCTTATCTTATCTTATCTTAGTCTTACTATAATTGAGCTAGAGGGTGAACCTGTGAGCAGCTAAAACTTCGCGACTATGGCATCAAAAATCATCAAAACTTGGGGTACTGCATCAATTTTTGACAAAGAGTTACGTGGGCACATTCATTTTGAACAAAAATCAATCTTTACTATTATTTATATTAAAAAATTTTGAGCCGCAAAAACAGAGACGCATTTTCATCGGACAGAACCGAAAAGTCTAACCGGAAATGATGTCCTTGACCATTCTTTTAACATTGATGGTAGAAAATCACATGTGTGTATTTCTACGTGAAATTGTGGTGTAACAGTACGATTTATTAGTCATTGCATGGAATCCAAATGCCGTTTTAAGGTAGCCTAGATCTGGATATAGGCCTACGGTTTGGGCTTGGTACATGGGAATTTGCAAGATTTATCTTGCGCGGGTCGATGAGTTATATTGATATTTGGTTGACCGCCGTTTCAATATGAATATTTTTTTTTATTAAAGGTCTCCACCCACTCTCATCCTTTGCCTCTACCAAAGAGAATGCCCTTAAACCCCCCCCTCTCCCAAAAATCCTTTGTTCTACCCCTGGTGTTATGAATAATCGTTTTATTTAGAAAGAAATCTATATTTGATTATCAGGAGCGTGGTTGGTGGGCGATCTGGTAAGGTCTCCTTCTGCCCGCCATTCTGTTCTATACCGTGTATCGTTTTGCTTCTTCCTCACACAGTATAGCCAGTATCGTTGTCTTGCTTCTTCCCCACACAGTATAGCCAGTATCGTTGTCTTGCTTTTTCCTCACACAGTATAGCCGGTATCGTCGTCTTGCTTCTTCCTCACACGGTATAGCCGGTATCGTCGTCTTGCTTCTTCCTCACACAATATAGCCGGTATCGTCGTCTTGCTTCTTCTCACACATTATAGCCGGTATCGTCGTCTTACTTCTTCCCCACACAGTATAGCCGGTATCGTCGTCTTACTTCTTCCTCACACAGTATAGCCGGTATCGTTGTCTTGCTTCTTCCCCACACAGTATAGCCGGTATCGTCGTCTTGCTTCTTCCTCACACAGTATAGCCAGTATCGTTGTCTTGCTTTTTCCTCACACAGTATAGCCGGTATCGTCGTCTTGCTTTTTCCTCACACAGTATAGCCAGTATCGTTGTCTTGCTTCTTCCTCACACAGTATAGCCGGTATCGTCGTCTTGCTTCTTCCTCACACAGTATAGCCAGTATCGTTGTCTTGCTTCTTCCCCACACAGTATAGCCGGTATCGTTGTCTTGCTTCTTCCCCACACAGTATAGCCGGTATCGTCGTCTTGCTTCTTCCTCACACAGTATAGCCAGTATCGTTGTCTTGCTTCTTCCCCACACAGTATAGCCGGTATCGTTGTTTTGCTTCTTCCACACACAGTATAGCCAGTATCGTTGTCTTGCTTCTTCCACACACAGTATAGCCGGTATCGTTGTCTTGCTTCTTCCCCGCACAGTATAGCCGGTATCGTTGTCTTGCTTCTTCCCCACACAGTATAGCCAGTATCGTTGTCTTGCTTCTTCCCCACACAGTATAGCCGGTATCGTTGTCTTGCTTCTTCCCCACACAGTATAGCCGGTATCGTTGTCTTGCTTCTTCCCCACACAGTATAGCCGGTATCGTTGTTTTGCTTCTTCCTCACACAGTATAGCCGGTATCGTTGTCTTGCTTCTTCCTTAACAGTAAAGCCAGTATCGTGTCAATGTGCTGTTTCCAAACTCAGACTCAAACTATCAGCATTTATTCTTGAATTTTGTTGTTGTTGTTGTTGTTGTAGTTTTAGTTAGTGATGTTGATGTTGGTGTTGGTGTTGGTGTTGATGTTGATGTTGATGTTGATGTTGGTGTTGGTGTTGGTGTTGATGTTGATGTTGATGTTGATGTTGATGTTGGTGTTGGTGTTGGTGTTGATGTTGATGTTGATGTTGGTGTTGATGTTGGTGTTGGTGTTGGTGTTGATGTTGATGTTGGTGTTGGTGTTGATGTTGATGTTGGTGTTGGTGTTGATGTTGATGTTGGTGTTGGTGTTGGTGTTGGTGTTGGTGTTGATGTTGGTGTTGGTGTTGGTGTTGGTGTTGATGTTGATGTTGATGTTGGTGTTGGTGTTGGTGTTGATGTTGATGTTGATGTTGGTGTTGGTGTTGGTGTTGGTGTTGATGTTGGTGTTGGTGTTGGTGTTGATGTTGGTGTTGATGTTGATGTTGGTGTTGGTGTTGGTGTTGGTGTTGATGTTGGTGTTGATGTTGATGTTGGTGTTGGTGTTGGTGTTGATGTTGGTGTTGATGTTGATGTTGGTGTTGGTGTTGGTGTTGGTGTTGATGTTGGTGTTGATGTTGATGTTGGTGTTGGTGTTGGTGTTGATGTTGGTGTTGGTGTTGGTGTTGATGTTGGTGTTGGTGTTGGTGTTGATGTTGGTGTTGGTGTTGGTGTTGGTGTTGATGTTGGTGTTGGTGTTGGTGTTGGTGTTGGTGTTGGTGTTGGTGTTGGTGTTGATGTTGGTGTTGATGTTGGTGTTGATGTTGGTGTTGGTGTTGGTGTTGGTGTTGGTGTTGGTGTTGGTGTTGATGTTGATGTTGGTGTTGGTGTTGGTGTTGGTGTTGGTGTTGGTGTTGATGTTGATGTTGGTGTTGATGTTGATGTTGATGTTGGTGTTGGTGTTGATGTTGATGTTGATGTTGGTGTTGGTGTTGATGTTGATGTTGATGTTGATGTTGGTGTTGGTGTTGGTGTTGATGTTGATGTTGATGTTGGTGTTGCTTTTGCTGTTTTCTTCGTCTTTTTCTTGTTCTTTTTCATATTCTTCTACCCTGAAAACAAGAAAAGCGACGCGGTGGAAGTTGTACGCATTTTAGGTTTTCTATTCCACACCAAACTCTATGTGTCTCAGTGGCTTTGTTACGGGTTGGGGGTTGGGGGGGGCGGGATAACAAACGATGTTGGTGTGGCATCATTAGTGGACCCTTTTATATGGGAACTTTCCGAGCGGTCACCTCTTGAACTGCTCTTGGCCAATCAAGGACTGGGGTACTCTGTTTCACAGAGTCTCAGAAACGATATGATTTGGTCTTTCAGTAATGATACAGCTATAAACTGGAATTGTTAGGTCCAAGGCAGGTACTGAGCATATTAATATTACATTTTGTGGAAAATAAGACATTATAGTATTTGGCAGTCTTAGTTTTATAATGATCGTGAACCACAGTCCAGTAAAGGCATTTTGCCCGTGACTTATTGCTGATCAATACATTAGATCATGTAACTGACACGGTTTCGATTCGAGATCGACATCAGATAGATCTAGATCTCTGTCTAGATCAAAGTCCACGAGTTTATCGAAAATGTCCTATATTGGAGAATCCTTTACAACTAGATTTATTTCGAGGGAGTTTTAAACGCTAAAAGTTCGTACTGTTTTATTACAAAACGAAGAATTACGTAGTTTCACCTACTTTGAACTGGCCTGGCAGTGGCAAAGTCGAACAAAGTTTTTCCTTCATCTTCGACAGTCGATTTGCTAAACAGCGCACAGCACACTGCTCAACACAACAAAGGGATAAACCATCCAGAGAAAATAATTATGAGGCGAACCAATGTTGTAGTGCCTAGTTAGTGCTCAGAAAAGCAAATGGGAGTCAAAGAAGTAAGAAAGAGAAAGGATCGCTTTGCCGTTCGGCCACTCCGTCTCTAAAAAGAGACGATCGTGGCCGAACAATCTCGCGGTGTCTCTTGCTGACTTGAGTATTCGTTCACTAGGACTCAACCCACTCGCGTCACCCCTCCACTCCCTGCTCTTTCTTTTCACGAGCCTGCCATCGGACAATACAAACAGCTTATTTCTATTAGGGGGATACACCACCAGACACAGAAAAGAGGATTCCAATATGTAGAAATTATGACGTAGGCCTCGAAAATCTAAACCGTCTGTAATGAGCGTTTGTACACTCCGCACACAAGTTTGCGCACCATAGGAGAGTGAATCAGAACTGGTGCGAGATCATAACAGTAGTTGCGGGTCTATGGGATTTTTCCAAAGATCTTGGGATTTTGGGGGTCACCTTGGGATCTTGGCATTCTTTTTTTTTTTTTCAAGATCTGGGGATTTTTTTGCTTTTGTGTATTTCAAATTACTTCTTTGTTTAAAAAATTCACAAAATTGCCCTTTTTCTCACAATGCCGTTTACAACTAGAAAGTGAATAAAGCCCAATGGGTTAAGGGGCAGTTTGAGTTTCCTTGTTTAGGGGGATTTTTTGCGTCATCCACGGACTAATCACTGAAGCTGTTGGGTTTGAATTCAAAATATTACGAAAATGTTGATTTTTTAAATGTATTTTTGTGTGTTGAAAAAGAATCGTGGGATTTTGCACCTCGTCTTGAGATTTTTTAGACGGGTTTCTTGGGATTTTTGAAAATCCTGACCGGCAGTGCTGGTACGGTGAGTTATAATTGAAGGCAAAACAAAAAGTTGGTGGAAGGGAGCAGATGGGCAGGGAAGGAGGGCGCGGGGGGGGGGGGGGGCAAGTTTGTTAGCTCCTCTTTAAATGAAGTTTGCTCACGCATCCCATAGCGGAAAACTAAAATAATTATGGTTAGACTGTCTTTCTTGTGATCGATTACCTTCAACCAAAAATAAAATGTCATTTTGCAAATGTGCGCAGTCTTTGTAAACTACTCTGTGGGGGACGGGGGAAGGTGGGGTGGGGGTGGTGGTGAGGAAGGGGGAGTATTGTATTATGTAGTACTCTCAAGTTTCGTTCTCCTAATAATTTCAGGGGGGGGGGAGGGTGTTGTTTTTGTTTTTGTCTTTTGCATAGAAAAAGGGTCCTTTTCATTGTGTGAACGAAATAATTAATATTCAGTTCCTCGCGCCATTTATTGTCGCTTTCTTATAGAATTAAAACAGTTTACACAAAAAAAAATGTGCAACATCTGAAAAGAGAACTTCGGCTACTAGTGGTTAAAATCTACATGTATGTCAGAACTTGCCTGCATAAAAAAAAAAAAAGGTGAAATGATGATTAAAAAAACCAAAAAACCAGATTTTCCCCTAGGGGTGGGGGACAGAAGGACAAGTTATAGCTTTGGACCCAGTGAGTAAATAATCATTATTTTATCGGTTGAGCATTTTATTTATTTTCCAATCATGTTTTTCTGCTTTTGTTTTGTCTATTTGTTTGTTTGTTGCTTACTTTTCTTGTTGTGTTTTTGACTTTCTTTTGCATGAGCTCCGTACAACAGATAAACATGATCATACAAGAATCATTTTATTATCTCATATTAAGGAAATTCAGTTTCACTACGAGTAACATTCAGAGCACAAACACACATCTTTTGTATTATTACATAGCTCCATGTCAAGTTTAACACATGAAGTACCATGACATGAAACCTTAATGAAATATGGCACAGATCTACCAATACATGACATGAAACCTTAATGAAATATGGCACAGATCTACCAATACATGACATGAAACCTTAATGAAATATGGCACAGATCTACCAATACATGACATGAAACCTTAATGAAATATGGCACAGATCTACCAATACATGACATGAAACCTTAATGAAATATGGCACAGATCTACCAATACATGGCATGGAACCTTAATGAAATATGGCACGGATCTACCAATACATGGCATGGAACCTTAATGAAATATGGCACAGATCTACCAATACATGACATGGAACCGTAATGAAATATGGCACGGATCTACCAATACATGACATGGAACCTTAATGAAATATGGCACAGATCTAGCTATATATGACATGGAACCTTAATAAATATGGCACAGATGTAGGTGTACATAATATGGAATCTCAGTAAATATGGCACATACCTAGCTATATATGGCATGGAACCTAACTGAATATGACACAGATCTAGCTATATATGGCATGGAACCTTAATAACATAATGGTACAGATATATTTATAAAAATGCAATCAAACAATGAAGCGAATGGCAGGTGGTAAAATCGATCTTCTGTGGCCCACATATTCCACGTGCTACTGATACCAACACAATTCTCTGCGCATTATATCGTGACAACTGACAGTCCAATATCTCCAGAACATTTTGTCACGTTTAAAGGATAAATTGTTTATTTTATAGTGGGCATTATTCCCCCCCCCCCACCCCTCCCCCCCCCTCCCAAAATCACCTTGGCAGTCAGCAAATCAAAATCTCCCTTCTTGCGGTTTCTCCAGTGCGTGACGAAAAGATCGCGTAATGAGAGCACTCAATGTCTGTGTCAAGATTTAGACGACACGAGAGCCAAAAACCTGGATGATTGCTGGATGATCGTGTCAACAGTATTGATTTTATTCCTAACTTGGGTGTTTTTTCTTGCGAACTGCGCTCACTGTGCATATTGATGGTTCCTGAAATTCTGACACTTCACTATTATAGATTTATATATGGCGCGGATGCCCCTTTGCAGTGCAGGCAAATCAAGGGCAGAAACACTTGTGTTACAAGGAGTATCTTCCCCTGTCTGGCTCTCCCACCTGTTCCATCATTTATTTTTTTTTTAATTTGTTATCGGACATTTGCGAACAATATGCATGTACAGTGTTAACCAGAACAGTTAACTCTTTCAATACACAATTTAATCATAATCATATTGTCATGATCACATTAGGATCATAAATGCCGTGCTAGGTCACGACGTCAGTGAGTTAATTTTTACGATCTTGTTGATTATAACCAGCGCAATTTGTCCTTGAGATGTTCTCGTGAACAGTTTGTTTTGAAACACCTTTTTTCTGATGGATGGAGAGAAGGAGGGGCGAGACAGAATAAATGTATAGCTAGGAATGACAGAGCAGTTCTCGACCCCGTGATTTTGATTAACATAGATAAGGGGCGAGTAAAGGTAGTTTATTTAGACGCTTAGTTGGCGTTCGGAAATTCGTGCTTAAGAGTAGAAAGCACGGGGTTTGAAGATTTTAGTAGTTAATGTTTCGCATTTTAAATTTTGTCTAGACCGTAAAATTGACCTTGATTTTGGCGCAAGGCCATGACAAGCATAAATTAATATTGCAGGCTGGGCTGAAGCGACTGCACCAATCAAATGTATGAATCTGGACGGAAGGCCGAGACATAGCTTTAGTATTTAAACCCGTGCAGAGCTTACATAGAGGCCACATGTAGACAATCCATTTACGAAGTGGACGGCGATAGTCCTCAGCCAGATGGGAGACATAGAGACGCAGTTGAGCAGTCCATATTGTGAGGAGCGTGATGTTTTAAAGCTCCAGAGCCTAAGCTACTTGGTTTGATATGAACCCACAGCTTTTACATCCAGCGCTCTCACTCCCAGTGAGGGCCTAATGGTGAGAGTCCATACTAATTTGTAATGATGAAAGTGAACCGTTCTACTTACTTTTGAAGACAGTTTCAGAGCTACCGCCAGACAACGCTGGTTGTACAAGCATTCTCCATGGCGTGTCTAGAGGAAATGTCCATATCATAACATGTCTCATTGAATTAATAGAATTTAAACTGTTATATCCGTCGCCACGTGCGCGGATTCTATTTGGCATCTAACTCATATGACCTGCAAGTAGTTAGAGTGAATAAGTTAGTCTTTATAGAAAGCTGTAGTTTCATTAGTTAGATTCAGTTGCCTTTGAATTGATATTTATATTTATAATTATATTTGTTACATTAATGCCTGTAATTAAACTGCCCTACAGTTCTGCTAAAAATCAAAGCAATTGATTTATTTAATTTTTAGAGTGCAAGTATTTTTTTTTGTGTGTTCGTCGATTGTGGGAGCGGACCTCGAAAGAGTGTCAGTCGAATTCTCCCCATCTAACCCACATCGCGACACATATTTTTATTAAACAAATACAGTTCAGATGTGAAATTATTGTTTATTCACAATTTCACAATTTTTTTTTTCTTTTGGAAAACCGTCGCAAAATGTACTGGCAAAGACCATAGGAAAAGTTTAGGGGGCCAACAGCACTATGCTGAAGCCCCCGAGAAACAAAAAGATCTCAACTTAGGAAAAGTTGTTTTGTTTTTTTGTTTTTTTCTGTGACAGAATTTCCATTCAGAATGAAAACTTCTTATACATGTATTATACGCTATGTCTATAAGTTTATCTGGCTAGTGCCATTTTAAATGATATGTGAGTTTTACAAGACAACATTCAACCAAGGACTGAAAATAATGATTGTCAACAAAACCCAAAGTAATCTTGCCCTCGGCATGGTAAGGCTGTAGACAGTAAAGGAGGTACCATACTAACCCTGTCATACACAGTCACATGCTGGCAGTAAAAAAGTGCACTACATAATATATATATATATTTGGACAACTTGGAGCGGTCCTTCCCTATGCATAGAAAAACGGCTAAACGTAGAAAGTTCAAACTTTCTGTGCTCATTAGTTAAAAAATCTACTAGATTTTTACACATTCATTTTGAAGATATAATGTGTGGAAATGTACAAAATGAATTTATGAAGTCATTTGTTTTGTTACCAGTTCCAATCATCTTTTTAAAACACCATTTTCAACATCTATATACTATATATATTTGTGGACTTGAGATTTTTCGTTGCAAAAGGCTTCTGAACCACTCAACACTCAAACTTCAAATTTTATATGGTGCATCAGAATGGATGTAAATTGCACAGTTTTTAATAGAAGTCTCAAATCGGTGTAGTTTTTTTTATTGGAAATTTATTGTTTCGCCATGATTTAGATCTATTTCGAGTCATGGTTCGCCATTTTAAGGTTTCGTTATCACTTCCTGCGATGTGTTCACAATCAAACACACTAACCCGTGCGCTAATCATGCTGTTGTACGGGATGCGCAGGGTGTCAACTCACAAAGGCAGAGCAGTAAGACTTATTTAAAAACAAACAAACAAAAATAAAACAAACAAACAGGAACAGGCCAGATGAAGCAGGTCCATAATAATCACCCAGAACTGAAACCAATATTCAAACCGATTTATCCCGGTCAGGGCCGGGGACCTCAGCTAGTAATATATATTTGTGGACTTGAGATTTTTCGTTGCAAAAGGCTTCTGAACCACTCAACACTCAAACTTCAAATTTTATATGGTACATCAGAATGGATGTGTGGGGTGCACAGTTTTTAATAGAAGTCTCAAATCAGTGTTGTTGTTTTTATTGGAAATTTATTGTTTCGCCATGATTTAGATCTATTTCGATTCATGGTTCGCCATTTTAAGGTTTCGTTATCACTTCCTGCGATGTGTTCACTATCAAACACTCTAACCCGTGCGCAAATCATGCTGTTGTACGGGATGCGCAGTGTGTCAACTCACAAAAGCAGAGCAGTAAGACTTATTTAAAAACAAACGAACAAAAATAAAAATAATAAACAAATAGGAACAGGCCAGATGAAGCAGGTCCATAATAATCACCCAGAACTGAAACCAATATTCAAACCGATTTATCCCGGGCAGGGCCGGGGACCTCAGCTAGTTTCCTCTATTTTCTTAGTAAATCCAGGAAGACCCTCTCGTACTAAGCCCGGCCAGTCACAGTCAGATACTGGCAGACAAGAACTGCACACCACACCATAATTTCCTATATTTCCATTGTAAATCAGGAAAGACCCTATCATACTAAGCCCGGACAGACACAGTCAGATGCTTGCAGACAAGAAGTGCACACCATAATTTCCTATATTTTCTAAGCAAATCCGGGAAGACCCTATCATGCTAAGCCCGGTCAGACACAGTCAGCTTCTGCCATTATTTCTTGAGTGTACATTTTGCAGGCAGCATCTGACTGTGTCTGACCGGGCTTAGTATGATAACTCCCTTATCAAGATTATAGACTCTGTTGAGAAACTTGGAGAAGAGCACGCAAAGGCACCACAAAAAAATGCCATCTTGAACGGAAATGCAACTACTCACAAAATTTAAAACCGCCCTGTATTCATGTGCAAACCAAACGTAGTTGAGCCAGAGAGTATAGATCTAGATGTATAGAGAGATCTCACTTCCGCCTAATCACGAAACTAGGTCGCTACAGTAAACAAGAAATAGAAGAATTGAAAGAGACCGCCTTCACCAAATACAGTGCTCATATCTGTTTACTGTGATTTATTCATAATTTTGGACTGATTGGAACTATTTAGAGCCGTTAGTAAGGTCTTACACCACATGGAAATGCAAAAACGAGTATTGTTTACCACAGCGACCTACTTTCCGCTCCATGCTAACAGTGGTCTCGCTGAGCTTCCCGTGTCTCGCAGTGCAAATCGACCAATAGTGAAACCTCTCTATACATCTATACTCACTGGTTGAGCCACAGACTAATAAAATACCCAGACTGGATTATTTCATTGTGTGATGTCACAAAATAGCGAAAGGTCATGAACCATCCGCCATTTTAGGTTTACGGTAGCGACCGACGCTTCAGCATAGCTACAATTTTGAATGATACCATTTTGATGCGCCTACTGAACGCGGAAGTTTGGTTCCGCACCATGAAATTAAATTAATACATACTACCAATCTTGACAAATTTCTACTGCAGCTAGAACTAGAATCGGAATTTCCCGAGCGGCGGCCATGTTGGTTATACAGTCGCCGCTCCGGAAATTCCATAAAAAAAGCGACACAGCCCAAAGATCGGGTTTATAGTCTGGTTAATTTATTAGTCTCTGGGTTGAGCCTTGTCAGTGACGTGTGCGCTTTTAGTCCATTGTTCTTCCAGACTCTCGGGTACACATAAATAGCTTTAACCCTTTTGCTGCTAGGCCCCAAAACACTTTTCCTTCCTTTAGATGACCAGAATAATAGATTACTGGGTAGAAAGACAGCAGGAAGTAGCATAAGATTGAGAGTGCGAAACATGCCATAACTAGATGAGCTACCGGGCATTGCCCAGAATAAACAATCATGTGATTCCCCCCCCCCCTCTCTCTCTAGTATAATAAAAGTAATAAACTACAGTCTTGCTTCAGAACTCATGCGCATCAAAACACTACGCACCAAAACTGAACGCTTGATACGGATACTTTTTATGACATGCACGGTACTATATATTACGAAACAAACAAGCAAAAATACAAATGTTACATAGCAATAAACATTGTTATTTTTTTAAAATAAATGCTTGAAGTAAACAACTTTTAATTATAGCCATCATCTTGCTTATCTCAATTGCGACCTTCCTGCCAAATTAAAGGCCTGAAGAGTGTATAGTCTGGTCAGTTAGTCATGCCAAAGGTTGCAAGTTACTGAAATATATAATAGATACTGTCGACCGATAGCGGCAGTTTTAGCACGAAACGGTAGGGCTGATGTATTGGCCGTGCGGCAGTCTGTCGTGCATTTTTATGATGGGCTGATATATCAACCCTCTGGCAGCGAGAGGGTTAAAATGCAGCTTGACACTTTATCATTGTTTTTGTAAGGAGCCAAGCGCTGGTGTTTTATACCACAGCAATAACAGTTCGGAAAAAGAAGGCTTTACTTAAAGAATAAAGTAAACATTTTTCTAACGGCGATTGATAATAATAATAATAGTTCGTCCATCAGGTATGATGATGACCTTAACAACACCAGAGGAATAAAGAACAGAAATTGTTGAGAATTTCAACACATGGACAATAAAGAGAACTAAAGGACACAGAGGACAGAATGGAAAGACTGTTCTTTCATGACTTATGGCTTCTCATGTGACTGATAAGTCTTATTTTTGCCCTGCACACCCTTCTGCATAAATGACAAGAGTGCTCCGTTGGTTCAGTACCACTGGGCCTTTTCTTGCGCCGTTCTCTTTTTTTGATAGCCTGCTGGACTCTGTCAGCTTCCCATGCTTTGCTGCCTCTGGTAAGGGCCGCCCTCCAATTTGCACGATCAAGCGAGAGCTTTTCCCACTCACTCACATCAATGGCAAAGGCCTTCAGTGATTGCTTGAGAGTGTCTTTGTAACGTCTCTTTGGGGCCCCAACATTCCTCGTTCCATTGGAGAGCTCAGAGAAGAAGATTTGCTTAGGGAGTCTGGAGTCGGGCATTCTGACAACATGTCCTGCCCAACGTAGCTGAATTTTTTTCAGGTGGCAGAAGATGCTCAATTCCTTGGCACGATTGAGGACCTCAGTGTCTGGAATTTTATCCTGCCATTTGATCCTTAGGATCTTTCTAAGGCAGGCCAGATGAAAGTGATTTAGCTTTCTGGCATGCGATTGGTACACTGTCCAGGTTTCAGCCCCATAGAGTAGGGTGGGAAGGACCACAGCATTGTACACTTTCAGCTTAGTGTCTGTGCGAATGCCGGCGACATCCCATACTCTCTTTCGAAGCCTGCCAAATGCAGAGCTGGCTTTGCTGATTCTTGAGAGAATTTCAGTATCAACACGAGCCGCGGAAGACAGTGTACTGCCAAGATAGGTGAAGTTCTCCGACACCTTCAGAAGACTGTCATGGACTTTGATATTTGGGGTCACAGGATACTTGTCGTCTGGAGTAGGCTGATGGAGCACTTCCGTCTTCTTTGTGCTTATTGTGAGGCCAAAGTTGTCACAGGCACTAGAGAACTTATCAACACAGTTTTGCATGCTATCCTCATCGTGTGCCAGAAGTGCACAATCATCAGCAAATAGTAGGTCACAGATTTGAGTACTTTTGGTTTTGGTTTTTGCCTGAAGTCTCCTGAGGTTGAATAGACTGCCATCAGTTCGGTACTTGATGCTTACCCCTTGATGAGGAGAGCTAAAGGCTTCTTGTAGCATTGCAGAGAACATGATGCTGAACAGAGTTGGGGCTAAGACACAACCCTGTTTTACCCCATTTGTGACAGCAAAGGGCTCTGAAACACCGCCGTTGCATTTGACTGCAGCTTGCATGCCATCATGAAACTGGCGCACTATTGTGATGAATTCGGGTGGACACCCAAACTTCGCCAAGATTTTCCAGAGGCCTTCACGACACACTGTGTCAAATGCTTTTGTGAGGTCAACAAATGTGATATACAGCGCTTTATTTTGTTCCATGCATTTTTCCTGAATCTGTCTGGCAGCAAAAATCATATCCGCCGTTCCCCTCTCTTTACGAAAGCCACATTGGCTCTCGGGAAGCAAGTCATTTGACGAGAGGTGATCAAGAAGGCGATTCAGAAGCATTCTTGCCAATATTTTGCCAGCAATTGAAAGTAGAGAGATTCCCCGATGGTTGTCACAGACTTGGCTGTCCCCTTTGTTTTTGTACAGATGGATGATTGAAGCATCTTTGAAGTCCTGTGGCAGCTTCCCTGCTTTCAACATATGATTGAACAACTCGGTCAACCTTTCAATAAGCTTTTCTCCACCGAAGGCATACACCTCAGCAGGAATTGAATCCACGCCTGGTGATTTGTTAAAGGACATCTGATTTGTGGCAGTTCGGGTCTCATTTGCTGTGAATGGCTTGGCAAGAGCTGCATTAATAGGAGTCTGAGGGAGGCGGTCAATGGACTCAGTATTTATATTTGATGGCCGATTTAGCACACCTCCGAAATGTTCTGCCCAACGCTGAATTATGGCATTCCATTCAACAATGCGTGTTGAACCATCTGACGCAAGAAGTGGCGTAGTGCCAGAGCGGGATGGTCCAAACACAGCTCGGAGGCTCTCAAAGAACTTTCTAGTGTTGTTTGTGTCGGCATATTTCTGGGTTTCTCTTACTCGCTCTTCAAGCCAGTCATTTTTCATTTTCCTCAGCTTCTTCTGGAGTACACCCTTACATGCACGCAGTGCATCAGCTTTTGCTGTGGAAGAGGGGTCACTGCAGTGAGCTTGGATGAGACTATTTTTTTCTTTGATGAGCACTTTGATTTCATTATCATTATCATTGAACCAGTCCTGGTGCTTGCGGACAGGAAAACCAACTGTGCTGCTGGCGCAAGAGTGTACATTCGTATTTAGGTCAGTCCAGCTCTGTTCAATGTTCTCAGGGTCAAAAGTCACGCAATCCAATTGTGAGGAGAGTTCTGATGATAGCTCGCTCTGTTTCTCAGCTGAGCAGAGTTTTGAAACATTTAGGCGTTTAGGTGGCGCTTTCCCTTGAGGGCGTCTATTGCGCCTCAATGTTAGTCTGAGCTTGCAAACAATGAGTCTGTGGTCAGTTCCACACTCGGCACCACACATCGCCTTTGTTACAAGGACATCCTTTCTGTCAGTCTTCCTCACAATGACATAGTCTATGAGATGCCAATGCTTTGAGCGGGGATGCATCCATGACGTTCTGTTTCTCACGGGGAGACTAAAATTTGTGTTGGTAATGAACAGGCCAAATTCAGCGCACAAAGTAAGTAAGCGCAACCCATTGTTATTGCATGAACCAACTCCATGAGGGCCCAAAACATTTGGCCACGCTGAGATTTCGGAGCCAACCTTAGCATTGAAGTCCCCCAAGAGAATCAGCTTATCAGCTGCCGGGACAGAGCATATGACAGATTCTAGATCAGAATAGAACTTGTCTTTGGCTTCATCTGGGTTTGTCATGGTGGGCGCATATGCGCTAATGAGGGTGGCTGACTGGCTTTTCCCAACTGGGATCCTGAGTGTCATTAGCCTGTCATTTATTTCAATTGGCATGGACTGCAAGTTTCTGACAAGGTCATTTTTAATTGCAAACCCAACACCATGCTGTCTCGGTTCGACTGCACCCTTGCCTTTCCAGAAGAAGGTGTATCCACCACTGAGCTCTTTGAGTTGGCCACTATCAGGGAGTCTGGTCTCACTGAGTGCCACTATGTCCAGGTTGTACCTGCTGAGCTCAATGGCAATAAGTGCAGTGCGTCTTTCCGGGTTGTTTGAGTTGTCCTGCAGTGTGCGTATATTCCAGGCTCCTAGCCTGAGTAAGCTGAATTTCTTTTTGTTTCGACCGCAAAAAGGGATCCCCACTGGTCGCGGTATACCAGTCAGGGTGATGTGAAGTGGGCTTTCTTTAGGGCACCTTTTCTAGCCCCTTCCTCAGTTGAGGTGAGCAGTGCTATCCTTAAAAAAGGCTGCTCAGCTACTGTGGGTGCTGCCTCCCCACGCCTCCACTTCAATCGACGATGAAGCGACCATAGCCCACAGCCACCAACGTGTAGGTCTGTGCTAACAGCTTCCAGTCTATCCAAACCTGCTGCCACCGCACTCGCCCATCGCCGTTGGAATTTTGAGAGGAAAGAAGACGAGACAAAGATGAAAGAAGACGAGGTGAGTGTTAAGACTGGCGCAAAGAATTTGTTTTTAGTGAGAAAGAGCTGCGCAAACATCAGACTCACTCTCTCGCCTGGACACAACTTATCCAAGTGGCAAGACAGGGTCAAGACGACTGGAAATGTATCCAGGTGCAGGAGGATGCCAGAGGGACAGTCATATTGCCTGACCGGCTGCCTGTAGGCTACTCCACAGCCTCGCAGTCCCAACTGACTAGGGTGAAAGACCCAAACCAAAGAACACCAATACTGGTGGATGCTCTGCGTCACGATATCCAGGCCAGAGTGACGGTATATTGCCATCTGCCCTATCAATCAACCACTGGCCTGCTGCCGCCAGCTTCAAAGCTGCGTCCGGGAAGTTTGCTCAATTCTTCGTCTGTGATTTAGGCAAACAAGCCTATGACCACACCGCTACCGGGGGCCAATATGGAGGACTCAAGTACTGAGGGTCACATTGTGCCCTAGCATGTGGCCGTTGGGTTAATGAAACCTCCTCCGCCCTGGCCGTTTGCACCGACAGGTGCACGCCCACTGATACCATGCTAGCGTACCAGTTCATGAAACAGGTTGTACTGGATTACATGTTACCAGTAGCAGATTTTTCTGACCTGACCAACAATGCGGTCAATGGACGATTGATAATTATTATGAAAAGGCTGTTGTTGTTGTTAGTGGGTACGCTCCCCAAGTGTTTTGCGCTACGGGTGTGAACGTATACGTGCCTATCCCTAATCCCGTCCTTATCCTCAACCCTAAATCTAATCGAATCCCTAGTCCTATCCCTTACCCTTTCAAACCCCCCCCCCCCCAAAAAAAACAGGAGGAAAACAAAAGAATATGTAAAAGAATAATTAATAATAATTAATTAATTAAGGCTGTTGTTAGGAGCATTTCGGGAGGAGCTTTCTAGCTCTGGAGTCACAAAAAGGCTTTAAAATACTCACCCCTACAGCAAAAAACTTGTGGGACGTACGGACTTGTAACAACATTCGTAATCGTATGAAAACGATGAGAGCTGGTTTTCAACAAGCAATCTATTTCTTCCACAACCCACCGCCCCTGCACCACTGCTTGAAGACTTGCCGCCATGCCCCTGCACACTTTTCCACTCACTGACCTTTCATGTCATGTTATAAAACTCTATGCAGTTTAAATGTTACCTGTGCCAGACGAATTTATATACTTTATAAGGAATCTTTATTCTGAATAGAAAGTCTCACCCCACAAAAACAGTTTCGTAATGTCCAATACAACCTGAGACCATTCTAAAATGACAAGAAATTCATCAAAAGGTTTTCGAGGAAATCAATGATTTATCGACCCATTTCTAGATTTACGGACGGCATGCAGGCGGCACGCGGATCCTTCATCGTCCATGACTCATCACTCATTGTTCGACCATGAAAGAGTAAACTCATGTCAAGAAACTGCGCCGGTCACCTTGCTCTTTCATCGTTCAAGTTAGCCCTGAACGATCAATTTTCTCGAAATTGGAAACTGATTTTTTTTCGTTGTTCGACGTCGAAAATGACACAAAATGTATTCGGCTAAATTTTTGTGAGCACTACCAACTATACTACATACAATAGATGGGACAGCTAGCGCGTTTAGCGTGCACAGACTTCGCACCGTCACCTAGCGGCGAATGCGCGGAAGTCTTGAGCAATTCCGTACATTACAAAGTCACATTATATAATTTTAATAATTTCAATCGCTCTAGAAAACTCTGATTTTTTAACTTTTTTTGTCTCAATAGTACTGTGGCCAAGCCACATATTACGGGTAATTTATCATTACATCAAGCATTCTTTTCATGCAATGCACTCTAATCAGCTCGCAAACCGTGTGCATCATCTTTTAGAAGCGCGAAGAAGGGGGTCTCTCATCTTAGTGTATCTAGTTCTTACCTAGTACACACCTGCTCACACTGAGATTTGGTGTCGTGGTGACGCAATTTTAATGTTAATTAAACTGTAAACGATGAATGACCCGTGTGCTGCTAGCCTGAGAGAAACTTCGCGGAAGGATTTATTTCACACACGTGCGAGTAGAGTTCCTGCTCTTTTTTCCCCCGATGTGAGCACAGTACTGTGTATTCATCCGCGATCTTAGTTCTTGTTTGTTCCAACTCCATTTTTTGCACAACTGAGAAATTCAACCTTAAATGTTTGTAATTTTAGTACTTTAGTATTATGATAAGGAGTTAGAATAAATCGGAGTGTGAAACAGCTTGATACGTGCCACAATCCATTTCAAACAAGTGTCAAAGTGTGTATTTGTTATACTTCTAGTTCTACATACTAAAAAATCTCCAGTTTTTCAGAAAATGGAGATGAAACATACAAGATCCAAGGTCACGAGTTGCAGTGAACAGAACAAGGACATCCGGCCATCTGGTGGATCAAGTAAAAACACAACCGCTGCTATCGTCCAGTAATCGGCCATTTCTTTAATTAACGTTAACGGCACTTGCTTAGAACACCCCACTTGAAATATCATAACATTTCAGTTTTCTAGTCAGTGTTCAAAACTTTCTTACCATTGTGTTGAACTCTTTGGGTGAACAAAACAAACAAAGTGCATCACCTCCCTGCCCCTACTCCTCGCTCTCGGCCCCTCCCCCCCCCCCCCCGCCCCCCGCCTTTTCCTCAGCATTGTCCTCCATTTTGAACACTCACTCGTGCTCTCCACGACGCTCACGGCAATTTTTACCCTCTCAACACCTGTAAATGTAAATAACTTCATTGATTTCTCTGATGCACGGCCTCCACGCGGCTGGCACAGGTGAGTAAGCAAATTATTTGTTAGTAAGAATATGTCGATAGACGGTAACCAGGTAGATTTTAATGTATTTCATATACCTGGCAACGGAAAGAAGAATGTTTAACATCAGACTGTAAGATATCAACTTCCTCACGCTGAAATAGCCAAACAAATACTGAAATAGCAATAACGAACGCAATAAAATTAATGCTACAGTTAAAGTGGAATTGGGCTAAACATTACGGGAAGTATGAATGACAATAGATGGACAAAACGCTGAACTGAGTGGCACAACCACGGACAGGAAAAAGAACGGGGTACGGAAGACTGAGCCGGGTTTTCACCTGTTATACAACGCATTGCGCAATAAGCCGCCGACCCCTGTTGGAAAACTGAGCCGGGTTTTCACCTGTTATGCAACGCATTGCGCAATAAGCCGCCGACCCCTGTTGGAAAACTGAGCCGGGTTTTCACCTGTTATACAACGCATTGCGCAATAAGCCGCCGACCCCTGTTGGAAAACTGAGCCGGGTTTTCACCTGTTATGCAACGCATTGCGCAATAAGCCGCCGACCCCTGTTGGAAAACTGAGCCGGTTTTTTTGTTGTAGATATCGACTATGTTGTTTTCGAACTTTAGATCGATTAACCTGATGTACCAACCCTAAAGCACTGGACTGTATAAACATGATAGATCTTTGGATAGACTCAGTATGCTAACACACACCATGGTGGTGAGCAGGGGGCAACGCGTATCAAGACCGTTTCAATCAGCTGTTGTAATTACGTGCATTTAATTTTTACAAAATTCACCAGAAAAAAAAAAAAAAAGCAAAGGAACAGTCTCGATAAGTGGCGAACAGAGGAGGTTGACTAGTCGTTAGAAAAATAAAGTTTAATCGATATGCCGAAAACCGAGGAGGACCAGGAAGAAGATGGCAGGATGACTTTCTAAAGAGGGGGGAGGAATAACATGGATGAGGAAGACACTCAGACAGAAAGGAGTGGAAGTCATGGTTACATCCTGCAGTGGGTGGACAACGCCTAGGTGAAAGGTGAGTAACTACCAAGCCCCTAGCCCCTAGCCCCTAGCCCCTAGCCGTACCCGGGATAAACCTACTTCCGCCCCCCCCCCTCCACCCACCTCTCTCTGTGTATATCTCCTCCCCGTCTTTCCCCTCCTACCCAGTATTCACTATGGAAGCGCATATCCGTACAATATGTTGTATGGATATGGACAGTGCATATCCGTACAACGCACACAATTCGATGACGTAGAAACACACCGGAATACTATATTACTGACCTTGTTAATTTGCATAGTTTTTAAAAATATGAATCGGCTTAGTAGCAAAACAATCCGACTTCGGTTCGGAGATTGCGTGATCTGCGCTAATAATATAGATCTACTTGAGTGTACGTCGATCACCAATGGTTACCCCAACCCCTTTTCGCCTGATTAGTCAATCTGACTGCCGCCCATTGATACAAACTGACTAGACCCTCGCGCCCCCAGGTCCATCTGACTATTCCATGTGTTGTCACTTTAAATTCGTGAACACCATACCAAGTTTTGTTTCAGCAAACCTTCACCAGTCGCGCTTTTTGGTAAACATGTTGTACGGATATGCACTGTCCATATCCATACAACATGTTGTACGGATATACACTTCCATTCACTTTGGCTAGATGTGTGCGATCTTTCACCAGGGTTCCTTACCATGTGACTTCAAGAAGCATGAATGCCTGTTTGTAGTGTCTAACATCCCACCCCCCCCCCCACCCTCTTTGTGTTGTTAGACTATGCGTAGAGGGGAGTTTCTCTCACCCTGACCCCCTTTATAAGTTTGTTCACTAACGGGGTCGCTGACTTTGGTTTGACCTGTAACGTTAGTGTGTAGTTTTTTCCGTAACGAGTTGTTTACGCAAGGTTGACCTTCGGGGGAATGTTACACAAAGACATGTTAATACCTTACTGGCTGATTTGTGGGACAGTCAGACCTACTAGACCCAAGGAGAATGGGCCAGGTGGTCATGTGCATGTTCTGGAAAGCTCCATGTGAATATCTATCTATATAAAAAAACAGCAAGGAAAAAAAATTCACTGCTGTGAGGAAGAAACGCTCAGACCTGAAAACATTACATGTGAAAGATAGTTCTTTTTGCTACTAGGCTGGGCCCTCGGGGCGACCATCCCCAACCCAGCGCGTCCACAGGTGGCGGATAGTGGAACGACCTCTAGATATAGGGGCCAGCTGCGAATAGCCAATAAGCAGCCGCGGACCAACTGGCGGTGGTTCCAGAGGGTGAGGCAGGATCACTACCTGGGAAAAGTGACTCCCTAAAAAATACCTCAGATGCCCGGTGACAGAACCATCAAGCGAATCGAGGCGCTTTAACCTCCTCCCTGGGCAGATGGGGCTCATAGCTTGGGAAAGCAGCCCGTCTAGGAGAAGGAAAACTCTGACTCCAAACCTCCGCTGCCTTGCGGAACAGGTCACGGACGACCAAAGGCTATGGAAGCACATCCAGAAAGAAAAGCACGCAGAAGACGGAGATGTTGGACCGCAAGGTGCAAATAGTTTGGAAAGGTGTCACAACCGAACCCAAAAACGCAACATCACGCAATTCACTTCGATATGTCAGACAAGGAGTATCAGAATGATAGATGTGGTGCTTTGCCTGTGAAGTCCCGCCAGGCAGGTGAAGTGCCGGGCTCTATGCCTCGAAGGAGCCCACCCCCAACTACTGGTGGTCCCTCGACCTCAACTTGGGGAACCGGGAGTCGAGCAAAGAGGAAAAAGAAAGCAATTGGCCACAAAGGTACACCCATAGCAGAGCAGGAAAGAAAACAAGGCAACGTTTTGAAAATACTACAATGGAATGCTGAGGGAATATACAATAAAAAGACGGCACTCACATACAAACTTCACAACGAAAAAATACAGATTGCATGTCTCCAAGAAACTCATCTCACGAGCAACAGCAGATTTAACATCAGAGGATACCAATGCTTCAGACAAGACCGAGAAACCAGACCCAAAGGTGGCATCATCATTCTGGTCCACAACAGCATTGCAGCCAGTGAAATAAAGCTGGACACTCAACAAGGAACAGAAATCATTGGGGCTAAGATCTGTACATCCAACCAAGAAATCCTCATATATAATGTCTACTGCCCTCCTGACAGAGATCTTTCCCTTTATAACAATCAGGTGCCAGAACTCAACTGTGTTATAGTCGGAGACTTCAATAGCCATTCTCAGAGTTGGGGCTACAACCACCTAGATCCCAGAGGTGAATACGTTGAGGACTGGCAGGCTGATTGCAACCTTCAACTCCTAAATACCCCGGAGGATCCTGACTCCTTCTATTCAAGAAGATGGCTTACCACCACAACCCCTGACCTAGCCTTTACGACCAGTGATTTGCACCCATGCACAACAAGAGAAGTCCAAAATCAACTGGCGGGAAGTGATCATAGACCAATCTTGATCACTGTAAATGATAGCATCCCCCCAGGAAACAGTAATACAGCTCCGAGATGGAACTACAAACGGGCAGATTGGGAGAAATTTGCCAGCTTAATCAACCAGTACACCGCATCCATCAACTGCAAGTCAAGCAAGATCAAAACATCAAGTCAGCTATTCACAGAAGCCATCTACAGAGCAGCAAAGGAAACAATACCAAGAGGCGCAAGGAAAGAATACATTCCATACTGGTCAGAAGAACTAGAAGATCTGCACAACCAAGTCAGCCAAGCAAGAGATACAGCAGAAAATGATCCTTCAATAGAAAACAACATCAAACTCAAAGCACTCACAGCAAAACTAAGAAGGAACACACTGGCTGAAATAAGAAACAGTTGGCATGAAAAAACAGAGAGTCTGAACTTTGAGAAGGATGGGTCCAAACTATGGAAGCTAACCAAGTCCCTCAACAAAGAACCCAACAGATATGCCCCGATAACTATTGAAAAAGAAGGCAACCTCCTATCTGGAAAGGCAGCTGCACAAGAACTCTTGAAACAGTTCCAGTCTGTTGGCAACGCAGATGTAGACGATGATAAAGAACAGGAAGTACAAGCAAACATACAGGACTTGGAAGACAGCCAACCAGAACAGCCAGAGGAGAACACAATGACCAGCTCACTCACCATGGAGGAACTGAACACTGCCTTCCAGAAACTGAAACCAAAACAAGCCCCTGGTCCAGACGAAGTAACAAATGATATGTTAATTCACCTTGGACAGAATGCTAAGAAGAAACTGCTGGCCCTCTTCAACTCCAGTTGGAAATATGGCAAGATTCCTGGAACCTGGAAAAAAGCCACAGTCATCCCAATTCACAAGCCAGGCAAGCCAAGAAATAGAGTGGATAGCTACCGCCCAATCAGCCTTACAAGCTGCCTGTGTAAGGTAATGGAGAGGATCATAAACAGTAGACTGACCTGGTTCATCGAGAAGGAAAGGCTCATCATGGACGAACAAGCCGGTTTCAGAAAATGTAGATCAACAGAGGACCAGATAACCTACATATCACAGGTCGTAGAAGACGGTTTCCAGGAAAAGAAAGTGACCATCGCAGTATGGGTAGATATGGAGAAAGCTTCGACCGCGTATGGAAGAATGGTCTCCTTCTTAAACTCCTGAAAGCAAAAGTGTCCAACCGGATGTACCAGTGGATAAAACAATAAATCACCGACAGGAAAGCAAAAGTACGGTTACAAGGTAAACAAAGTAGCACTGCACAACTGAAACATGGAGTCCCTCAGGGAGGAGTGATATCCCCCACACTCTTCAACCTCTTCATGAATGACATAAAAGAAATTCTAACTCCAAGAGTGAAAGCGGTAATGTATGCTGATGATCTGGCACTACTCTGTTCAGAGACCAGCCTTGGCACAGCTCAGATGCGTCTTCAGTCTACCCTAAACAACCTACAACAGTGGACAACAACATGAAACATGAAGCTGAATGCCAAGAAAACAACTTACACAGTCTTTAGTCTCTCCACCAGAATGCAGGCACCTAAACTCAAAATCAACAACGAGCTTCTCATCAAAGATGACTCACCCTCATACCTCGGAGTCACATTTGACCAACGACTGACATGGAAAGCCCATCTGGAAAAGACCCAAACTAAAGCAATGCAGCGGATCGCACTCCTAAAAAAGTTGGCAGGCACAGACTGGGGTGCAGCACAAAACATACTTAAGAAAACCTACACCGGATACATACGTCCGGTTCTGGAGTATGGTATCTCAGCATGGGGAGCAGCAGCAAAGAGCAATTTCCAGAGAGTGGAACGCATCCAAAACCAGAGCCTTCGAATTATCACCGGGGGAATGAAATCCACACCTATTGTAGAGATGGAGAGCATCACTGGTTTACAACCACTGGAGGACAGAAAAAATGGAAAACTAACCTCACAGCTAACAAAGTTTCAAAACCTTCGAAATCACCCTATGAATGATAGAGTAAAGAAACCAACAAAAAGCAGACTAAAAAGAACCAGCTTTATAAAATCAGCTAGACAACAGTTAATCAACCTTAAAATCCCACCCATAGATGAAGACGAGGACCTTACAGAGGTTGACTGCTGCCCTCCATGGGAAAGACAACACTTTCCCCTAATCAAAGACACCATTTACGGCATCACCTCCAAGACCAATCAGTCCACGGCAGAGCTGCAATCACTCACACAGGAAATGCTGGACAGCTCCTATCCACAAAACAGCTGGATCCGGGTATTCACGGACGGGTCAGCACAAGAAGCCGTAAGAGATGGAGGAGGTGGTGTATATATCCAATGGACTAATGGGGAAGAATCAGAACTATCAGTACCCACAGGGAAATATTCTACCAACTACAGAGCTGAAACAGAAGCCATACTAGGAGCTGCGCTAAACTTACAAAACCGAGACATATACAACAAAAAAATAGTTATTCTCACAGATGCTAAGTCAGTCCTGCAGGCCCTTCAAAGTTCACATGATTATCATCAAAACAAACTCACCTCTGCCTTAGTGCAGTTATGCCACACAGCAAGCAACGTGGTTCTCCAGTGGATCCCTGGCCACTGTAACATCATCGGAAATGATAAGGCAGACACTCTGGCAAAATATGGCGCAAACTTCCCCCAAGACAAAGAAAACATAACAGTCTCAGAAGCTAAAAGTCACATTAAGGCAGCCTTGAAATCCAAGTGGAAACAAAGTCACCCAAGCCATGTAACAGACGATGCGATACACTTGCTCAGCAGAAAGGAGCAAACTATCATTTTTAGGCTGAGAACAGGACATAACAGACTCCGGCAGCACCTTTACAAAAAATTCAGGGTTGGAGAAACTGAGACATGCCCATGTGGAAACTGCCCAGAGAATGCAGAACATGTCCTCCAACAATGCCCCCTATACAGAGAACAGAGGGAAAACAGCTGGCCCCGAGGTGCGGCACTACACACCAAGCTATATGGGACAGCAGAGGAACTCAGGAGCACAGCATCCTTCATAAAGGCTACCGGCCTCCTGATATAAATAGACTGACACGAAGAACGCAGAAGAAGAAGAAGCTACTAGGTCTATTCCTTTGACATGAAAGCGAAGTATCCTAATTTTGTAATAAATGAAAACAGGCTTAAAAATATCGAATAATGCTTTCTCCTCAACAATGATGTCCTCCCTCCTGCCTTTGTTTTGTTTCGACTTTAAACTTCCGGTTGCATTTCAAAGTTTGAAGGCATGAGTTTCTGTGCCGTCTGCCTTATGCACGGGCCATGCGGGTGTTACTGTACCAGTTGTGAGTTGTTTTCTACCTAGATCTACCTAATCTGTGTGCCGATTGTGCGTGTTGTTTTCTACCTTGATCTATATAATCTGTGTGCCGACTGAGTAACTAGATCTAGATCTCCTAAATTACGTCACAATTCAATAACTCTTTTACTAACTCATGTGTCTTCTAATTTCAGCAAGATGATATTGTATATTATATATTGTATATTATAAGACAGGAGTGCAAATGCGAGAGAGCCCAGTTAGTATTCTGAAGTAGCCGTGGCTGAAGACCTGGAAGTTCTGTGGCTATCTTATTCTCATTTGTAATAAAGTTTTCGTTTCCACTATTCAGCGGATCCCGTGTTTTATTTTATTGACAGCAGTTGTGTCAGTTGCATTACGTAGGGGAGCGGCCGGCTAGAACTGACATACTTCAGTCTCTAACGTGCTGTAAAAACACTTCAACTGCCACAATGTTATTGAGTTCATTGAGTTGTGATATGTATGTTTACATATTATGTATATATAAATATATATGCCTAATATGTGTGTTTATATAATGATGAATAAGATATGTCTACCATGTATGCAGTCTTAAACATTCTGTGAAAGAGAATTTCCGTCTTGAGATAATAAAGTGATTCTTATCTTATTCTCTCTCTCTCTCTCTCTCTCTCTCTCTCTCTCTCTCTCTCTCTCTCCCTCTCTCTCTCTCTCTCTCTCTCTCTCGCCTCTCTCTCTCTCTCTCTCTCTCTTTCTTTCTTCTCTCTTTCTTTCTCTCTTCTCTCTCTCTCTCCAAATTCGCCAAATTCCGTCCGTCGACTTGCGCGCGTATCATCCTTGTCAACAAGGCAACAATTCGCACCACGCCCCTTCATAATTGAACAAAGAAGACTAGTACCACAGAGCTCTGTGAGTAGTACTCATCGTGTTTATACGCGCGCAACATACAGTGAAAGAAGGAATGGTCTGTCTCAATATTCTGTATCTCGGGTAACTTGTGCCAAGCATCGGCAGCTTGTGAAAGATTTTCTACATGTTGATTGATTGACGAGAATTTTGTACAAACACAGAGGTTCCCAACCCTTTCCCACCTGTTTACCCCGGGCAATTTTCCAGACATAATTTTACCTTCTCCCTGTTTTTTTTTCAGTAATTTGAGTTTACACGTCTATCATAATAAAAACAATTGACAAAGGAGGACATTTTACACTACCGTTTTTTACTTTAATATTTTAAGTTCAAACACATGTAGTGACAACATAGTAATGGCACATAGCGATTTCATTTATTTATGGACAATTAACTAACGATGAACAGATACGGGTACGCCAGAAGTAAACACAAAATATGATCAAAACCACAGAAAAACTGTGGGGTCGCAGCAGCAAGGCAAAAGCTTGGTCAAAATTTGGCAAAAAGAAAAAGTTGTAAGTAGCAAAGCCTGGCGTAAGAAATAATACCCAAACGATACAATAAAACGCAAACTAAAAGGGAAGGCAGAAAATGGCCGATATTTTGGCAACACCCTTTTTCAAGGAAAAAAAACAACAACATAACAACAGAAAAAAAATTTGGAAAATTGAAAAAATAAACAATCGAACAATAGAAAAATAGAATATGAAATTTTATAAATAGCATACTTTTGGGTCTACGTAGCTGCGAGTTCATACTTGTATTGCAGCAGAGAACACAGTCAGTCGAAGAGAGCACGTCAATCAGTTACAATTTTGTTCTAGACTTCCACCCACGGTTTGCTAGATTCTTCAGATTGTTTAATTAATATCTATATTAATAAAAGTGAAACCTTACGACAATTGTAGCGCGCCTTTCGCTACTCCTCTGTTAATGCTGATTCGGTGGCCCTCAGATTTTATACAACGCTTAGTATAGACTGTCGTTGTGTCCCCGGCACAGAAAATAAAAAAATAATTAATAACTCGCAGAACGTTTGTATTAGTTGCTAGGTTGCGACACATTGGCGTTCGATCTATTTTTTCGGCAAATTAATGTAATTGAGATTGGTTCCGGTTACAACATCACACTCACAAAACAACTTGCGGTGAGGACTGATTTGAATGATGAGATTGAGTTTGTCTATCAAGTATGATACTTTGTGTGTTCTCATTGTGCCTAGACCAGGAAAAAGAAAGGGTCTGGAATTGGGAGATTGACGCTGCAGGGCCAAAAGTACAGGTTTGTGATTTCAATATACCTAGGAAAATATTATAATATTTCTATTCCATTAACACATGACCTTATCGCTTCCTGCGATGTGTTCACTAACAAACAAACTAACCCGTGCGCAAATCATTGCCATTTGACAGATGCTGACGGGATGCGCAGGACGTCAACACGCAAAAGGAGAGCAGTAAAACGTATCTAAAAACAAACAAACAAAAATAAAATAAAGCTAAAGGAACAGGCAAAATGAAGCAGGTCTATAATATTCACCCAGAACTGAAACTAATAAATCGGTTCATCCCGGGCAGGGCCGGGAACTCAGCTAGTTATACATATATTTTTAATGGCTGGTGTTGTAGGTGCGTACGCACCCCAAAGCGTTTTGCGCTAGGGGCGCGTACGTTTACGTACCTATCCCTAACCCCGTCCTTATTCTCAACCCCAAATCTTATCGAATTCCTAACCCTGCCCCCCTACCCTTTCAACATAAGAAACAGGAGTAAAACAAAAAGAAAATCTGAAAGAATAATCAACTTCGACTGTTGTTAGGAGTATTTCGAGAGGAGCTCTCTGGCTCTGGAGTCACAAAAGACTAAAATACATACCGCAAAAAAAGCAAAAAAACTTGGGGGAAGTACGTACTTGAATGTAACAACAACATTCTTTTTATGTAGAAATCCAGACTCAGCAAATTCGCCTCACTAGTACAGTAGTAGGCAAAATGTACCTCCTAGGGCTAACTTGACCCAGATTCGGAATCCCTGGAAGAATATAGGCAAGTGTTGTTATTTCGGAGTATCGACAGTTTAATCATGTACTCCTGGCTAATCTATTTTTAGATATACATTCCACTTTCCCGATAGTATCGTTTATTATAAACAGATGAGTAAGTTTTTCAGGTATCATGTGTGAGTTTTGCGTTACTCTGACTTCGATCAGTCAATTTGAGATGGGGGTGGGGCCGAGGGTCAGTTGACTGTCAGTTCTGTCAGGCTTTCTTTTAGTAAAGGAACAGTGCGGGGTGAGAATAGAATGATGGTAGGAGAGGCTGGTAAATGGTCGAGAGAGTGAAATAATACTATATTGGATGGATGGATCAATGGATGGCTGAATAGGTGGATGGATGGATGGATGGATGGATCAATGGATGGCTGAGTAGGTGGGTGGGTTGATGGATGGATGGATGGGTGGATGGATGGATCAATGGCTGGCTGAATAGGTGAGTGGGTGGGTGGATGGATGGATGGATGGATGGATGGATGAATCGATGGATCAATGGCTGGCTGAATAGGTGAGTGGGTGGATAGATGGATGGATCAATGGATGGATGGATCAATGGCTGGCTGAATAGGTAAGTGGGTGGATGGATGGATGGATGGATCAATGGCTGGCTGAATAGGTGAGTGGGTGGATGGATGGATGGATGGGTGGATGGATGGATGGATGTTTGGATGGATGGATGGATGGATGGATGAACAGCAATAGATTAAAACTTAATAAAGATAAAACTGAAGTCATGTTGTGTACGAACCTTTATGTTGCTAAAATAAGTGATCTACCAAACATCCAGTTGAAACATCAACGGACATATCTTACAATCATCTTCGTGCATAAAAAAATCTAGGCGTTCTTTTTTACTCTGATATGTCTTTCACATCCCAAGTAAATAATATTTGCAGAAATGCACGTTTCCAACTAAGAAACATCAGCAGAGTTCGAAATTTCTTCACAGAAGCTATTACCAAAACTTTAGTTACTTCACTCATTTCATCTCGAATAGATTATTGCAATTCTCTTTTTGCTGGAATAACATCAGATAAACTGTCTAAAATTCAAGTCATCCAAAACAACGCAGCCAAATTGATTACCAAGAAAAATCAAGCTGACCACGTTACGCCTTTGTTAAAAGAACTGCACTGGCTTCCTATAACAGAAAGAATTACATACAAAATTGCTGTTTTTTGCTATAAATGTTTAAATAACACCTCACCCAGCTATCTCTAAAATTCTTTACAAGTCTACACACCATCTCGTTCACTAAGGTCATAAAGTGACAAAACAATCTTAAGAATCCCATCTAAAAACTATAAAACTAAAGGACATAGATCCTTCAACTATTTTGAACCTTTTGTCTGGAACCAGATACCCTTGAACATTCGTGAATCACCGAATCTTGAAAGCTTTAAGAAAAGCTTAAAACATCACCTTTTCCTCCGAAACTGTTAAATTTTCAAAATTTTATTCTGTACTTTGATGTTACAATTGATTATATAAGCTAGTGTTATATGACTAAGAGCGTCTATGTGTGTGAAACCGAAAGTTTGTATGGATGAGAGTGCGTGTTTTAGTATGAGATTTGGAAAGTGTATGCATGAATCATTGATGCAATGTACAGCGCATTGAGTAATAATATTATTAGAAATGCTCCATAGAATCTCTATTTATTATTACTATTATTATGGATCAATGGCTGGCTGAATAGGTGAGTGGATGGATGGATGGATCAATGGCTGTATGGATCAATGGATGGCTGAATAGGTGGGTGGATGGATGTATGGGTGGATCAATGGCTGGCTGAATAGGTGAGTGGGTGGATGGATGGATGGATGGATGGATGGATCAATGGCTGGCTGAATAGGTGAGTGGCTGGATGGATGGATGGATCAATGGATGGCTGAATAGGTCAGTGGGTGGATGGATGGATGGATCAATGGCTGGCTGAATAGGTGAGTGGGTGGATGGATGGATGGATGGATGGATGGATGGATGGATCAATGGATGGCTGAATAGGTGGGTGGATGGATGGATGGATTGATGATGGATCAATGGATGGCTGAATAGGTGGGTGGATGGATAGATGGACGGATGGATCAATGGATGGCTGAATAGGTGGGTGGATGGATGGATTGATGATGGATCAATGGATGGCTGAATAGGTGGGTGGATGGATGGATGGATCAATGGATGGCTGAATAGGTGGTTGGTGGATGGATGGATGGATCAATGGCTGGCTGAATAGGTGAGTGGGTGGGTGGATGGATGGATGGATGGATGGATCAATGGATGGCTGAATAAGTGGATGGGTGGGTGGATGGATGGATGGACGGATGGATGGGTGGATGGATGGATGGATCAATGGCTGGATGAATAGGTGAGTGGGTGGATGGATGGATGGATGGATGGATGGATGGATGGATAGATGGATGGATGAATCGATGGATCAATGGCTGGCTGAATATTTGAGTGGGTGGATGGATGGATGGATGGATGGATGGATGGATGGATGAATGGATCAATGGCTGGCTGAATAGGTGAGTGGGTGGACGGATGGATGGATGGATGGATGAATCGATGGATCAATGGCTGGCTGAATAAGTGAGTGGGTGGATGGATGGATGGATGGATGGATGGATCAATGGCTGGCTGAATAGGTGAGTGGGTGGATGGTTGGATGGATGGAAGGATGGATGGATGGATGAATGGATCAATGGCTGGCTGAATAATTGATTGGGTGGATGGATGGATGGATGGATGGATCAATGGATGGCTGAATAGGTGGGTGGATGGCTGGCTGGGTGGATGGATGGATGGATGGATCAATGGATGGATGGATCAATGGATGGCTGAATAGGTGGGTGGATGGATGGATGGATGGATCAATGGATGGCTGAATAAGTGGATGGGTGGGTAGATGGATGGATGGACGGATGGATGGGTGGATGGATGGATGGATCAATGGCTGGCTGAATAGGTGAGTGTGGATGGATGGATGGATGGATGGATGGATGGATGGATGGATGGATGGATGGATGGATGGATGGATGGATGGATGGATGGATGGATGGATGGATGGATGGATGGATGAATCGATGGATCAATGGCTGGCTGAATATTTGAGTGGGTGGATGGATGGATGGATGGATGGATGGATGGATGGATGGATGGATGGATGAATGGATCAATGGCTGGCTGAATAGGTGAGTGGGTGGACGGATGGATGGATGGGTGGATGAATCGATGGATCAATGGCTGGCTGAATAAGTGAGTGGGTGGATGGATGGATGGATGGATGGATGGATCAATGGCTGGCTGAATAGGTGAGTGGGTGGGTGGATGGATGGATGGATGGATGGATGAATGGATCAATGGCTGGCTGAATAGGTGAGTGGGTGGATGGATGGATGGATGGAAGGATGGATGGATGGATGAATGGATCAATGGCTGGCTGAATAGGTGAGTGGGTGGATGGATGGATGGATGGAAGGATGGATGGATGGATGAATGGATCAATGGCTGGCTGAATAATTGAGTGGGTGGATGGATGGATGGATGGATGGATGGATCAATGGATGGCTGAATAGGTGGGTGGATGGCTGGCTGGGTGGATGGATGGATGGATGGATGGATCAATGGATGGATGGATCAATGGATGGCTGAATAGGTGGGTGGATGGATGGATGGATGGATCAATGGATGGCTGAATAAGTGGATGGGTGGGTGGATGGATGGATGGACGGATGGATGGGTGGATGGATGGATGCATCAATGGCTGGCTGAATAGGTGAGTGGGTGGATGGATGGATGGATGGATGGATGGATAGATGGATGGATGAATCGATGGATCAATGGCTGGCTGAATATTTGAGTGGGTGGATGGATGGATGGATGGATGGATGGATGGATGGATGGATGGATGGATGGATGGCTGAATGGATCAATGGCTGGCTGAATAGGTGAGTGGGTGGACGGATGGATGGATGGGTGGATGAATCGATGGATCAATGGCTGGCTGAATAAGTGAGTGGGTGGATGGATGGATGGATGGATGGATGGATCAATGGCTGGCTGAATAGGTGAGTGGGTGGGTGGATGGATGGATGGATGGATGGATGAATGGATCAATGGCTGGCTGAATAGGTGAGTGGGTGGATGGATGGATGGATGGAAGGATGGATGGATGGATGAATGGATCAATGGCTGGCTGATTAGGTGAGTGGGTGGATGGATGGATGGATGGAAGGATGGATGGATGGATGAATGGATCAATGGCTGGCTGAATAATTGAGTGGGTGGATGGATGGATGGATGGATGGATGGATCAATGGATGGCTGAATAGGTGGGTGGATGGCTGGCTGGGTGGATGGATGGATGGATCAATGGATGGCTGAATAGGTGGGTGGATGGATGGATGGATGGATCAATGGATGGCTGAATAGGTGGGTGGATGGATGAATGGATGGATGGATGGATCAATGGATGGCTGAATAGGTGGGTGGGTGGATGGATGGATTAATGACTGGACGGGCAGATGTCTGCGTAAGACAATAGACCGAGCCCCGTCATAGTGTGACGAATTTTAATGCCAAAAAATAACATTTCAGGGCTACCAATTAATTATGCATGGTCGATTTTGGGGATTTCTGACACCCACCCACCCGCCCACCAACCCGCCCACCAACCCGCCCACCCGCCCACCAACCCCTCCTCCCGTGTATGCTTTTTTTTACGATTGCCCCCCCCCCCACACACACACACACACATTCCCACCCCACCCCCCTGTTGAATGTCCACGAAATATGGCCTTGATATTTTGAAACATTAAATGATATTTTTTACGGACTATGTGACTGTTCCATTGGAAACATAGCCTGTATTTGATTTTTATATTTATAGTCCTACATCCTATTTTCTTGGATAAAATTATATATTTTATTATTAAAAACAAATTTCCTGGAGTAATTCACTGAGATGCGATTTTGACAATATCTTTGCTCGTGGCTAAAGCCTGCGTGACAGTCTAAAGAATTCTAGAACTAATTTTCAAGTGTCAACAAATGTAACCTAATCGCTTTTGTATCGAAATATTGTGTTTATTTAAGTTGCAGGGAACTGTCTAAATAAGTTATCAAAATGTAAAGTACAATGATCTCTTTTTGCGCACCCTTTGACAAGCTCACCACACGGGAAGACTATACATGTATTTATTTTGTCAAGGGTACAGTTAGTGTGTTGTGCTGCCCTGACGGGTATGAGTTCTGAAGCAAGACAGTAGAATATTGCGGAAAATTGTCCAGATCGGAGAGAAGGAGAGAGAAAGGTGAGAACACAACACCTGTCTATCCCGGATAATTCCGGGTACCTCATTTAGTTATACAAATGGGGCCAAACTTTTTAATTCATTCCCGCAACTCTAAAGCACACATAGACCTCACAGACCCCCTCGCCCCCGCTCCCTCAACTTTCCCCCATATAAGCTTTTCATACCCTGGGGGCAACTCCCCCCCCCCCACACACACACACAGACTAATAAATTAACCAGACAGGGAACACGAGCTTCGGGCTGTGTCGTTTTTTACGGAATTTCCCGAGCGACGACTGTATAACCAACATGGCCGCTGCTCGGGAAATTCCGATTCTAGTTCTATCTGCATTAGAAATTTCTTTTTATTTGTCAAGATTGGTTGTACATGTATTAATTTCTTGGTGCGGAACCAAACTTTCGCGTTCAGCAGGCGCGTCAAAATGGTGTCATTCAAAATTGTAGCTATGCTGGAGCGTCGGTCGATACCGTAAACCTAATGTGGCGGATGGTTCATGACCTTTCGCTGTTTTGTGACGTCACACAATGGGATCATCCAGTCTGGGTATTTTATTAGTCTGTGCCCCTCAGGGTGTTCGTTCTTTATGGATTGGATTGCGCTTTTCCTCCTGAGACAAGGGAAGCCACCGCAACGAGACAATATTATTTTATGTCTGTTTTGTTTTATTTTATTTTCACTGACATGTCAGTTTTTAAGTTACTGAATAGGCCTACGAGGGGGGCGGGGGGAAAAAAAGGGGGGGGGGAGTGGAAGAAAGATGGAGAAAAAAAATTCGGGAAATTTTATTTTTTATGGTAAAGCCTCTGTGTGCAGCCAGCAGACAACAGTGAAGCCAGCAGACAACAGTGAAGCCAGCAGACTATACTAAGCCACTGGGAGGGCAGCAGACATCACATGATACAAAATGCTGCAGACATTAAAAAGTACGATCTCAGGAGAAATAACCCAAATTTTCAAAACGTTTATGCCTTTTATGGTATATCAGTTACGCCACCAACTGTGATATACACACGTATGCAAACCGTTATCAAATGCTGCGCCGCCATTGTGTATGTTTAGAATTTGAAAATTCGGAAAAGCGCAATAACTCTGACGTCAAATGAAAGGGGCCCTGCTTAGTTTGTATTTTATATTTTGTTGTTTTTATCCATTTGGGAAATTTGCTTGTGTGTCATCGCAGCCCAGTTTCAAACTGGAGCAGACACATCGTAGAGAGCCACTGTGCAGCGCATGTCGGCTTTTTATCGGGCGGTGGGGGTGGGGGGAGGGTAGTGATTTTTCACTTTATAAATTTTACCCTGGCATCGGCCTATTTCGATTTCCAACCCGCCAAGATATTTTTAACGTGAGCGAACCTGCACACGCGTCATCCGAGTTTCTCGTCCTTTTTCCGAGAGGACTGGGTGCGCGATTCTACTACCTACCATAGGATTAGGGACAGGAATTTTGTTACCCAAATTTCTAAATGCCTGCACCGACCGGGAAATGAAGACGCGTATAATATCCCAGATCGGACTTGAAACCGCTGAACAATATTGTAGAGCCCCCTCCCCAGCCCCCCCCCCCCCGTGGTTCTTTTTCTGTTGTTGTTTTTAGGATTTAGATTGGCTGATTTAGGGGCTAGATAATATATGAAATAGACAAGGACTAAAACTGGCAAACATGTGTAGAGATTGAGTTATGAAGGATCCCAATCTAAATCTCCACCCTCACCCAGCACGAATAATAATTAATGTGACGCCCAGCAAGATTTACTGATACGATGTGACAGCTGGCGTGTTTTGCAGTGCACGGATTGAGCACCGCCACTTTGTAGAGCAGAGAAGTGATGAATTCATAAACAATGGCGTACTTTGATTGGTTCACATTCAATCCACAGTTATTGTGAACTTACCTGATTCACAGGATCTGATAACTTTTAAATGAAACAATTGCAGTGTCTTTTTTTAATAAAGACGTGGTCTCTCCGGACAATATTGTCATCTCGATAACTGACATTAAGTGAGAGTCACCCTAGATTGTGTTATCATAAAATATCGTCAAAAACTAGCAAAATGAAAAAGTTGTGTGCAGCAAAGCCTCGCGTAAGAAATAATACCCAAACAATACACTAAGACGCAAAGAAACGGGGAAGACAAAATATACCAATATTTCGGTGAGGAACCTTTGTCAAGAAAAAAACAACAACAGAAAAACAAAATGGAAAATTGAACAGATGTATAATTCTACATATCGTCGATTTCCAATTGCCAAGATATCTTTCACGTGCGCAGCGTGCACACGGGCCCTCCGAGTTTTTCGTCCTTATCGGAGAAGACTAGATGCTCGATCCTACCTACCATAGGATCAGAGACAGGAAAATATGAGAAAAATCACCAAACTCCAACATGCCTGCACCGACCGGGCTTCGAACCCGGTACCTTCGGCATGAGAGGCGGGCACTTTGCCTCTAGACCACCGTGTCACCGTGTCCTCGTTTGAGTTTGAGTTTGGGTATTACGTCACGTCGGCACGACAACGGCCACTTGGCACCTATCACGGTCTGTCTGGGTATTCTGTTTGTGTTTCGTGCTCAGAATTTCATCAGTTTAAATTTCATGAGTGAAATAGAATACCGGTGGCTTCGTTTCAAATTTATCACATTGGTAAAAATTCTAAGAAATCGTTTTGTATAGATCTGAAAAAAGTCAAAGCTGCAGCCTATAAATGCACAATATGCATGTATTTGAGACATAAATAAAATTTAATGTACATGCAGGGGCGAGGCTTCCTCATAATCAAATAATCAGTGATTACCCTTCCAATATTAATAATCTAGAATTACTGTGCTTTCCAGATCGAGCCCAACTCCAAGTCCATTTAGTCCGTTCAGCATTCAATTCTACCTCGTTATTTGCGTTTGTTATAGTCCAACACCCCTCACCGAAAAGCATCTTTATAGGGACCTAAACCTTATGAAGTGGTCCATAATCAGTGATTAACAAAGACAAAGAGGACTTGACCACAACCCAGAAGCTATCTTGAACACTGCCTGTATTCGTCGACGCGGCCCCGTAGACAGCAGAATAGTGGGGATAAAAATAGCCTTATAATCAAAGTTTGACCTGATTTTACCCAGATTTATGCATGTTTTTCACTATGCTGTCGTTTTCAATCCTAATCGAAAGGTAAAGGGTACAGTGAAAGAGTTTGTGTGGATTTTTTTTGTTTGTTTGAGGTAATCTAAGAATAATTTACTCTACGCACAGCAAGAGCTATCAAAGCATAATAATAGACTAGATCGAGACAACTATGATCAAAATCAGTCGAACGTACCCAGAACATCACTTCACTTGACATGTCGAGCGAACCTATACCGCAACGGTAGATGCCACTTCTCCGAGATCGCTGCACATCGTTGTGTCACAGAGATGCCACTTAAGCACTTCCTGCCATTTAATGTTAATGGATCCCTTTCGAGAAACTTCATGAGATGGTAGATTAACAAAATCTCTGGCTATGAATATGACAATGAAAACTTGCCGTTCAAATTATATTTTAAAAAATGGATGAAAAATATGCGTTTATGAGTCTGTTAGTATGAATGAATGGTGTTTTCAGATTAGTTTGGCTTGTAAATTGCTGCATTCCTGTCCTGTTGACAAGAATAATCCGCTCTTTAGATTTTGCAGTGCCTAGCAACCGTTTCATTGTTTTAGTCGCTGCATTTATGATTATGTGAATATGATGTAGCGATACGTCCTAGTCCTATTATGAGATCTTACTAGCTTAAATCCTGATTACTCTCTGAAGAGGGCTGTGTACATGTATGTTAGCACATTACCTTGACTACGACTGCCGGGTAAATTTTGGCCTCTGGCAATTTAATTAACCACGGAGAACCAGTGGTCATCATAAGGTTAACCTACTTACATGTATCAGAACATCACTTGACTAATTGTTGTTGTGTTTTACAGTACAATGCTCCGGGATGGAAGTTTGCCAGTTTGGTTTTGAAGAAGGGGAAGGGATAAATAGACTGCTCTTCTCGGTTTCCAACTGCCATGGTATCTTTAACGTGCGTAACATGCACTCTGGTTTTTCTTCCTTTCCGTCGTTTTTTTTTTTTTTTTTGTGGCCTTAGATTATAGTTAGATCTAGTTATGAGGATAGGAAAATGAGAAATCTTTTTTTTTTTTTTTTTGTGGCCTTAGATTATAGTTAGATCTAGTTATGAGGATAGGAAAATGAGAAATCTTTTTTTTTTTTTTTTTTATGTTTTGAAAGCTTATGATTATTCTGAATCACCAAAGAGTGGAACACATATAGACAGAGATAAACTAATACAGTCATATATTAAGATTAGATTTGAGGTTATTGCTAAGCATCGCTTTATACCACTCCGAATTATCTTTGTTCTCGTGTATGTTGATCTGGTTTTACAGCAGCCGTTAGACAACAATTACGCTTTTCCGGCAGTTTACGTCCGGAATTTTCTTACTTTTTACCGAAACGCCACTTACATTCGTGATGTATCCGCTCTCTAGAGTTTCCAGCTTGAGGCAGGTAAAGCAGTGAACCACAGCCACTGTAGCCAGGCTGTTTGGCGTCATGGTTATCTTTCTGTTGTGTTCTGTTGTTGTTGTTTTTCTCCCCAAACCCGGTACAAAATGTGTTGTGTACAGTTCATTAAGACAATTTTCCTTCTTTTTTATTAACATTTTGGTTCGGGTGATAATCAAAGTTAAATATAATATAATATATAGATTCAAAAAGAATGAACCGATTTTATGAGCATTGCTCAAATCGGTTCATTCTTTTTTAATCACCCTGTATATTAAGTGTAGTTAATTTTCTTCATGTTAACTTCTCTCCACTCCGCGCTGTGAATTAACCAATCACAAACGGCGTAGGGCGCAGATGTGGCCCTGTGGTGTGATCTCGTGGCAATGATTTTGGCTCTGTTACGCGACTTGGTCGGTCCTCTCACAGCCCTGTGATGCTAGATCTACCTGGGCAGGCTAAGATTATAGGCTCAGTTGCACGAAACAGGTTTGGCTAATGCGAGATCTTGCCTAACACAGTGGTTAGAAATCTCGGTGTGCGTGCAAGAGCTTTTCATATAGCCCGTGATTAATCAATGTCAAGTCTAATGAGTAACATATCACTGGCGTTGTGGATTACCATAGCAACCATTCTCACTGTCCGCCCTGGAGTATCGAAAGAGAGAAAGAAGGAGAAGGAACAAGGAATATATAAGATCTGTAAGAAGTTTAAGGCTGTTGTCAAAGAAAACTAAAACTGAGCGCTACTTTAAATCGTTTATTCCATCATCAACTAGGATGTTACAATAATGTCGTCATCTTGATCGTAATCTGTGCACAGTTGAATTATGTCCTGCGTGTCAGGTCAATGTGTTTTAGTTAGGGAAGCATATTGTGTGCACTGTTAATTTAGTTAATTTATCAGTGTGTGTGTATATATGTGTGTGTGCGCGCTATGTATCATACTTTCTGCTTCTGTAACTATATTGTTATGTATTCAATGATCAAAACAAATTTCCTTGTACAAGGACGAATAAAATTTATCTTATCTTATCTTATCTAGAAAGAAGAGAAGGCGAGAGAACGCGAGAGACAGAAGGGTGGAGACAAAGCGAGAGGGAGAGAGAGAGAGCAAATGAGGAAGAGATAGCAAGAAGGACAGAGAGAGAGGGAAAGAGAGAGAGAGTGAAAGGATCACATTCCAGAACACGCCAATTGTATTTTAAAGTCTCCTTTTGTCTCTTTCCTCCCGGCTAAGCGCGCACACATGTTTAAGTTAAGATACACTATGAGATTAAAATTTCTATGAAAAATTTCTACTCCCCATTCCAAAGTCTCAAGGTCCACCAAGATATTGCCGCGCCCCGTACATCTTTTCTGTTGGTAATTTTTGTGGTTACTTATTTCCGTTTCCATTTACGGCTACGGTTTTGTTTCATTTGACGTCACAGAATTTGTGCTCCTACGAAATTTTGAATTCGTCTTCCGTCGGAAGTTCCGACTCCATTATGCTAATTTCGTGTTTCAGTACTCTTTTTTGGATTACAGAATGACGACCTTTGCAAGTGTGCAGGCTCAGCTACCGTGCCCCGAAAATATACATATATATGTATCTTCGCAAGTGTGCATGCTCAGTTGCCGTGCAAAAAAAAAAAGTCTTTGCAAGTTGTTACGGGTTGGGTCCTCGAGTGTTACAGGGTGGTTATTATGAATTATAGGTTCGACTGCATTTTAAACTATCGAGAGGTTTTAGACATTATTCTTTCATGCCATGCCACATATACTAATAACGATTCAAGTAAGTTTTATCAAGGACCTTGCAGGGCCACAAATTTATTACTTTAAATTCCCTAACAATTTCGTCTAGCTCTTACATTCTAAAAGGACAACATCAGCAGCATCAAATAAAAACACAATAATATATCACTAGAAGTCTCCTCTAGATTCTTAAAAGATTATATCATTCTAACTCGTTCACAATTTAATTACTACTTATCCATCTTTCAGAAATAGCCTACCTACTATCTAATAAATAATATCTTAATGTCTCAGACGACAATGTTAACACAGTTATTTGTGCCTACCACTTAAAAAGGATATAACTCGTCAACACAACTGACGTAGTTACATTAGATCTAGATATACTCTAGGATGGGCTGGCAATCCCCAGCCTCATCCAGACACATCAATTTCAATTTACAAATGTGTATACCAGACACTCATGCTAGATTTAGTTGCATGTAAAATACATTATAGTCTTGCATTCTTTGGCAGCACTTCTACTGGAAACTTAAGGTCAGATTCACGTTCATCGTCGAATCAGTATGTAGATCTAGAAACTTACGATTGGCCCCTGATCCAAGATCAGGGAGCTGGAGATAATAGCAGTAGAAAAATTCATAAGAGCGTATGGTCTCATTCCAATGTCTAGTAAGGTCATAGACATGGCTTTAACAATCTTCTGATTCTCTCAGGCCGAATCCAGCCGACTGCCCTCACAGATGGAAAATTCTGCATGGAGTGCTCAAACATAGTAATGGCTCTGGTTATATACCGTGCGGCCATCTGCATTTCCCCAGCCAACTGCCCAAATTTGATTGGTGCATCCATTTCGAGCTCAGCTCGTAATATTAATAGATTCTATTAATAGTAACAGACAAGGTCAAATTAAGATATCAAAACCCTTGCCAAAGTCTCTAAACCCTCTACGTTTTATGTACGAATTTACTCACTCCCTTTTCTCACCCCTGTTAAAGTTTATCAAAATCACGGGGTCAAGAATTGCACCGTCACTGTTATTCATCCATTTATTCTATCCTGCCCCACTTTCTTTCCATCTCTAAGAAAAAGCGTTACAAAAACAAACTGTCCACGAGAATAGTTCAAGGACATTTGCACTGGCTAAAATCAACGACCCTGAAATAAACAAACCGTGCCCCAGCACGACAATTCTAGTCCTAACCCTGACACAAGTGTTATTCAGCTGCCGTGCCAAAAGAAGGAGAGAAATCTTTGCAAGTCATGAAAAGTGCAAAGTGGCCTCTGTTCAACCGGCGCACCATTAAACCCAAACTCAAATTCAAAACCCCCAACACTCGCTGTTACACGGCGATCCGGAATCCGCGCATGCAAAAAGAGCCAGATATCTCATCATATCTTATCTAATCTTTTTGAAATAACAGTGGGTTCCATGTGCAAGAAGTGGTCTAACAGCATGTCACTACAGTATTACCTTAGGTTCTCCAGACTTACATGAAACTTGTATATATATACTAATATTTCGTTTCACATACATGTAGCTACTTGCACTGATGCGACAAACATCGAGTACTACATTTATGACAGGAACAATACACACACCAATTCCAACAGCGATGGAATTTTGTGGCCTCGCAGATTATGCGCAGCCAACTCGATACCAAAAAAAAAAAAACAATCGATATCTTCCAGTGCGTTTTTTCTTTTTTTTTATTTTGTTGACACGTGCCAGAACTGGTCAATCGGAGGGGGGTGGGAGTGGGGGGGGGGGGGCAAAAACAACAGAAAAAAAATTGCGTAATTCCACGAGACTGTGTTGGCTGCAGTTAGAGAAAAGTCGATACTACATCACACCGCCCGGGGGGAACGATGGATTCTGTGTCTTGTTTAATCTCACCTTTTTTGTAGTAACTAGTTGGCTCGCTGACTCGGGAATACACAAATGTGATGTACTGTGAACTGTGCGGTATTTATAGTTGAGTTTCGATCACCAATGTGTAAACTGGGCAGCAGGAGAAAATTTCCTGTCATACTTTTTAATTCTACTGGAAGAAAATACGCCTTTTTTCCCCTGCTCAAAATGTCGGAATACTTTCTTCTGTTCAACCAGAGTGTATATCTATAATATATATATTTGTGTAGTTTTTTTTATTGGAAATTTATTGTTTCGCCATCATTTAGATCTATTTCGAGTCATGGTTCGCCATTTTAAGGTTTCGTTATCACTTCCTGCGATGTGTTCACTATCAAACACACCAACCCGTGCGCAAATCATGCTATTGTACGGGATGCGCAGGGTGTCAACTCACAAAGGCAGAGCAGTAAGACTTATTTAAAAACAAACAAACAAAACTAAAATAAACAAATAGGAACAGGCCAGATGAAGCAGGTCCATAATAACCACCCAGAACTGAAACCAATATTCAAACCGATTTATCCCGGGCAGGGCCGGGGACCTCAGCTAGTATATATAAAGAGAGGGTTCACCATTGGTCGATTTGCACTGCGTGACGCGGGAGGCTCTGCGAAACCATTGTTAGCATGGAGCGGAAGGTAGGTCGCTGTGGTAAACAATATCCGTTTGTGCATTTTCACGGTGCGTAAGAGCTTACAAAAGGTTGTAAATAGTTTCAATCAGCCCAAAAATATGAACAAACCACAGTAAACAGGTATGCACACTATGAATATGATTGGTGAAAAAAGTCTGTTTCAATTCAATTCTTCAATTTTCATGTTTACCGCAGCGACCTAGTTTCGCGATTTGGCGGAAGTGAACCCTCTCTATACATCTATATTCTCTGGTTCAACTCAGTTGTGGCTCAAAAATCAACGAAACTATTAAAAATATAATGAACTTCTAGACCTTTTAAAATATGCCCAAGTTCACCTTTACGTTTTTCTATATGTAATATGATATTTTGTAGCATTTTAAGTCTCAGTGGTTAAAAACCCTTTCATGATTACACCAGAGAGTATAGATTATAGAGAGGTTTCACTATTGATCGATTTGCACTGCGTGACGCTCTGCGGAACCATTACATTGTCAGCATGGAGCGGAAAGTAGGTCGGTGCGGTAAACAAAACCGGTTTGTGCATTTCCACGGGCGTAAGAACTTACAAACGGTTCTAAATAGTTTCAGTCAGCCCAAATATATGAACAAACCACAGCAAACAGATATGTACACTGTCTTTGGCGAAGGCGGTCTCTTTCAATTCTTCAATTTCTTGTTTACCGCAGCGACCTAGTTTCGTGATTTGGCGGAAGTGAGATCTCTCTATAAATACACACTCTCTGATTCCACTGGAGACCTTACTTCCTTTATGATTTATAATAATAATAAATATGATGATGATGACGTAGAATTATAACGGTGACTGCTAGTACTGTTTTAAGTATTGGTGGCTGGCACGGCGGAAAAGGGCGGAGGGGGGAGGGGTGGAGGGGGTGAGGGAGGGGTCCAGTAAGTTACTATACATGATGTAGTTGTTAAGGACGGAGAGAGAGAGAGAGAGAGAGAGAGAGAAAGAGAGGAAATGAAAGGAAAATCAGAGGAATCAAGAGAGTGAAAGAGAGAAAGACAGAGAGAGCGAGAGAGAGAAAGCAAGAGAGAGAGAGAGAGAGCCGGAGGGAGAAAGAGAGAGAGAGAGCGAGAGAGAAAGAAAGAGACAGAGAGCAAGAGACAGAGAGAGAGGGGGAAAGCAAGAGAGAGTGAGAGAGCCGGGGAGAGAATGCGGGAGAGAAAGAGGAAGAACGTGAGAGATAGAGAGAGAGAACATGATACTGATAGAAAGAGAGAGAGAAAGAAAGTGAGAGGAAGCCTGGAAAAGAAAGAGAGAGAAAATGATAGAGAGAGAAAGTGAAAGAGAGAAAATGATATATAGAGTAAGAGAGAGATAGATAGCAAAAAGAGAAGGAAAAGGTGATAGAGAGAGAGAGAGATAAAAAGACAGAGAAAGAGAGACAGAGACAGAGAGAGGGAGAAAGAGAGATAAAATGATAGAGATGGAGAGAGAAACAAAGGACAGACACACACACACACAGAAAGAGAAAGAAGGAGAGAGAGAGAGAGAGAGAGAGAGAGAGAGAGAGAGAGAGAGAATGAGAGAGAGAGAGAGAGAGAAAGAGAGAGAGAGAGAGACAAAGAGAGAGAGAGAGAAAGAGAGAGAGAAAGAGAGAGAGAGAAAGAGAGAGAGATAGAAAAGAGAGAGAGAGAGAGAGAAAGAGAGAGAGAGTGCGTGTGCCTGTGGAAATTGTAGGAGAAACTACAATAACTACAAAGAAATGAACAATAACTAAAGAAATGAACGACGTTTACCAATGAATACATGTGGACATCAGAAAGAGCATCATGTGACAAAAACCTTCCGCTTTTCATTTGATGGCACTGTAAGACCATCAAGCTTGCACGTCAGTTAGTTATAGATCTAGTGTTTGAAGAATTAGTTCTGTGGTGAAAGCCGAGACACAGAATGCCGAGACAGACCATTCCTTCTTTCGCTATGTCCACAACTTGTGCGCGTATAAACACAGTGATTACTATTCACAGAGCTCTGTGGTACTAGTTTTATTCGTTCAATTCTGAAGGGGTGTGGTGCGTACTGTTGCGCTGTTGACATGGATGATACGCGCGCAAGTCGACGGACGGAATTTGGAGAATTGAACCGTCTCGGTATCCCGTGCCTCAGATAAAAGTGACTTATCCAAAACCTAACTCACAACCGCAGACTTCGAGCGGGGGTGGTCAGACACCAGTCTACGAGCCACATGAAGGTCTCGGGTTCGGTGGAATCCATCTAAAGTGAACTCGCTTAAATTGCAAACTCGTTTAACCCTTAGTCTGGTGCTCACAAACTATAGACGAGAGGGCCAACCGACCATTGTCTGGCGCTCGCGACTATAGTCATTCTTTCCTGATCTGTTTTGGTATTTAGCCTAACCCTATAAAACTGCTACAAACTGTACTGTAACTGGCTGACATGATTGGAGCTCATTTCTAAAAGGTAGAATAAGCAAAAGAATCCGTCGCTGGGAGATCAGCAAGTGCTGATAGAATCCGCCGGTCTAAGGGTTAAATGAACACATTCTTTTGTCTGGAATTATTGCCTCTTTACCATCAATGATCAATTCTGGATTTAAAGAAGTGATCAGAATCAAAATCCTCCTTAAAAATGAACTCTGCAACGGTGTAGCCACAGTCGCTTCATAGGAGAGGTCATAGGACAGTGGACACAGCTAGGCAGGATGCAGTAGAGCAGTGCTTCTCAACCTTTTTCAGGCAATCGCCCCCTGAGGCTCTAAAGTTTCTTTCATCGCCCTTCCCCCCCCCCTTCACTCCACCCTTGCCAAATCCATACTCAAACCTATAGGTAGAATGCGCATATCCACCATCTTGTCTGTCCGGACCCACTTAAGGCGTCGCGAACCAATCGGCGGCGAGTTCACTACTGTAAACAATGACACGTGTGTATACGCACATGGGAGACGTTCGGTCAAGTCTATCACTTCCTTTCTCTTGTTTACACGGATGGTAGGGAATCGGACCAGTTTGGATACATCCTTTCCACCCCTGTCACAACATTCAACTGGAATGCAACCAGAAGGCATTTTAACTGATTAGACACATCTCGAAGTTACACTCATCAGCTGATCCACCGGCCATCTTGTTTGGTGGAAGTACAAAACAAAAACTCTGTGACGTCATGCGCATTCTACCTATTGGATACGTCATGCCACAAGAAATAATCACACACAAATGATGATGTTAGGGGTTTCCCAAAAGCTATATTTATGCCAGTTAGGGCTGTTGATTATTCACCACAAAAAAAACAGAAAACATTGGTTAACAATTGCTTTCAGAAATATTGGTCTTTGCTGTTCATAAAACCCATTTACACAGTGTTGTTCAACAAGTCAGTGACTGCCATGTTAAAATCGGGCAAAAAGAAAAAGTTGTATGTAGCGAAACCCTGAGGGAGAAATAAAACCCAAACGATACAAAGCAAACTAAAGAGAAGACAGAAAACAACTTTTTCTTTTTGCCCGATTTTGACATTGCTTATATCCCTGCTGCGACCCCACAGTTTTTCTACGGTTTTTATAATACACTAGCAGTGTTTCCAAGATGGCGGAAGGCTAGCAGTAGACGAATTTGAATTCACGCCAGAACGATGTTTCGTGACGTCACACAATGGGAATGTCCCGTCTGGTTTATCCGTAATCTGTGGGAGGGAGGCCATCATTGTTGAGGAGAAACCATTATTCGATATTTTTAGGCTTATTTTCATTTACAATAAAATTACGATACTTCGCTTTCATGTCAAAGGAATAGACATAATAGCAAAAAGAACTATCTTTCACATGTAATTTTTTCACGTCTGGGCATTTCTTCCTGGCAGCAGTGCATTTTTTTCCTTGCTGTTTTTCTTTATATAGATGTACATGTATTTCGTCAGTGACTGCCATGTACTTGCACCCAAATGAACCTCCATTCATGCTCCCGCCCCCCAAATATCGCTCCCTTTCATCGTTTTCACCCCCCCCCCCCCACTGAATTACACACACTTCCCCATTCTTAGATCTTCCAATCTGCCCCCCCCCCTCCCCACACACACGCACAGCTGCAGTGTCGGATCTACATAATGCACTATGAAAATAATGAAACTTATGAAGCTTCGGGGTCCCTAATCCAGTAGGGGCTCTGACTCCCCCACACACGCACAGCTGCAGTGTCGGATCTACATAATGCACTATGAAAATAATGAAACTTATGAAGCTTCGGGGTCCCTAATCCAGTAGGGGCTCTGACTCCCACACACACACAAAGCTGTAGTGTCGGATCTACATAATGTACTATGAAAATAATGAAACTTATGAAGCTTCGGGGTCCCTAATCCAGTAGGGGCTCTGACTCCCACACACACACAAAGCTGCAGTGTCGGATCTACATAATGCACTATGAAAATAATGAAACTTATAAAGCTTCGGGGTCCCTAATCCAGTAGGGGCTCTGACTCCCACACACACACAAAGCTGCAGTGTCGGATCTACATAATGCACTATGAAAATAATGAAACTTATAAAGCTTCGGGGTCCCTAATCCAGTAGGGGCTCTGATCCCCATACACACAGACACAGCTGCAGTGTCGGATCTACATAATGCACTATGAAAATAATGAAACTTATGAAGCTTCGGGGTCCCTAATCCAGTAGGGGCTCTGACTCCCACACACACACAAAGCTGTAGTGTCGGATCTACATAATGTACTATGAAAATAATGAAACTTATAAAGCTTCGGGGTCCCTAATCCAGTAGGGGCTCTGACTCCCACACACACACAAAGCTGCAGTGTCGGATCTACATAATGCACTATGAAAATAATGAAACTTATAAAGCTTCGGGGTCCCTAATCCAGTAGGGGCTCTGACTCCCACACACACATACAGCTGCAGTGTCGGATCTACATAATGTACTATGAAAATAATGAAACTTATAAAGCTTCGGGGTCCCTAATCCAGTAGGAGTTCTGACTCCCATACACATACAGCTGCAGTGTTGGATCTACATAATGTACTATGAAAATAATGAAACGTATAAAGCTTCGGGGTCCCTAATCCAGTAGGGGCTCTGACTCCCACACACACACACAGCTGCAGTGTCGGATCTACATAATGCACTATGAAAATAATGAAACTTATAAAGCCTTGGGGTCCCTAATCCAGTAGGGGCTCTGACTCCCCCATACACACCCACAGCTGCAGTGTCGGATCTACATAATGTACTATGAAAATAATGAAACGTATAAAGCCTTGGGGTCCCTAATCCAGTAGGGGGTTTGACTCCCACACACACACACACAGCTGCAGTGTCGGATCTACATAATGCACTATGAAAATAATGAAACTTTTAAGGCTTCGGGGTCCCTAATCCAGTAGGGGTTCTGACTCCCTCATACACACACACAGCTGCAGTGTCGGATCTACATAATGCACTATGAAAATAATAAAAATAAAAAGCTTCGGGGTCCCTAATCCAGTGGGGGGCTCTGACTCCCCCCCCCCGCCCCCCCCCCACACACACACACAGCTGCAGTGTCGGATCTACATAATGCACTATGAAAATAATGAAACTTATAAAGCTTCGGGGTCCCTAATCCAGTGGGGGCTCTGACTCCCCCCCCCCCCCACACACACAGCTGCAGTGTCGGATCTACATAATGTACTATGAAAATAATGAAACTTATAAAGCCTTGGGGTCCCTAATCCAGTAGGGGCTCTGACTCCCCTATACACACACCTAGCTGCAGTGTCGGATCTACATAATGTACTATGAAAATAATGAAACTTATAAACCTTCGGGGTCCCTAATCCAGTAGGGGCTCTGACCCCCACACACACACAGCTGCAGTGTCGGATCTACATAATGCACTATGAAAATAATGAAACTTATAAAGCCTTGGGGTCCCTAATCCAGTAGGGGCTCTGACTCCCCCATACACACCCACAGCTGCAGCGTCGGATCTACATAATGTACTATGAAAATAATGAAACGTATAAAGCCTTGGGGTCCCTAATCCAGTAGGGGGTTTGACTCCCACACACACACACACAGCTGCAGTGTCGGATCTACATAATGCACTATGAAAATAATGAAACTTTTAAGGCTTCGGGGTCCCTAATCCAGTAGGGGTTCTGACTCCCTCATACACACACACAGCTGCAGTGTCGGATCTACATAATGCACTATGAAAATAATAAAAATAAAAAGCTTCGGGGTCCCTAATCCAGTGGGGGGCTCTGACTCCCCCCCCCGCCCCCCCCCCCACACACACACACAGCTGCAGTGTCGGATCTACATAATGCACTATGAAAATAATGAAACTTATAAAGCTTCGGGGTCCCTAATCCAGTGGGGGCTCTGACTCCCCCCCCCCCCCCACACACACAGCTGCAGTGTCGGATCTACATAATGTACTATGAAAATAATGAAACTTATAAAGCCTTGGGGTCCCTAATCCAGTAGGGGCTCTGACTCCCCTATACACACACCTAGCTGCAGTGTCGGATCTACATAATGTACTATGAAAATAATGAAACTTATAAACCTTCGGGGTCCCTAATCCAGTAGGGGCTCTGACCCCCACACACACACACAGCTGCAGTGTCGGATCTACATAATGTACTATGAAAATAATGAAACGTATAAAGCCTTGGGGTCCCTAATCCAGTAGGGGGTTTGACTCCCACACACACACACACAGCTGCAGTGTCGGATCTACATAATGCACTATGAAAATAATGAAACTTATAAAGCTTCGGGGTCCCTAATCCAGTAGGGGTTCTGACTCCCTCATACACACACACAGCTGCAGTGTCGGATCTACATAATGTACTATGAAAATAATGAAACGTATAAAGCTTCGGGGTCCCTAATCTGCCTTAACATTCAATGATTCGCCCACCGCAGACTGCTGAGACTCGAGTGGTAGTTCACAATGTCAATAGGCTTCACCAATTTTACCAAAAATTCCCAAATTCTGTGACCTTAACCTTGCCCTTAAATGAGACAAACGTCGCATTTCGTACTAGTCAGTTGATATGAGTAGTCTGAGCTTTACTCATGGCCAGTTGTTTGCCTCACCTTCTCTACTCACCACTCTGTTTGATGGCTGACCTACATTCAAGTAGCTGGGTTTTCCCCAAAATCTTGTTTTCTACTATTTCATGTGAATGTCATGGGAATTCACGTACACAAACATGCACACCTGAGTAAAAAGAAGAAACACAAACAAACAAATAAACACACAACCGAGCTGCTACTAATATATGGCTCCAGTGGATAGAAGAAGTATAATTACCCGAGAAACAGAATACCGAGACGGACCATTCCTTCTTTCACTATATTATGTCCACAACTTGCGCGCGTATAAACATGGTGAGTACTACTTACAGAGCTCTGTGGTACTAGTCTTTTTCGTTCAGTTATGAAGAGGTGTGGTACGAATTGTTGTATTGTTGATACATGCGCGCGTCTTCAGACGGAATTTGGCGAATTGAGCCTTCTCGCTATCCTGTCTCGGGTTTTGCGTCTATGAAATAAGGGAGATAATCAGTGATATTAAACAACTCCGCCATGACGACGCTTACTTCCCATTAAAATGGTTGCAGTAAGTCTCTCTGAAAATGAACAGATATCTCTGGTCCCTAAGAGTACATTTAAGCGGACTCCTCTGTATTTCATTTGCTAGCCAAAACTATTATGTTGGCCAAATTCGTTCACCTTACAATATTTCCTAATTTGATAGACAGGCTTAAATAAAAACATATAAATTATGTTATATAGGCCTGTACCTAATTATCGCCTACAAATTGAATGCCAAAGAAACAAAACAATGAAATTACGATGACAAAAAAAATAAGATTTGTCGAGAAAGTGAATGAAAAAAAGGCTCCCAAAAGACAGTTTTACATTTTCAAAGGTAACAAAAAGGTGTTAGGAGAACCCAACTGTCCAGTTACATATCATCACAGTCATTTCACAACTGCCTAAGTCACTTTTTTTGGTGTCTTGAGATGAAATGCTCACCTTAGTCAAACCAGCCATGTGGAATCCTTCAAGTTACATTGTATTGTTTCGCTGACTTGAGTTCTTAAACAAAAAACCGCATCCACCTAAATCACCATTTCAGACGTGTTAGGGGGGCGTAGTAAGTATGATTACAAAGCCAAACAAAGAAAATACAGAGTTGTGTTGACTGTTCAGCTATAGCTTTCTATGTAAAACCCTACGCTCCCCTAACAAACAGCACATTATTCGAAGCACACTGCTTTCCTTAGACATTCCACGTGTTATCTAATATACCATCTCTCATCTGTATGCACCTCCGTTATCGAAGTTATCTTTCGCGCGTGAGGACACAAACGTGTTCAATCCATCGGCCGCGAGCTTCACTTTTCTGACATCTCTTGCACTGATAAGTTGCTGACATCCTTGATGTTGCTATCGTATGTGATTGATGGTCTTCCTCTTTTTCTCTTTGATTCTATTTTTCCTTGCAGGATGGTTTTCATGAGATTTTTCTTATTTCTCATTTCATGCGCTACATATTTAAGCCTTCTATTGCTGAGGAAATTGAGCAGTTGTCGTTTAGATCTGATAAAATGCTTTAATTTGTTCTTCTGTCAGTCCAATGAATTTTCAAAAGACATCTGTATTTATAACCACATTTCTGCTGCTTCTAGTTTTGTTCATACTTTCTTGACGTCCATGCGTCACTGCCATAAGTTAACAATAACACTGGCCAGATCAAACTTTTGAGTATTTTCAGTTTGAGATCTAAAAGTACATCTCTGTCTATCCAAATGTTAAGCCTCATTGCTTTCCGTTTTGCCATGGCTATTCTTGTCTTAATGTCCTTTGTGCATGTGCTGTCGTTTGCTTTGATAGAACCAAGGTATTTGAACTCTTGAACATTTTCCAGTTCTGTGTCATTTAACTTTATTATTCCTGGCTCTTGGTCTCCGATGTGCATCACTTTGGTTTTCTTTGTGTTTAGCTTGAGACCTGCTTCTATTCCAGCTGCATCTACCCTGTATAATATTCTTTTCATGCTCGTGATGTTGTCTGCCAGCAGGGCAGTGTCGTCAGCGTCTCAGGTTGGCAACATTTCGACCTCCTATATTCAATGCCATGTCTTCTATGTCTGCTTCTCTCATCACTTGCTCGGTGTAGATATTAAACAAGTGAGGTGACAGAATGTATCCCTGTCTCACTCCTTTCTTAATTTCGAAGTATTTGCAGTGTTCCCCATTCCATCTTGTGGTCGCTTTTTGATCTTGATAGAGGGCAGCTATGAGACAAACCTTATGTTCTGGCAAAGCATGCCAGTTTGTCACAGGCCCAGTTTGTGGGGTGGGCCTGTGACAAACTGGGCAGCCCCCCCCCCCCCCCCAAAGGCTTAAAAAGCTGCTTTGTGAACTATGGGGAACTATGGACATAATTTATGTTTCTGTTATTAAGTGGTTGACTAAGTGTGTTCCCCCTCTAGATTAGCCCAAGTAGGCCTTAGATGATTTCTTTGCCTTCCTTTGTTAGACTGTAAATCTGATGTACAAAACACTGTACAATTACTTTAGTTTTATGTTGTCCTGCATATAAGAAATTAAGATACCAGTTTATTTGTTTTACTCTAGAATATTTTTGTATGCCTACATTAATTTGGGCCCTTCAATTTACTCTTCTCATTACTTCCAATTGCAATGAACATGTTTTTCACACAAACTGTGTTGATCTGTATACAAACTTAAAAGAAGCATAATTATGTCTTGAAAGAAAACTCATGAAGGAGATCGCTTTGTTATTTCATTTAAGTATTTGAGTATTGATGACAGTCATAATTACAGCACTTTAACACTGTAGTTGTAACTTAAGTTTTTTTATTCTCCACCTTCAAATTGGTGGTGTAGAGATAGTCCCTCTAAAATGTCAATTCAGCTTGTGTTGTTCAATATTTCTTCCTTTTTGTATGCAAATCAAAGCAAATTACTCTGTAAAATTTCAACAACGAATATTCTTTCGTTAAAAACAATTGAAAAATAAAATTCAATTCATACAATCAATCAATCATTCATTTACTCTTTTTGAGAGTGTCAGTGATAACTTCCATCATGCAGGGCACAGTCGAGGCGGGGTGGGCCTGTGACAAACTGGGCCTGTGACAAACTGTGCAGCCCCCGTTTCAAAAAGGTGGAGATGAACTACACTGTCAAAGGCTTTGCTATAGTCGATGAAGGTGACATTATGCTCCCAACTCACTGTGTTTGATCTTTTCTAAGACCAGCTGCAATGTAAATAATTCTGTAGTTCCTCTGTTTGGTCTATAGCCTGCTTGGCAATCTGATAATTCCTCTTCATATTTATTCTTCCTTCTGTTTACTATTATTATGAGTAGAATCTTGTTTGCATGGCTGATTAGGGATAGGGCTATCGTAGATAATTTCCTCAATCTTTGGTGTTCCCGCTCTTGTATAGCATGACAAACTCATGGAGTTTCCAGTCTGTTGGCCATTGGCATGTCTCCCATATTCTAATATACCATACCAGGCAAAACATTAAAGCTTGTGTGGTAAAGGGTTCTAATTAAATTAACATTTTTGGTTAGCATTCTCTTCCTTGCGTGATCATATGTGTGTGCGCCTGAAGAAAGGTCCCAGTTGTCGTACAGCTATTTTTTAGCTAGGGGGTGAAAAGGTAGAAAAAGTCGTGCCTAGTCGAAAATGTACTTCTAACAGAAAACACAAGTTTAAGCATTTCTAAATAGCATATGAAAAGGATTTTGGAATATTTTATGTTTAAATATTATTTTATTAATTATTTGTACAACATGTGACTCTTCAAGGAGTAATATTGAGGTGATTGTTGCTAGGGGATCGTGGACTAATTACAAAGCCGTTATAAAGATAATACTGAGTAGTGTTCACTGCTCATCTATAGTTTACCGTGTAACATACCACGGTCCCCTAAAAACAGCCAAGTTGGAAGTTTTTTGGATCTTGTTAGGAGAGCGCAGTATTTTACATAGAAAGCTAGAGCTGAGCAGTGAACACAACTCAGTAGTTTCCCTATTTGCCTTTATAATAAAACTACGCTCCCCCAACAATATCCAAAAAGTCTGTCATGGGAGTGAGCTGTTAATGCTGTTTTCCTCAAAAGTTTGTTTTTGCCCCCTGTCTTACAAAATGTGCCATATCTTCAAAACTACTTAAGATATTGTTAAAATTTTAAAAAGCAGCGTGTTCAGCATTGAATTCTCTAGAAGAATATGCCCTTATCTCAAAATCCAAAATTTGCGACAACTGGGACCTTTCTCCAGGCACACACACATGACCCGGGGGACCTTCTTGAAAAAGAACACATATTTACAACTTCCCATCAGTTACTAAAACTAATTGCCCCAGTGTGATTAAAAGTAAAACTTGATTAATTATGCTTTTTCTTTATGATCAAGTGCATTTTCAGAATATAAAAAAACATTGTTCACCAATACTGTTGTTTAGTTCCTACAAATTTTGCAGTTTCTTTTGCTACATAAAATCATGGTATTTTTTCTGTCCCATGTCACAAAACGCGTTCGTGAACTGCTTTTAATTTACCTTCCTTTCAAAACCCAGCTACCAAGCCAAGCAAGCAGACCAACGGACACATGGAGAGAATGTTTAAATCAAACACGATATTTATTTCACAATGAGTTTCATGGTGGCTTCTGCCAAATATTTCAACTCATGAAAGTCAAAATGTACAATCAAAGAAAAATAAAGACATGCAAAAATCCCTATCGAGGACTCTGCGATTAATTACGAATCTCTCTATCTAGAGCTTAATTACTGATACTTAAAAAGTCCTTATCAACATCTGTTCTCCTCGTTGACACTTGCATGTCTCCAATTCAAACGATAATCTTCAGGGTTCAAACGATAATGAGGCGATTCACTCACGTCCTCGTAGATAAACGGTCTTGAAGGGTTCCCGTTAGTGCTGGGCCGATACCATGATTTTGGTATCGATGCAATACCTAGTACTTAATTTTGGTATCGATGCAATACCTAGTACTAGTACTATGAACCATGCATCTACCCACGAAACGAATATTAAATGCAACAGACGCAGCTTGATTTAAAGTTGTAACTAACATTCTTATTGATCGATGCAAGCACAAAAGATTGAGCATTGCTTACATTATTTTGAATCAAATAAAAAAAACAACAACAAAAAAACAATTTGAAAAAAAAAAGAAGAAGAGAGGAAAGAGGAAGTCGGGGGGGGGGGGGGGGGTGGAGCAAGTAGAGACCAGGATGGCGAAATGTAAAATGATTGTCAGTAGGAAAACATTATTATGGCATTGTCACAATGAAGTAGGCCTACTTACAGGTAAACTTATACATTCACAATAAATCATCAAGTAAGGTAAAAGCAACTTTTAAGCGGATGTTATGACTGGGCAATTACTTTTATTGACTATTAAGAGTAATCTCCCTTAGGCCTATTGATAAACAATTTGCCTCTTTGGATTTAATTTTTTAAAAATATTCTAATTAAAAAAAAAAAAAAACATTTTCCAAATGTATCGATCCTTTCGAAAAAGTATCGATTCTATTCTGATACCAAGAAGTACTAAGGTATCGAGTATCCGGTATCGATACATGCCCACCACTAGTTCCCATCTCTTCTTCAAGATCTCCAAAACTTCAATCGATAATGAGGCGATTCACTCACGCCCTCGTAGATAAACGGTCTTGAAGGGTTCCCATCTCTTCTTCAAGATCTCCAAAACTTCACTCGATAATGAGGCGATTCACTCACGCCCTCAAACACTCGTGGTTCCCATGGCACGACATCCACATATCGCCCGGACCATTAACTTGCTGTATCTATCATCTGTGGGAACACGTGTGGTGAGCTTTTCCTCGTATTTATACTCCGGATGGTTTTGCACACGATACTACCTTTAAGCGACTCGTGTGTATCTGTTCACGCTCTTAAACAATTTTAAAATCATGCTTTCCCCTGCCAAGTTTACTCCCTCTACTCTCGTGGCGTCCAAGGCCACCAACCTTATTCGTGACACCCATCATTCACCAACTAAAGTGAATGGAATCGTCATAATTTTTATTATTTAAAACACATTTTGTATCATTTCTGTACCATTTTTCTGGGGGACTGATCAATCCATTTCGAACTAAATGGTTGGTTATTTATTCAGTGGCCTTTTCTTTCTTTAAAAGTATTCTCAGTTATCGTTGAATGTCCCTTTTTTTGATTTTCAAAAAAACACCAAAACATGACTTTGGCAATAATTGTGGAATGACCCTGATGGTACAGGTGGTGGAAAGTTTTAGAGGCCCCAAACCTCTCGGGTATTTTTGAAGTGGCTCTCATGTTAGCTTAGTCCTGCCATTCTTCAACTAGAAATTAATTCACAATCAGGGCACAAAACTCTACATTAATATTCATGATTAACTAATGTTCAATGAATATTTGTAACCTGTTTGAGATTTCAATAAAATAATAATAATAATGAGGATCATTTACATAGCGTCCAGTCTAAAAAATTGCTTTAGCCATTTTACAGAAAGTCTTGTTCTCTCCATCTGTAACTCACCCTCTCTCTCTATCTCTTCCTCTCTCTCATGCACAATCTATTTCATGCGCTCATAATATGTCAGACATAAAGACACAAACACATAAAATAGGCACACAGAGATAAATAAAATGGATTGAATTTGTCCAGAGACTAGAAATGATATCTACATGGTGTAATATATATCTGCATGGTGTATACATAGATAGACAAGACAATACAACCTGTGCTCCAAACCTTTTCACACCGCAGGGATTTCTCGTCAACTCTCCAAACAGTATGAATAGATGAGTAATCTTAAATTTCACAAAAACCAAAATGTGGAGAATGATCCGTCAAGCAATAATTCAATTTTTAGCAAAACTTCCAAATTCTGCAATGGCCAAGGATGTACAAATGTATCACTCATCACATTCAATCAATTCATCAAAGTCTTCACTTCAATGAAGTTTTTTTTTTCACCAGCATCTCAGACACAAGCTGAAATTGACATTTCCTCAAACTTATGGACTTTTAAATCATTGCCAATAGCTGGTCAAGGACAAAATTTCCATTCACTAGTACTGCATCCCAAAGGGACACCGTGGCCTTTCCTCTATGAACTTGTCTCACATATAATTATTTTATGTCACAGATAGACGTATCTGCTACTGAAATAGTAGTTTCTAGCGTGGCGCGCCGGCGTAAGTGATTGATTGTAATCAGAGACAATAAAGTAGGCAAAGGTCACGCTGTCCCTTACTACGTTCTTCCTTTAGACAACTGAGTAGTCTGACTTTAAAATCACCTGTTCTGACTTTTATTCTTCAATTGAAAGATTAGTGAAACAGTTAATATTTTCTTTCTTGCCTACTCACTGTTGGCAATTTTTATAACCCTAAACTTGGCCAGGAGTCTGTAATGGAAGAACAAAAATTACGCACATATGCAGATGCAGAGGAATTTTTTATGAACAGTTCGGGTTACCACAAGAAAGCAACACTCATTAAAACAAACATTTGTTCTAGACTCGTGACATCACAGGATCTTTACTTTGAGTAGAAAAGAGTAATATACATAATATATGTACTAGACAAGGTATCCAGTATAACCCTGGATAAACCTCTTTTCCCAGCCTTATTCCCCCCTCTCTCTGATCTAAACAATTTCACGCAATAACCCACAGTCTTGTATCAGAACTCATGCATGGCACGGCATTAAGCACCAACTAAGAGCTGTGGGCATTGGGTAATTTGTGTAAAAGCGAACACATCGGAAGGAAGGGATGACATCAGGGGCTCATGTGTATGTGAAGAGGAGAACCAGAGGTGAGCAGTTAGCGACACAAAGCAAACTGAAAAACTACTTCCCCACCATTTGGAACCTCCAAAAGTAAAAGAAGCTTCTGCAGAACAAAAAGAAGGCATCTTCAAAATTTCTATATGTATATCCGAGCTGTATAGCCAATTTGTTTTGTGAATACACAAACACACACACATTCAGGTGATGTGCCCCATGATTCTTTTGTTTCTACACTCTCATTATTTTGATCCACATCACAGCAGCCGTCAAGTGTAATCATTGTCATCACCATCATTCTCATTATCACTCACAGTGTCATTATTCTCTTCAAACAGAACATCCTCCAATCTTACATCCTCCTCTCTACATCGCTTCTCTGGACAGTCATGAGATTCACCATCAAGGCCAGCACTGACCCCTCGCCTTTTCTTAACACATTTATTAACATATACATGATTACACATCTTAACTGGTGAAATGGAGGTTTCTTGATTTGTTTCATGATGTCCAGCAATTGGTCGGTTTCCTGAAACTTTCATCTCACATTCTACCTTCTTCTGCAGAAGTTCGTAATAATGGGTTTTCTGGTTGACCATTTGGATTTTCTTGATGTAGTAAAGTTTCTGAAGGTCTTGAAGAGATAATGACATCAGAGATGAATATTCAGCATTGCGAGTCTCTTCATTATGAACAGTGGCTGCCTCCAGCCCTGGCGATGCCTTCATACTTTGCTTTTCATCTGCTGGAAATTCAAAATAAAACAATTATCAATGTCATGCAGTGGGCATAAAAATAAATCGTACAGGTTGCAGGATATATAATAACATTCATCAAAATTTAACTGTCAGCTTAACCCTTTTGCTGCCACATGGCCAATATTTCCGCCCACCATATGCTGCAGAAGACTGCCGCATGGGCGATATATATCAGTCCTACCGTTTCATGCTAAAACTGCAAAGAGGCCAATATATCAGCCGACATTGTTCCGGCATGTTTCACACTCCTAATTTTATCACTTTCTGCTGCCTTTCCACCTGATAATCCATTCTTCTGGCAGTCTAAAGGAAGGAAGGGCATTTTGGCTTTGCAGAACAAGGGTTAATTCAATCTCAAGGTTGTGTCATGTATGCATGCTCAAGAAAAACACACGGCAAGGAATGTATGCAAAATACTAGCAAAAAAACAGCAGAATATGCTGGCCTTGTAGTGTACACTTGCAGATGTGCTGAGTGATGGAGTCACCTGAAACCACTAAAATACTGTTGCATAAGTGCCACAATGCCTTTAAAACAAGTGTCGAAGTGTACATTTGTTATACCTTTTCTACACTAAAAAAGATCTCCAGGTTGTCAGAAAATGGAGAGAGAACAAGCAAGAACTAAAGTTGCGAAATATTAAGAATGTTGACAGGTGAAGGTTTCACAAATAATGGCTCGATGTACTTTTTGATGGTTTGCGGCATCAGCAACCAAAGTCTAGCATGGTCAACTTTATGGGAGGAAGGAGGCAAAAATAATTAAAATGCAGCAACAGCAAATTGAGATAGATCGTTTCATCCAAATGAACTTTTTTTTTTTGTGTATTTCTGCTGTTCTTTCATAAGACTAAATGGCCCGCTGAGTCAGGGAATACACAGATGTCATCTTTAAAGTTGAATGTTGATCACCAATAAGTAAACTGAGGTACAGAACGAAATTGGCTGTTATACTTTTTAATTCTATTCTAAGAAAATACATCTTTCTTGTCCAGCTCAAGATCTCGGAACATTTTGTTCTGTTCAACTCTGTTGCAGTTCATAATCAACAAAAGTATTCAAAATATAGCAAACTCCATGACCTTTAAAATATGCCCACAAACACCTGTAGGTCTTTCTATGTGTAATATGACGTTTTGCAGAATGTAAGATTCAGTGGCTAAAAAGCCTGTCATGATTATTCTGGAGGCCTTACTTCCTTTATGATACAGTGGACCATCATGTTTAACGACACTGCTAATAACGAGAACTTTGCCTACAGAGAGAACATTTTAAATCCCCGTTTTTTTCTACTATATAAGCTATATATTACAATTCTTGAATAATGGCAATCAATAATCACAACCTTTGCTATAGCGAGAAAATTCATTCTCAGTGCATACGGCAAATTGTGGGAGCGGCCGTAGTACAGCGTGTAGCGAGTCAGAATACATTGTTCTTTGTCTGTTACTGTACGCCCACCTGTCCAGTCACCTCTCATTCAGGCCGACAATGCTTTGTTTCCTTACTGACCATGTGTCATGACAGTGCATTACACTACCTATGCAATCAATAAATTTACATTTGCCCGTCTGCCCACCCGTCCAATTATGTCTTGCGTAGGCCTAGCAAGCGATGTGTACTTGCTGCCATGTACCGTGACAGCATTGTACACCACCACCCACTCAAGCCCGCCCACCTGTCCAATCATGTCTTGCGCAGGCCTAGCAAGCGATGTCTACTTGCTGCCATGTACCGTGACAGCATTGTACACCACCACCCACTCAAGCCCGCCCACCTGTCCAATCATGTCTTGCGCAGGCCTAGCAAGCGTTGTCTACTTGCTGCCATGTACCGTGACAGCATTGTACACCACCACCCACTCAAGCCCGCCCACCTGTCCAATCATGTCTTGCGCAGGCCTAGCAAGCGATGTCTACTTGCTGCCATGTACCGTGACAGCATTGTACACCACCACCCACTCAAGCCCGCCCACCTGTCCAATCATGTCTTGCGCAGGCCTAGCAAGTGTTGTCTACTTGCTGCCATGTACCGTGACAGCATTGTACACCACCACCCACTCAAGCCCGCCCACCTGTCCAATCATGTCTTGCGCAGGCCTAGCAAGCGATGTCTACTTGCTGCCATGTACCGTGACAGCATTGTACACCACCACCCACTCAAGCCCGCCCACCTGTCCAATCATGTCTTGCGCAGGCCTAGCAAGTGTTGTCTACTTGCTGCCATGTACCGTGACAGCATTGTACACCACCACCCACTCAAGCCCGCCCACCTGTCCAATCATGTCTTGCGCAGGCCTAGCAAGTGTTGTCTACTTGCTGCCATGTACCGTGACGCACACAATAAATTTATGCCCCTCCCCACCCATCCAATCATCTCTTAAGATCTTGCTGTACCTAAGAAGCTTTGTTTTCTTACTGACCGCTCACTACGCCACCACCCACGCAGCCAAAAAATTTACCATATTATATGGTAGTGATTTAAGCAGATCAAAGACCTTGCTGCGAGTAATAATTATCGCACATAAGTAGTAACCAGAGAATGCATGCGTCTGACCAAGCTACACGGTTGTAGCCTTCATGGCCAGCCCCACAGTTTGCCCCAGTGTCACAAACAATTGGCCAGTCTGTTACTTGTCTGCCTCTAACTTTTGAATCTGACTCTCTCATAATTTGATCGAAACATGGCTACCACACAAAGAGACGAAAAAAAAAAGTACCAAGATGAAGGCCGAGATATTAAAGTATATGTACGTTGATGGACAGGACATGTTAACAAGAGAGGTAACCATTATTTTTCATGGTTATCTCCCTTGTTAGAATGTCCTCTACAAAGTGTGGTATTTTAATCCTTTGTCTTGCCTTTTGGACGCTTTCCTGGAATAGCGAGACCTTTGGTATAATGAGACATTTTTGGTGGAACATAACCTCTCGCTATAACCAAGTTCCACTGTATCAAGTTTCTACACCTGATGTATCATGGGCCCTTCTCCTATTGTTTAAAAAAAATACATAAAAAATGTAAATTTCAGAGTTGGACCATCAGTGTGCAACCTGCAATGTTTTAAATATTGTTTTGTTTTTTACTCTTTGGCATTACACTCTTGGTCTGAAAGTAAACCCGTTAAGAAAAAAAACGTTTATCACCTTGTGTCTCTGGCTTTCCTGCTGCAACTTTCATGTTTGATGCTGGTATCTCCGACCTGGGACTGACACTCTTGTTCTCAGAGGAATCAGAATGTGGGTCATGCTCATCCATCTCCAAGACTTCCTGGGTGTTGAGATCCAGCCTCATGGGACGAGAAATGGGAACTTGTGTGGGTGGCCAGGATGAGGTAAAAGTTTTACCAACAGAATAAGTTGTGGCCAGCTGCCGTAAGCCCCGAGGGACAGATTTTCTTCTCCTGCGTTTCTTTGAGAGATCTACGGATTGAGATTGACCATTCTTGCATATCGACACAGGAGTCTGGTCTGAATTTGTTCCATGAAAGTTTAAGCAGATCTGTTTGGGAAGTAAAGAATTCCCTGGGTTCCTACTGATTTTCTCCAGCCTCCTCCTGCCTATGTCTGTTGGCACTTCCACAGATGCTGAGCCATACTGTCTGTCTCCATTAGAGTTACCCTCAATACTGAGACAACCATTCATCTGACTGATGTCTGGTTTAACATCCATGCTATCCTCAGTAAATCGTGACACTGAGTTCTGACATTCTGAAGAAACAGGATTTCTGACCTTTTTACAGTCTTTCACAGATTCCCCAACAATCTTCATAATGATATCAAAGTATAGGGATGGTGCAGCCACTGCTGAGTCACTCTTTACATTCTCCTGCTGCAGATTACGAGCTGCAATTCTTGTTCTGTGAGACAAATCCTTCCATCTATGTTTCAGTTCCTGCAAAATGAAATAAAACCAAGCAAAGATATGTAGACGGCAGCAACATACATAATCATTGCATTTTCCAGAGGCTACCACAAATGACCCTGCCTCTTCTCTGACAATGGAGTTGGGATCACTTTTTTGAAACAAAAGTTTACTCTTTCTATCCTCAAGCCTAAGCATTCTCATTTTCAAAGTAAATACAAAGGCGTCACAAAGAGGTTACAGAGGGCAACCATTTTCAATATTTCAATAATATTTTTCTGCAGAGTAGTAGCCCATTTTCTAACATGCTGACCTATGTGTAGCACATGAAATCACGTAAAGAGAACATGAGATTTTACATTTTGATAAGAATGAAATTTCAGATATTGCCCAATAAAAATTGAAGATGAAGTGTCTGGAACTTTATGTTGTAACTATGTCATTGATTGAGGTGAGTCCCGACAATGACTTCACATCAAAATATCCTCATGCCCAATGCACATTTAACTCCCCATATTTAGCTTATCACATTGCACAGTCCATGCAATCCTGCACAGGAAACTGCATCTAGACAGGACAAAAATAAATCCCATTTCTTTTTATTTCTCAGGAAACAAAATGAGGGTGAATTATTCTTGAGTATCGCTCAACTCAGAGTCACCAAACATTGTCAACAGAGATGAGGTTTTCATCAGTTTCTATAGCTTTCCAGGGAAAAAATAAACAGAAAAAACTTGAAAGCTTAGATTTAAAAAGGAAAAAACAAAAGACTCCACTGTACTTTTCAATTATGATGATCCTGTTACTATTCATATTTGGCTGACAAACCTACTATGACAACTGCAAATTCTATAAATGACATTTCCACTGGGGTTTTTTTTATCCAAAGAAAATCAGCTATAAGTTCAAAGAACTTCAATGCCAATCCTGCCAAATGACAATGCGGATCCGCTAACATTGAGGGCTTTTTGGGAGGAGGTGAAGCTAAAAGTTTCTATGCATCCATTCTTTAAACCAAACTTAGCACCATGTGACCATTTAAAAAACGTAAATTTAGACATGAAAGTGAATCCAAAATGGGCAACGACTAGCTCTTCATCAGAGACTCTAAAACAGATATGGGTAATTTAAACCAAGCCAGATTGGCCAGTCCCCAAGGTTGATTAAAATTACCGTACACATCGGTTTCTGAGCTAAAAAAGAAAAAAAGGAAATTCATTTCGTCGCATCTTTGAGTTTGACTGTGCAAGTTGAACACAATCATGTTCTGGTCACCCCACTCAAAATGCAGAGACAGTGTCAGTCACATACTAGCTTGTGTATGCAAACTATATCATTTACAGAAGGGTTTTATTGTGAGGGGAGAGTATCCCACCCTCACCATCCTCACATTTTTCAGCTCTGGTTTTTACTGTATGAAAGGTTGCCCATGTCTGCTCTACAGACTGAAACTGCACAGACAAAAAGTCAGAAAGTACTTTTAAGATATTGTACAAATTTCAAAGTCCCACAGAAAATGTTTCTGAGTCACAGGGTCACTTGCACCATTAATTCAGTGAGCCTTTGTTTAAAATTCATGCTAATGCTTGAAAGAAAAACTTGATCAAGGGCACTCAATCAGTAGTTCAAAATTTATTGTTATGGTTATGTCCCCCTACACAAGCCAGTGCCAGCAACTGTAAATTTTATACTCAATTTTCAGGATGAAGAAATTTTTTACAATAAGTCATGAAATAGTTCTTTGCTTTACATTTTGGTTTCCAATTCTTTTGCTTTCATTTCTAAAATAAAATGTTGACAAAATGAAATAAAATGTTGACAAAAGGAAATAAAATGTTGACAAAATGAAATAAAATGTTGAACTTCTCTTTGTTTTCTTAGTAGTTTTCTTCAGAACCTTCACAAAAATTAATGGTAAAACTCGTGAGTGTCTCACCTCTACTGTTCTGCCAGCGCCACCTGGAACGGCATTAACAATATCAGCAATCATAGCCCACAGTTCTGCTCGCTGGTGATTGGTCGACTTGCCAAACAGGATGTGTTTATGAAATGTTATCTGTTCCAGGAGGGCCATTGTCTCCTCATGAGTGTAGTTGGGCTTTCGAGCTCTACGATACATTTTACAACACCTTCAAGCCTGAAAAATGCAGAGAAAAAAATTATATTTTGCCCTTTCATAACCAACTTGTCTGGTGCCTGGAATGCTTCAGGACTATAAGTGTTCACAGTGCCATTCTCAAAAGGCATAGCATGTCTCCACTGATTCCTGGAACCAAATAATGATATTAACTCTTTCCCTATGGTACAATGCACACTGTGTCGCATGCTTCCCTAGCGACGGCCAGTACAACACAGCCTGTGTTGTGGCATTGTAATGGTATTCTTTGACCACTATAATGAAAAATTTCAACACCCTGTGACACTGAACCTTCAAAATAGAATTCTTGGTAAAGCTTCTTTTGTCCTAGCGTGTTCAGCAATACCACGTGTGCGATTTAAGTGTGGAGATTGGACAGCTGTTGTGTAGTAAGGCGGTCTTTGTTTACAAATGCGGTGTACAGTATGGCGTATAACCCCTGGAAGTAATCCTTCCAGACGTGGAATGCTGGCCCATAGGGAAAGAGTTATTATGCATTCGCAACCATCTTTATTTCACAATAAAATGGAACTTTAAATACATCAAAGGCAATTATTTATTTATAAACAAACACTATCATTTATGTACACCATACAGTACATTGTGTCATTAACCTTCACCATTCATCTCTAAAAACTATGCATGGCATACGTCGTGTTATCTAATCAACACCACACTCCTAAAGAACAATTTATTAGTATATTCTCTTTAAAAGTATGGCGTCTGTGAGACCCCAAAACCTAAAGTAGGGATATAACAATAAAATCCTCTTTGGGCGTGTGGTGATTCCGTGTCCCCAGGACCTACAACTAAGGATAGGACAATAAAATCCTCTTTAAAAATACGGTGTCTATGAGACCACAGGACGTGCGGATAGGAATGATAAAAAAACACATGTGTTGGTGAGCAAGTGGGTGCACAGTTTAAAATTTAAAATTATGGGAAGATGGGCAATGATGGCATTGAGAAATACCTGGAATTTCAAGACAAAATTTCCAGAAGTAAAAAGATAATTATAAACGTTTTTTATTGATTCTGGGTCCATTAGACCCATGATGTACAGTGAAGGCCAATGTTCAACAGATAAATTAATTTGTCACAACAAGCCTTTCCCATACCTCAAGATTTATAGCAACATGAGTGCAAGACAAAATGTAGACTCCTTTCATCTTCATTGACACGACAATGGGAATCCCTTGCATTTTCTTACTTCTTATTTGATCATTGACTAAAACAAAGACGCCTTGCCCATGTTAAATATTCCTAAATTACTGATTTAACATTCATAAGAACTAGTCGATTGCTCATATCTTTGTGTCTGCTCTAATAAAACAGCATACGTGACAACATTTCTAAGTGCTATTTCCACTTCACCCACTGTACATGAATACCAGATCATCTTGCACACTTTGAGAACACAAACTTGTCTGGTTATTCCACAACTAACTAAAGGAATGTCATATGAATGTAATATATATATGACATTTTGTTACAGCTGTTTGTAAGTATTGTTTTAGGTTCCTTCCCTCTTTCTTTTAAACAATTAATACCCTTGAGTGCAAATGAATTATCTTTTACTGTTTCAAATGTGCAGAACTTATATATTATATAGGATGGTAAATTTTCATCTAAGGTGAGCTCTTTGGCACATTTCTTTCATGCTTTCTTCAGATCCACAGGTTAGTACAGTACAGTGGTCACACTGAAGGATACTAAGTTGATGTTAAGTTGATAGAACACTCTGAAGAGTCTGGCAGTTACTATGAAGGGTACTGTGTTGATAGTACAGTATAGTAAGTCACTTTGAAGGATACTATGTTGATGTTGATAGACAGTATAGTGGTCACCTCGCAGGATACTATGTTATTTCTTATAGTACAGTATAGACGTCTCTTTGAAAGATGCTGTGTTGATGTTGATAGTACAGTATAGTGGTCACACTGAAGAATACTATGTTGATGTTGATATAGCAGTCTCTTTGAAGGATGCTGTGTTGATGTTGACAGTACAGTGTAGTCCTCACATTGAAGAATACTATGTTGATAGTGCAGTATAATGGTCACACTGAAGGATACTATGTTGATGTGGATAGTACGGTATAGCAGCCACTTTGAAGGATACTATGTTCATGTGGATAGTACGGTATAGCAGTCACTTTGAAGGATGCCATGATGGTGACATTCTCACTCTCCAGGGCTCTGCATGGAATACAAAATGGATTTACCTGAAATTATCACTTTGGCAATCTCAACACATATCTGTATGTGTTATCAATACAGTGGCGGATCTACTATGATGAAGCATAATGAAACAAGCTTCAGGGCCACTAATCCTGAGGAAAATTCTTTTTAAAATGAATTTTGGATGTTGCCCCTTTGTTGCTGGTTGTGAAGGCGCTCAATCACAGTTCAACCTTCAGGGTCCCAAAAATATAGGGGTTATCTGGTTGTCATGCTACAACAGATGCTATAACAGTGTGTTCTCCATTAAATAAATGATGCTGTCTGTGATGTTAATTATTAATGAGAACAACATAAAAATCTGCCTGATCAAGGACTGCTATGCCTGACTGGCCTTGCATGCACTGGATACGGCATGATGGAACTGTGATTGCCACCAATACTTTGTTTCAAAAAAAATATTATAATATATGAGGATGATCTTGGCCAGGGAAAAGACCATATTCCTCTGTTCTTTTTTTTTAAATCTTAAATACTGTTGAAAGAAGAAGCTCACAAAATCGCTATAGGATGTGATGTGGGCTTACTTTGAAATCAGGACTATAATTCACTTGAGTGTATACAGGCGCACTGTTAGGGTATTTGATTCAAAGAAGAGAAGACCTATCTTTCAGTTGAAAATCATTTGACTTTGTTTTTTTTTAGATCACTGAATTTTTCTTCCATTCTTAATTACTTAAGTAGGATTACAAGAATTCTATAAATAATATAGCCTTTGCTTTCATGTAATTCTATACATTGATATTCAAAACATTGCAAGATATTTATAAAATGTGTGTGCAATTGATAATTTGCTTGATTTATGGTTATCTGACCTGTGTGAAAGGAAGGGGAAAATGCAGATCATTTAGAAATATCAAATTTACCCCCAAAGTTCATTCTTGAGTACACAAAATACACAATTCTGTCTCACGGGTACACAGTGATTGTGAAGGTCACCATACAGACCACTAATGTATGCCAAATTGCTGGGTAAAGTGTAATAGTGTAATATGAAGTTCTTCTGATTATGTCATTATGATCATTTAAAAAAAAAAAGGCCAAAGACATAATGGCTACATTGTCATTTGGTCTCATCTATTATGCACACAGACCATATTTTTCATTTCATCAAATCACATCCATGAAAAAAAAAAATCCACTTTTATTATTAAATTAAAAATAAAAATAACCTTTCAAAAATTACCTTAAAATTACCACTTTCGTCTCATTGGGCTTTTTTTTTTTTTCATTTGTATAGCAAAAAGTCCAAACCGACAGTGATAAAAACCTACATATCCTGATCAATGCATGCAATGTGCTCTTTAAACGGATAAATTTAGTCCTCTGATCGAGCGATAAGGATCGATTCAGGTTGAACACAATGAGTGGTGATTCTAGCATGTATGACAAATTTTCAGTGACGTGCTGGTTTATAATTTGCCTTTAGATAAGAACAACAAGTACTGTGGTTTCAACAGAGGCATGTAGCCTATGCTGTGGCAGTACCTAAAAATTGATAGATCTAGAACTTTGATAAACCGGCATTTCAACGCATCCCTGCATAGGCCTACTGGATGTGCTAGCTGGCTAGTGAAGCTAGGCCTATCGATTATTTCAGACGAGCGGATCATGTGATCAATTAATTAAATTATAAATCTGATAATCAGCAAGGGGGCTATCAGATTGCTGTTTATAATAAAATGATAAATCAATTTTGAAATGCAAATTACGCATTTGACAAATAAATCACCATGTAGTTCCTCTGTACTGTGGTCAGCAATCCGCCGATTTCAGTCGTAGATCTAGCATTCTGGCGTAGGCTCACCGTTATCGGCAAGCTCAGCTCAGCTACGGTTGCGCCTGCGCCTGCTTCTAAGCCAAATACAATGTGTATGGCGTACCAATGGATCAAGTTTCATCATTTGAAATAATATGACAGTACACACTAAACTTATTCTAAATTTATTTAACCTTTTGAATTGATGTTCATTAATTACTTCTGCACCAGACAGAAAATACTAGCGGCCTTTGAGTGTTGCGCCGTCTTATCTCAATCCAAGAGAATTTTTGTGAGCAGAAGGATTTGACCCCCCCCCCCCCCTCTTCTCCACAACCCCCCCCCCTTTTCTCCACAAACACCCCCCCCCCCAAACTACGGTACCATTAGTGTTGCCATCTGAACTTCCTCCACTGTAAAAAGGGAGTTTCAATGTGGTTTAAAGTCAAGCCAGAAAGTTTGTACCTAATGCTTCTGGTCGGACTTAAGTCCCCCACCCCACCCTCCCTCCCCCCCTCTCTCTCTCTCTCTCTCTCTCCCTCTCTCTCTCTCTCTCTATCTATCTATCTCTCTATCGCCTGTTGTCGTGCATTATGCATTATTTTGTTGCTCTCCGCTCAAGATACATGTAGTTTATTTGTTTTCCCTTTTTAACGCTAATTAACATACCACTGTAAAACTCCTCCTGTCAAATAATCTTGTAAATATTGGATGTAGTTAGCCAAAGAACCTTAATCTAACGAATCCCGATGACAGGGCTTGATATAGATAAAGAGAATTCCCAGGCTGTTCTAGCTGTGGGCCCCTCCCAATCCCCCACCTTCATGCCTGGAAGAAGATGGAACTGTTTTAAATAATTTGAGTAACGCCAACGATGATGATAGTCTGGGTGTTTAAAATTCTACGCTTCACAATTCCTTCTCTAAAGGATATAAGCTAGGAAAATTATAAAACATTTGTTCAGAAACTACAGTGCATTGTAACATCATAAGTAAGAAAAGGCTACGAGTGTCACACAAAATATGCAGATTGGCGCGAGACGGAGAGGCCCCCGCCTGCGTGATTTATTTTTTTTTTGTACTCACTTTACCAAATTCAGGAGTGTGGCAGCAACAGCTCCAACATATTACAGGGATTTTCGGTGACGTTCAGAGACATTTTAGGGTTAGGGTTAGGGTTAGGGTTTAGGGTGCACAGTCCAGAGATTGCAGCACCCATGGCAGCTTAGTGTTCGGTAGGACGAGAAATCCCTTAGCCGATGGCCTGAGTTTGGGGGTGTGTTAATTGCTGCCCCGCTCCTGAATTTGGTAATGTGAGTACGAAACAAAAAATCACGGCCCCACCCCCCTAACCCCACCCCTAGATCTTGAGGCCCTAGTCTTCAGACTGCCTAGCCATGGTAAATCTGCAGGCACTGCCACATAATCATCTCTGTTCCATTCTTCAATATTTATTTTGTAACCCGTGTGTATGTGACAACTACTTTATTTAGAAAGGGTTTTCATGTGTAGAGTTTGACTAAGACATAGATGGCAACGGATCAATTTTCCTGAATTTATAGACAAATAATAGGTTTGATAGAGGTGAATTGTGCGTGGCTGGGAGATAATGGATGAATTAATGGTAAAACATTGCAAGATAAAGCGAACATTTTGACTGGCAATGTGTTTTGACCAGACATGTTAGGAATGTTAATTTCTAATCGGCAGCGGTTGTCCAAAAATGTTCTCGCAAACTGCACATTTTTAAAAAAGTGGTTTGTGTGTGGGGGTGAGGGTTGGATGGGGCCCAGCAATAGACTAGCTGTTCTGGTTTCAAAAGCCAGTGTAAATTTTGAGTGCATGGGGCAAGTGCCCTGCAATTAGGACCGTCCTGGATCTACGGAAGAATTAGCGATAAAATGTGCAAACGTGACGTCAATCTTGTGCGCGGATCTCGTAGAGCTGCTGGCTGTGAAGATACTTCGTATGTTATTTGAAAATGTCACTGGCCAATCATGAAATTATAATATCGTTATCATACACCATTATTTTAACAGTATAATAATTATTATGCTTGGAGAGAGAGAGAGAGAGAGAGAGAAAGACAGAGAGAGACAGACACACAGACAGACAGACAGACAGACAGACAGACAGACAGAATGATATAATTCAATATCATTTTTTATATTATCTATGTCATATAATAATATACTATCTGTCTGTGTTTCTGTCTCTTTGTCTGTCTATCGATCTGACCTGTTGGTCTGTCAGTCTGTCTGTCTGTTGTTCATCTGTCTGCCTAAGTCTAAGACATTTTAAAATTGAAATAAATCAGTAAATTAAGTAAATCTGGGCTTCAAAGAAAGTGTCAGGTTTTGATAGATCTTGACGATCTACATCAGTGTCCACAAACACATGATCCAGAGTAGATCTTTTACACTCGTTCCATCAGTTTTACTTTTCTTCCACATAGGATTATAATACAGGCGAAGCAATGATCCCATCTGAAACGCGAATAGAAAGGGGGAGGAAATGTTTACATCTGGATCAAAGATAATTTAAATATCAAGCTTTCAATTATTTTTAATTTACACAAATTAGTGCCAAACCAGGTAATTTGTGCTTAACCCAGGAAGTGAACTTTGCCCTTTGACCATGTTTACCACACTTCAGTGGGTTGACCCCTGCGGAAGGCTGGTTCTGCCATAGTTTAGGCAAGCTGGTCTGTGTTGTCGCCGGCTGCAGAAGTCAAGAGGCCCAAGTCCTTCCCAAGGATTGAACTTTGAACTGAAAATAAACGTGACCTACATTGGGTCAAACGCATACGTTTGTATCAAGTATGCTACGATACCTGAAAAGGCCCGTGGTAAGTAAACAAACAGTAGATCTACCTTTTGTTGTAAGAACAGGCGTTGACAGCAACTTTATCTAAGACTATGATTTATTGCATAGCATTGGGTGATGAGACCTTTTTAGGAGGGCCACAGTTCGTACTCAGGATTTTTTTTTCACATGACTGTGCTTTCCATTAGATGAATATGTTGACACTTGCTCAGATAGACAACTGCTTTCATTTTGATAAGAAAACATAGGGAGCCTACCTTCTGGACGCACTAGTTTCAAGGAATTCATCGCCGTTTGTTTGAATAGGTCGAGTACCAGGTCTACACCTATTCAGGCAGTGTCTTTTTGTCTTTTCCTTATTTTTAAGCCCAGAAATCATTTGGATTAGGACTGTGCAGTAGCTATTCTCCTTGGCTTTGAATTTGATGTTCTAGCGAAATAAAAACATGACATACATTCAGACACACATAGATTATAGATTAGGCCTAGATCTAGAGCTCTATATATCAAATAGGTTTACCCAAATGATAACGTACAAGTGACTGAGGAGCTGAGACGTTTATAAAAACAAGTTGATTCAAATATCAGTTGTAAGCTTTAATCATTTCACATCACCACACAAATGCCTGAGGACTCCACTTTGCAACAGATCGATGCACTGCATGGTACATTTCACCCGCGGGAGGTCATCCGTCCGTCCGCGCCAGTCAAGAAAACACACTAAAGAGGAGACTTTTGAGCGGGATTATCAAAAGGTTGGGTTTAGTACAGTGCACTCTCCCGATAACGACATGGCTCGGGACCAGAGGTGCATGTCGTTATCGGGAACATGTCGTTATTCGGAGATTTTCAAGATGGCGGAAAAAGGGGTGTGGTTAGACCCTTAGAATGTAACGTACCAACCAAAGTGGGTGATCAGTGATCGGACTTTCCAAACATGTAAAATACACGAAGTGTGTGTGTTGTTTTGTTTTTTTTGTTTGTTTGTTTTTTTTTGTTGTTGTTGTTTTTTGTGTGTCATTTTCCCTCTGTCGACATCTTGGGGTGCGTTATTGTTCTCGGGTGAATACAATCGATTCAGCGGTCAGCGATGTGATGACTGACTCATTTAATGCGCGTCACCCTTTTTGTTCCGACGACAATAGACACAGGTGTGTTTTCATTGGCCGATAACAAAGCGATCTCATTGGCCGATAAAGCGATCTCATTGGCTATGAGGTGCCTCTGGTAGGACATTTCATTGGTCGGAAAAGAAGTGTTTTTATTGGCTCAGAGAATGAAATGAAACTGACCGGAAACAATATTTTAGCTATTTTTATTTTTGTATCTAGCAAAGTCACAGCCGATTATTGCTAACTCAATGTCGTTATCCGGAGAGTGGTCTAAAAAGTATGTCGCTATTTAGAGAGTTTTATTACTAATAACATATAGTAAAAAAATCGGGAGCGGGGGTCAATGTCGTTATCGGGAGAATGTCGTTATTCGGAGATGTCGTAATCGGGAGAGTGCACTGTATTTGTATGGGACAAAGAAAGAAGAAAGAGAGAACAAAAGCGCGGGTTAGGTGAGGTCTTCATCATATTATGTTTGTTAACTTTTTGGTTTAGTAAGTGGCGCAGATGGGGGGAAGACCTTCCTCACCCGCAACCCGGGCGCTACTTGTAAAGCCCGCTGACCAGTCAGTGACCTTACTCATGGGGAATCTTATCTGGGTCGCACTGACCTTTGCTGATATGCGATGACCACTTTACCACTGTCCATGTGGTTTGGTTTGTATTTGATCAGTATGAAAACATTCACTGAGCTACTAGTAGACCTTATGTAGACATGACAATGAATTAATCAGTGAAACCTTTGTCTCTACGTCTGTAGCAAATGGTCTGACTTATCATACAAAACTGACAGCTGTAATTTTCATGAGAACGAAGCCTGATAATTAGCCACGCCCCCCAAACCCTAAACAAATGGTTTCATCCAGATTGGCACATATATAATATAAATTCTAATACTATTACTAATGAACCAACGTGGGCATTTGGAGCAAAGGTAATTTTAAAGCTTGTTTCTGATTGGTTGTTAGACACAGACAATTCTAGATAATGGTCAGCTTGGGAGAAAATGAGACAATATTGCAAATTTGTTGAGCAACAGTTCGCATGTCGATGTTACACCTTTGATAGTGAAAGGGAGAGCCTTTGAAAGCGTAGTCTTTGTGATTCTGATCATTTAGAAGAGATATAGTGAGGAATAAGATGGTAATTACACCTCAAAGACGTCAGTGACCTGGACCGTGAAAACATGCCTTCTGCGCGGTGCGGTCAGCTTGACTCACCTGTGTCTGCACGCCCGTCACCGCGAACATTTGGGAACTGGAAACATTGAAATCGCCCGGCACTGCATAAGGATTAATAAGAGACTCTTCCACCAACCTTCCACATGGTGCCACTCATATCCTGAGTTTGTGATGTTTTGCAATACATGTACATAGGCTACTGAACAATGTGTATTTGCACATGAAACATTATTCCTGTCTTCTGACAAATAACCGATACACTGATACTGCTGCCATATTGTATACATATATTAGGAGATTTTTTGTGTGGATTTTTAAACTCACTCTAGAGTTGTGTATCTACAGGAAATAATGACTGAGAAATTTATAAGAGTGTGCAGGGGGAAGATGAAATGCATGAGTCATATTTGACATTAAACGGTTAAAATCTGATGTCCACAAACACCTCTAGATATAATTTCAACTTAACAATGTTGCAACTTAAAAAAAAAATTGGATGAGTTATTTTTCTTAAGTTTTAGGATTTGATATATATATATATGAGAAAAAACAACAGCACAAAAATGACATTAATTAGTCAGCAATTAATTTTCATACTGTAACACCTGCATGAATCATCCTGCATGAAATCAATACCAAAATATGGTCAGTGACAGCTGGAGGGGAGTTGATGGTCAGAAAATCTTTCAGACTCTTGATGTGTATTATGGCAATATTTTGCAGTGTTGTACTTTTTGAGGAGGAATAATTATAAATTTATGTTTTGCAAGAATATCATATCCATGGAGTCGACAAGCTTTGCAGAGTGTCTTAACTGTGTGGATTAAGAATGTGAATAGTCAATGTGCAGAGATAATTTATAATTATTGGTGTGAATCGACAGTCCTGGAGTTTATTTTAGAAGAATTTTTTTTCTGAGTAGCTCGCTTTTAAATTTTAAAATTGGATGAAGTTAGAAAGTTATTGGTTGTTACTAAAGGTGGAAAGATGCTTGGATGTGTTGAATGTTAGAATTTTGGGACGATTTGTATGTAGTATTGACGTTTTTTTTCTCTTTTCATCCAATTTTCATAGTTTTCCTGCTAAAATTGACATGTTCTCTTGGTTGAGGCTTATTGGAGAGGGGAGACGACCAAAGAACAATAATGACTTTTTTCATTGATTATTTAAATGCCAGCAGCAAAAGGACTGATTGTGGGAAGGAGGAGACAGGGCAGAGGTTCAATTTCACCTGGAGTTTTTATGCATTCTTTAGCACACTTTGGGTCCGTTCTTTCAAAAATTGTTCCGCTGATCTGAGTGTACAAATAGACAAATAAATGGAATGGAAATCTTAGAATTTTTTATAAGTGTAAGTTCATCACCTGTTCAGGTACAGAAGAATAGTAAAGTCAAATTAGCAGGTGAAGCAGTGCCATGAAAAAATGAAATTGAGCTATAGAATTATCACACTTTCTGCACACAAAAACAACAACAACCCAAAACACTAAGTTCTGCTTTTCAAGAACTCCTCCACAACAAGGAGAAAAGTTTCTGATGGACAAAACAGCGCAGCATGGGATATAATATTCTTTCTCAGGTGAATCACTGAATGTCATATGGGTATGACAGAATTGATCTGTCAGTTTCAGGGGGGGGGGGGGGGGGGGGCGTGTGAAAATGATCTGTAAGCATCAGACTTGTCAGCAGCTGTCTATAAAATCAATCAGTTGGCAACCTCAGAAACAGAGCAGAACCAAAGTTTTGGTGTCTGTAAAAAGTAATATTCCAGCTGCCGAGAAAACAAACTTTAAAATGAAATTTTTTTTTCAAAATGTACAAACATGCATGTTTTCAGCCATAGGTGTTAGCTATAGTAGCACATACAAGCAATGTGCACTCAAACTGAGAGTCTGTTGTAGTCATTTACTAGGATTTTGGCCACTTTAGATCATAGAAGTGCAAAATGGAAATGTGTGTGCAGACTCTGTGAGAGTTATTTGGATAGTTTATGTGCATTTTTGCCTTTTTGAGAAAATGAGGATTGAAGTTTGGTCAGCACAAAGGCTAAATAAAATGCATAAAACATCGCATCACAAACACATATCTTGAAAAGCTTTTAACCGATGGGAATGACACTTATACATAATGAAATTAAAAGTGAGAGAACCACCTTCATGAGAAATCCTCAAAATCAGAAAAATGTCACGTACAACAATATATATGGCAAATACCGCTCAAACTGCTTGTTTGGAGTGCTTGAGCGAGAGTGAGAAGGGTACAGACATGTCTTGTCTTTCAGAATCTCTGGCTCTACCTCTGTAGGTTGATCTTTTACATGGTGGACACTGGGGAATACCAATGGCATAGCATGGTTTGCCAGCGCCCCTTGACCTGTGGGCTGTTAACACAAGGCAACATCTGTGTGTCCTGTCATGTTGAAAGACTGTAGAATGTTCGAACATTGGGAGATTTTCTGTTTGTGGGAGGGCATGCTATTTTTTTTATTTATCATTTCTAATTTATTTATTTTTTCTTTTGAAATTTTGCGCCCCTAAGAATATTGCGTCTGGGGCAACTGCCTCTGTGTGCCCCACCCCCCCCCCCTCCCCACGCTAAGCCATTGGGGAAAACTCTGAACAATTTTTCTTTTTAAAGTGAAGCAAGAGTTTCAGCCCTCAGCGAAGTACCGAAATGGTTTGCAGAGGATAACCAGTTTATTATCACAATTTATTCTTTATGAAAACAAACAAAATTGGTACAAAGAAGTGGAACTGCAGACTTAGTTGGACAGGACTGTGCTGTGTTTTGGGAATAATTTGCTTTATCAGGCATAGTTATAAGGATATATTTTAAGACAGTTTTCAGGACATAACACGCAACTTGCTGGCAGTCAACGGAGGGAATGATTCTGAACATATGAAAAGTGTTTGGGGAGGGGTAGGGGGGGGGTGTTAAAAAATGGGCAAAATCTAGCCTCAAAATGGAGAAACCCATTTTAGATATTTATTGAAAGCTGTGAATTTGATCCGTCCAGAATCTATTACAGATGAAAAACCTCTCTCTCACCTTTGAGTTATCGGACACCATTAATTGTAATTGAACAGATGTTTTAAAAAGCGTGGAGCGTAGGGTCTGCACATATTGACGGTAAATTGATCTGTTTCATACGCTTTTGATATGCCAACTTTTTCCTGTTAACATCAGCAGAACAAGAATATAGGGTGTGCCGCAAACGATATGAGAGATATGTACAAAAGTATCTTGTACAGCCTTATGTATCTCTGTAAGCATGTGAGCTGAAATGTGAAGTCGTTTTCTTTGCCATTTGAAGAAATTTCAGATTGAGCATGCTGGATTTTTTTTATTTTGTGTGTGTGTGTGAGTTCATATATGTGGAAAAGTGGAGAGAGAAGAAAGAAAGAGAGGGAGGGGAGGTGGGAGGGAGATGGAGAAGGAAAGAGAGGCGAGAGAGAAAGAGAGGGGCAGGGGTGGAGAGAGGGAGATGGAGAAGGAAAGAGAGGCGAGAGAGAAAGAGAGGGGGGGGGGAGGTGAGAGGGAGATGGAGAAGGAAAGAGGGGCGAGAGAGAAAGAGAGGGGGGGAGGTGAGAGGGAGATGGAGAAGGAAAGAGAGGCGAGAGAGAAAGAGAGGGGGGGGAGGTGAGAGGGAGATGGAGAAGGAAAGAGAGGCGAGAGAGAAAGAGAGGGAGGGGAGGTGAGAGGGAGATGGAGAAGGAAAGAGAGGCGAGAGAGAAAGAGAGGGGGGGGGGGGAGGTGAGAGGGAGATGGAGAAGGAAAGAGAGGCGAGAGAGAAAGAGAGGGAAGGGAGGTGAGAGGGAGATGGAGAAGGAAAGAGGGGCGAGAGAGAAAGAGAGAGGGCAGGGGTGGAGAGAGAGAGGAAGTTAATGAAAAGTCAAAGTTCTTTCATGACAACTCAACTACAAGCCAAAGTAGCTTGGGGACCGCACGTACTAATAACAACAGCCCCACACCTATCAAGCAACTCCCACTGAAACCCCTGCGTGCATAGGACTGATGTCAAGTTAAACGCAGCCAAGAAATGACACCGTACCTATGTAGGTCCGCCGGTTATGCCATCCCGCCAACGTCATTTTGATGGTGGGAACCGGTCTCTGGTTATTTTATCAACCCTACTTAAATCCTGTACAAATCTGCGTCGGATTGACGTAGGGATGTTGGCTGGATATACGTACAATGTCGCCAACTCTATGTATAGGGTAAACAGACTACTATATCGTAGAGTCTCCTAAGTGTCACACGTTATCTTTGAAATGAACCTTGACCTGTGTAAGATCTACCGAGGTCCACATAAAAGGCTAAAGACGGCTGCTTCTTTGACAGTTTAGTTGGAATCTCGAAACCCGCTAAGACCAAGAGCAGATTTATAGACAGTGTGATGTAAACCATTGACACTCCGTGCGGTGTAGACATAGGCCTGTTCAGTCGTTTCCAATCTTCAAGACAAATTGCAAGGATGTATAATGATACAGAATGTGCCTGTACCGATCAATTTTGTTGATATTAGCATAACCAGGTTAGTATCAGTGTTTCACCTCAGCTACTTTCACTACCCTACACGCTAATGGCAGAAGTCATTTTTGACACCTGTGAGGTAGTAAGAAAAAAACTGTTTCTGTTCTTGTCATTTTGGTGACTTAAGCCATTATGATTCTATTGGATTATTTTACATTTTCCTATTGGCGCATTTCTCTTTCTTCAATTATGATCTGATAGTCCTCAGTGCTCGGGAATGCAGTGAGCCGTCAGTTGCCTTTTGGCGTGCCATTATCCTAGTGCACTGACGATATGCTATACCATAATAAGGATATAAAAAACAAAAAACTCAGTGCTTCTGTCTTTTTGTTCTTGCAGTCGCTGGAAAATTAATTGATTAAGTCATAATTGTATCTAAGTCAAACGGAATTTGATAATTTTTTCTAATGTCAAACGGATATGATTATCTAATGGTGTTGGAATTTGTCGAATCTGATTGTTCAAAGTCCAACATTTGAATTCCCCCCCCCCCCCATTCTTTTTTTCCCCTGCCGTCCCTCTTTATCCTTACCCGGGTGGTTCACAAGCCAGCTGAATCCTTGCCACAGAAAACAGTTGGTACCTTTAGACCAGGGGTCACCAAACTTTTTTCACAGGGGGCCGGATAACTGACAGACTTGCAAGCGCGGGCCGCATAAGCACTCTGTTCAATATTTGCAAGCCTTGCGTAGCTCTAGATATCCCTGGTTTTGTCAAACAAGTACCAGGGCGGGCCGGGGCCGTAGTTTGGTGACCCCTGCTTTAGAATGACAAGATTCTAACCCGCTTCCAGCAACTTTTGAGAAATGTGTGATTGAATTTTTAGGTACTCATAGCTTTGCTGATACTTTTTTATTTTTATTTTTTAGGAATACTATTACTTTCTAATTCCACACCGAATCTGCTTGATACTTTGACACACAAGTGGAGTAGTCCTGTAGAATTAGTGAGTAGTGTGTAACTCAGTTTAAAAAAAAACAAAATGCAGGTAGAACCTTGTCAGTCCAATTCTAAAGCGACGATTAGAGACAACATGTTCGGGTGTCATCACTACAGAGGGCTAGTCCTTGCATGGTCTGGCGGCAGTAGTTAGTGCTCTGGCCATTGCTGGTCATTCATCTCCGTTGACTGACCTTTTCTCTCAGCTGTTACACATGGGTTTGTGTGCACTTCAGGCCAGTTTTGCCTGTCCTTGGGATTTTTCCCAAGATCTTGGGATTTTAGCGGTTACCATGGGATCGTGACAATTTTTTTTTTTAAAGATCTTGGGATTTTAGGGGTTACCTTGGGATCGTGACATTTTTTTTTTTTAAAAAGATCTTGGGATTTTAGCGGTTACCTTGGCATCGTGACATGTTTTTATTTTTTTAAAAAAGATCTTGGGATTTTAGCGGTTACCTTGGGATCGTGACATTTTTTTATTTTTTTAAAAAAGATCTTGGGATTTTAGCGGTTACCTTGGGATCGTGACTTTTTTTTTTTTTTAAAGATCTTGGGATTTAGGGGTTACCTTGGGATCGTGACTTTTTTTTTTTTTTTAAAGATCTTGGGATTTAGGGGTTACCTTTGGATCGTGACTTTTTTTTTTTAAAGATCTTGGGATTTAGGGGTTACCTTGGGATCGTGACATTTAAAAAAAAAAAAGATCTTGGGACTTTTGGGGGCCTAGGGGGCAGTTTGAGATTGCCGACAGGCGCGCATCTTTTACTATACACAGTGTGACCTGGGAGCTCTTCTTCATTGTATTTTGAAAGTGTAGGTTGAAACGTATGTTTTTGGTTGATTTTAAAAAAATCCAAACATGACCAAACCAAACGATGCGCATCGTTTCTCACTCAGATCAGAAAACGGATCAGTGTAAAGTAACAGCGTTTCGAAGGGGGAAATCGGAAAACAAAAGATGGAAAGCCAGGAGAGTTCTTCCCACACAGTCCCCCATTCCTTTTTTCTATTCCTAAAACCTACCAGTGTAAACAGGCCTTTAGACTACCCCCCCCCCACCCCCAAACAACAGTCTAAATGGTGATTTAGGTGGGTGTGGATTTTCGTTTAAAAACTCCCCAGTCAACAGTCAACAGTGCAACGCGATTGTCTGATTGAGGTGAGCATTTCTTCATCTCAAAACACAAATGCATCGCTTTCACCGCACCATCCTCTCACCAACGTCTCACCATTTTGGTGCGCACCAAAGAAGGTGGCGGTTGTGAAAGGATCGCAACCACATTTGCCACGAGTGACGTGGTGAGCAAATGCTGGCTTAGGAGACGAGGATGGGGCTGTGTGTGGGTAGGAGCGGGCGGGGATGGGGGTGAAACTTGATGCCGTTACTAATTTATATTACGATATTCAGTTAACAGGTTTATGATGTATTTGTAAATTGCGTTACATTTGCATAAAATGGGCGGCCGAAATTGCGAAAATAGATTAGTTGGTGTATATATTCATGATTTATGTCCTTTCACCGTTTGTATCTTTTATTGCTGATTTTGCAGTATTTAAAGGGGATTTTTAATGAACGTCACGAATTCCCCCTAAGTTTAAACGTTTAAAGAGAAGGAACCCAGCGTGACGTGTCACGTATAAATCCAGTGAGGAAGTTTATATTGTGAAGTGTTTGACTTTCTGTGTTTAGCGTTGTATTGATGGCCTTCAATTCTCACACTTGTCGATGATTTCATAAGTTTTGATCAGGTTAACAGATTCTGTTTGTTAATTTAGACTTGTTGGAACGCTTTGTTTACGTCACGATAATGAGAGTAGTCCGTCATGCAGTGCCTTGCGGCCATTTTGAGTAAAGCATAATTATTGATAACTGCAAGAGCGGAAGTTCCGTGACGTCAAAACTTTCTTTGAGCTACTCGATGGATTTTTGTCCTTTCTATTTCCGTACACATGAAAACCCAGCTTAAACTGTCTCGATAGATCATTGGAGATTCAAAGGAAATGTAAAAAGTTCGACTTTCGTGGCGTCAGGTGAAACGAGTCGTTAACGTAGTGTAGGTTAGCCACGACGGATTAATTGATGAGTGTGCGCGAGCATTAGCCGATTTCGGTCGGCCGTCTGATCGGATGGTGACGTCACAACATTTAGTTTCAGCAAAGATACTAGAAACGATACGATGAGACACTGTCTTCTTCGCATCATAAAAAAAAAACGTGCATACAATTTGCGCGCTTATTGGGGGCGGGGCCCATGGCGCATTGTATGAAAAGAATGCTTGATATAATGGTAAATTTATGGCGCAAAATTGTGACAGTGCTACTGCGACTTATAAAAAAAAATAGCCAGAGTTTTCCCACAGCGATTGAGGTTATAATTCCACAATAAGTTACGTCAATCAAGGCCCATAGCGATAGCTGAACAGTGAACAAAATTCAATATTTTCCCTATTTGGCTTTGTAAAGTGCGGCACTTTTCATGACTTGCGCGCGTTTGCCACCAGGTGGCGGTGCGAAATCTGTGCACGCTGAAAGCACAAGCTGTCTTATCTTATCAGTTCTTATCTTATAAGATCCCCGTCTTCTTTTGGTTTAAGTGAGATCTCGCGGAGTTGGATGCCACTGAAACTCAGCGTCGTGACGTCACCATCCAATTACTTGACCGATGAAAATTGGCTGGTAAGTGCCGAAGTTTACAGTTTCAGGATTGTAAACATTAGTGTGGTGGTGAAAAGTTAGATGTTGTAATGAGCTTCACTTGTCATGAAAAATCAGGCTGAAAGTGAGAATAGGTTTATGAAATGTTGAGAGTGTATGGTAATATAGTTTGTTTCAGAGAACGCATGTGTCTAGTTTCAAAGCAGAGCTAGACTTTCTTCAAGTTCCGTAGCGTCAGCATATTGTGTATTCCAGAAAAGACATGTATTCAGTTCATGGCAGATTCAGATTTCTTCAAAATCCATAGTACCGGCGTATTCTGTATTCCAGAGAGAACACGTGTATTATATTCAAAGCAGAGTTAGATTTATTCAAGTTTCATAGCGTCAGCGTATTGTATATTATATTCCAGAGAAACATGTATTATATTCAAAGCAGAGTTAGAATTCTTCAGTGCCAATATATTTGTGTATTCTAATGAAGACGTGTATTTATATTTATAATGGGGTTATATTTCTTCAAGTCCTATAGCGAAAGCGTTTCTTATCAGAGATCCATAGCGTCAGGGTATTCTGTTTTCCAGAGAGCACATGTATTATATATAAAGTAAAGTTAGATTTGTTCAAGTTCCATAGCGCCAGCAATTCGTATATTCTACTTCTAGAGAAGACCTGTATAAATTTTATATTCATAGTGGAGTCAGATTCCTTCAATATCCATAGCGACAGCGTATGGTATATTCTAGAGAACACATGTATTTATGTTAAAATTAAAGGTCAACTTAGATTTCTTCATGTTCCATAGCTCAGTGTCTTGTATATTGGAGAGAACACACGTATGTGTTTAAATTCAAAGCAGAGTGAAAGTTCTTCAAGTTGCATAGCATCAGCGTATTGCCTTACGATCTGTGTGTATGTCAGGTAGAATTTCCAGTGTTCGCTGTAGAAACCACAACGTTCAAGGATGCTGAAGGGAGCCGATGACGTGGATCACTGCATGGTACGGTAGCCCCGTTACTAACTTGCTGGGTCTGTAGACACTTTCTTTGTATTGTTTTTTTTTTTTTTCAAAAATCTTAAACTAGACCCATAGTCGGATGCGTTTTCCTTTATTTAACGGTCATTTCTTGTCTGAACCTTTTTGGGGAGTGTATGTCTGTGTGTGTGGTTGGGGGGGGGGGGGAGATAGGGTGAGATGGGGTTGTGGATGAGTAGGGGCGCGTCAGTGGTGGGTTCCTGGCATGCATTTGATATGATGATGATCTTGTTCAGATGTTTTGAAGCAAATTGTCGGAGAGTGGGCAAGAAATTCGCCATAGTTTAGCCGGGTGAAACAGAACTTAGACAGCTTAATTTAAATGTACGTCGCTCCTCGGTCTTAGCTTAGTGTGGCTTTTAGTCTAGCTTGGCTGTGCTTTGGCGAGCTTAACTCAGCATAGCCAACTGTTCGGTCCAATTTAGTTAAGGGTCTAAGCTTAACTTAGCTAGCTGAGTCTAACTTTAGTTGAGTTACTCTTCTAGGTGTTGTTCATCCACTGCAGGATGTTGTAACCTTCCGCAGAATTCTCCCATCTCTTGTCCTCTGCCTGTCTCTGCCACGTTGTGCCCTCATCCTGCCTGATGTCATTTGTATTTGTATTTGTGTACTACTTTAATCCCATTTGGGAAATTTGCCTTTGTGTCATTGCAGCCCAGTTACAACTGGAGCAGGCATGTCGTCGCCATAGTGCAGCGCCGGTCGGCGTTGTTGTTTTTTTTTTTGGGGGGGGGGGGGAGTGGTAGGGATGAATTTTATTTGATTTTGCCCGGGCAGCGGCCTGATCGGCCTGCTCTTTTCGATTTCCAACTGCCAAGGTATCTTTAACGTGCACACGGGTCCTCCGAATTTTTTCGTCCTTATCCGAGAAGACTAGGTACTCGATCCTACCCCCCTATAGGATCAGGGACACGAAAATATGCGAAAAATCCCAAACTTCTAACATGCCTGCAGCGGCCGGGTTTTGAACCCAGGACCCTTGACATGAGAGGCGAGCACCCTGCCTCTAGACATCCTGCCATCTTCTTGCTGGTCGTCCTCTGGATCTCTTCCCAGTTTTAGCTAACTCTAACGCTAAACCTAAACCTAGTCCGTATATTTTTTTGTCCATCTATTTTTCTGTTGTCTTTATATCTTTATATCTAGACACGACGTGTCCTGCCCACTTCCAATTCTGTTTGAGTACATACTTTAATATGTCCGTGATCCGTCTTCTTTCTTATTTCACATGCAGTTTGGCACTTTATCTTGTAGTTCAGTCAGTTTTATATTCAGTATCTTTCTCTCCATGGCTTTTTGAGCTGTTCCAAGTTTAATGGTTAGTTGGTCTGTAAGGGACCAGGTTTGGCATCCATAACGTACAAGATCAGGGCACATTATTTAAAGAAGCGGCAAATTTCTGTACCCTGAGAATGCCTCGTCGATTACTCTTGCCCACCCGGCAAAACACACACAGCGACCCCGGTACCCAATTTGTCCTCTAGACCACCCTCTGTAGCCTCTGTCTCTCGGGTTATAGACATAGATCTAGCCTTTTCCTTCATCACTGTGACCAGTTTCCTGCCGCATCTCAGCTCTGTTTCTTTCTTTATCCACCCTTTGAAAGCGATCCATAAAATGTGTACGGGGGGGGGGGGGGGGGGGGAGAGAAAGAATGCCCCTCAGCATACGAACATCGGTGATGGTAGTGGCGTGGCTTTTTAAATTCAGCTTATTAATGAAGCTGTTGAATTTTTGAATTTATGAAAATCTTGTTTCTAACGACGATACGCTGAAAGTCCATATTATAGAAAAAAATTGCCACTAAAAAATCTTAGGACATCAAAGTCTTAGCGTTGACATTTACCATTGCAATGGCGTACGCTCTAGTACGGGGAGGGGAAGGGGGGGGGGGGATTCGAACCCGAGTGTATGGAAAGCTTACATGGAAGGGAGGGTAAAAAATGACCTAACTGGAGCGTACATACTTGACGTATGGTCGTTCACCCCATATTGAAGTTCTTAATTGGCCACACATAGAGAAACTATGAAAACCTCGGGGATTTGTTCCGAGTGGTTTCCCGTAAAAGGCAGTCTGTATGCTGACATAACATTTATCATCTTGAACATAACGCAGGCTTTTTGACGTGCGGGACCACACACTCGTGGACTTTGACCGTGATAATTAATGCATTTCATTGGCTCTCATTATTCTGTTCACGAAACTTTGTTGTTGTTTGTTTTTTTTTTGGAACGTCAATGACAGAGCCGAAATGAACGAGACAAAAAGTTGGCAATCGGCACACCGGCGTGAAGTGGCTGTGGCGACGGGGGGTTAAGACATATCTCTATAATAAAGCTACAACAAAACCCCTAATAGTCCCATGGACCCGGAAACTACACAACGCACCGACCTGAAATTTGGCACAAAGAATTATGGGATAGCGAACATTGTTACTATCGCTATACACAAACAAAACCGTTTGTTATTTCTGAGTTAAAATCGGTTATAATTAAAGACTAAATTCACGAGAGCGTTTGATCCGAAATTTACGATCAATAAGATATTGATGTATGTTTCTAATACATGTAATAGCCCACTTCCGCCTGCACATGACGTCATCACTTCCTGCGATGTGTTCACTAACAAACAAAGTCAAAATTGGGCAAAAGGAAAAGGTTGTATGTTGCGAAACCCCGCGTGAGAAATAAAACCCAAACAATGCAAAGCAAACTAAAGAGAAGACAGAAAATACACAAACTTCAAGTGAAAAGAAATCGAACAATAAAAGACTTCAACCGGACGAACAAACTAACCCGTGCGCAAATCATGGCCATTTGACGGATCCCTGACGGGACGCGTAGGACGTCAACGCGCAAAGGGAGAGCAGTAAGACTTATCTAAAAACAAACAAACAAACAAAAATAAAGCTAAAGGAACAGGCAAAATGAAGCAGGTCCATAATAATCACCCAGAACTGAAACTAATAAATCGATTTATCCCGGGCAGGGCCGGGCAACTCAGCTAGTCTCTGAAACAAAAAAAACGGGGTTCATCCCGTGTCAGCACTTGTTAGTTTTAAGGTTGAGTGACATGACCAAGTGGTCATGCCCTGTGTCACGAGTGGAGTGAGCGATAGTTAATAATTACGGGGGGAAAGGAGGAGAGTAAAATTAACGCACGGAGACAGGGAAGAAAAGTCGTGCATGTCATGAGTGGGGGGTCTGAAGGAGGCGAAAGCGCTGTATAACTATCACTGCAAGTTAGAAGGTCCTAGGGAGCGGATCTGTGAATAATAGCCCATCGGGCAGAGATAAAAGGAAGCAGTCGAGAAGACTAGTGAGAGTCTTTCCAGTTATGACTGGTATGTAGAATGTTGATTGATTATTATGATTGATGTATTATATTATATTCGTCTATTACCATGATGTGAATAAGTATATGTGAGGAATGTGGAAGTCCTTGATATTGGATATAGCAATGTGCGCCATGAGCGATAGATGAAAGTGAGTTCATGGATTTGTAGCGCGAGTGAGTAGTGTGTACTCCGATGGAAGTGTGTTACCGTAAGATGTGTGGTGAGTGAAAGGTGAACTAGTGTGTGTACGCTTCATGGATTGTAAGGAGAGGTGGAGTGAATAGAAATGGTAGGGTATTATACCAATGTAATGTTATTCTTGTAGGTGTCGGGGACGGGCCGCAGAGCCACCTCGATGAGCACAGGGGATAGGCCAGCATAGGGCCGGAGGCCACACATAGGCCAGAAGTGAGGCTGTCAGTGTAGGACAGTAGAGGCACATAAAGTCGTGGCAGTCAGGCCACGGACAGGGACGTAGATATGAGAGTGAATGAGATACTATATTGTTGCCATGTTGATAGGCTAGTGAACTGATATTATGTTGTTGCCATGTTGATGGCTATGGAAATAATAATGTGTTATTGCCCTGCGGAGGTGCTAGGGGAGTGCTAAGGTGTATGACAATAGGAAGGTGATATTGAGAGACTGCGGTGCCAGTGAATCATTAATGTACTATTAAGACCCTGAGGGGAGAGGCTGAGGCCGAAGTGCCTTTAGGAGTAACTACCGGATTGTGGACCCGAGGGAGCGTGTGTGTGAGAATAAGGCCGTTGTACGGCAGTGCATTTCAATAATATAATGTATGTAATTGCGCTATTATATGTATAAGTATGTTTAATAAATGTGTGAGTCTGATGGGTTGTTCTGTTAAGTGTTAAACTTGTTGTTCGTGATTGTTGTCCTGTCATACTTATTACATCTCCCAGTCTGGGATTTGTGACATTGGGGGCTCGTCCATTGTGACTCGTCCATTTTCGTAATATTTAGTTGTAGTTAGTTAGTAGGTAATTGTGCTGTCTTGTTCGTTGGATGAATGGACATTTCATGATATGATTTATGTATAATAATGAATGTATATTGATGCATGTATTGCTATGAATAGGTATTAATTTGTATTTAAACTTTCCAGAGTGTGTGCGTGCAGCCTGAGGAGACAAGTAGCCAGAGCTCCGATTAGATCGAGGACTTAAACTCATAAGGCTGAAAGTTAAGTGAAACTGAAATTTTGTACCCTGGATTAAGGGCTGTCTTTTCATCTGTCTGTTTCCCTGTTTTTGCTGTTTTCGTTGTAATTGATTATACGGGCGGTGGCGCGGGTTTGCTGTGTTGAACTTAGTTTATCCTTTTAAAAAGGTGTGGTAAACTTTGGAACTTCGTTCATCACAGTGACCAGTTCTGTAGGGACCTGTATTTTTGTTTAGATTGTGCCGTTCTATCTTCCTCGTTGTTTTAGGAAGACGTTTCTCTTGTCCTTCTCCTCCCTATCTGTAGATACGTTCTTTTTTTTCAGACTCTGTTCTTGTTGTACCGTGTAGTGTAATCGGCGTAGTTAGGTTGCATTCTTTTTTCCATTATAGTTTTTTTTTTGTAGAAGCTTTGTCCTAGTCTGGTTCGTTGTCTTTGACGTCCTTGTGGTCTTTCTACTAAATTTCCTTATTCTTGTCTTTTCTATTCTTTTTATAATTAATAGTGCTATACATTTTGTAGATATAGAAGTAGTTGTGCTGTAAAGGTAAATTTCTGAATTGTATTCTGAACTGGGTATTGTTATATCTGGTGTGATCTCAGGTCCATGGTCGTATCGTTAGTGATCATACCGACAGGTTGGTCGTTCGCATAATAGATACCATAACCATAAATCTGTGAAATGGCGGAACTCCAACAACTAATGAAGTTGGGTAAGGAACTTGGCCTGGAGGGAGAGGAGCTACGCGGCTGGATTAAAGAACAACAGGCGGATTTGCGCGATGAGCGTGCTAAGGATAGAGAGCGAGAAAAAGAGGCTCAAGAGCGACAGAGAGAAGAGGAAAGAGAGGCTAAGGATAAGGAAGAGGAAAGAGAGTTTAAGTTAAAGGAGTTAGAGGCTAAGCAACAGGAAAGAGAGGCTAAGGCTCAGGAGCAGGAGAGGGAGTTAAGGTTAAAGGAGATAGAAGCTCAAGAGCGGGAGACAGACGCGCGAGTAAGAATAGCGGAGTTGGAAATCAAAAAGAGTGCGCCAACAGAAACAGTTGAGCGGCAGGTACCCAATAAAGGTGGCGTTAGGATTAAGCTCCCTACGTTCGACGACCGGAAGGACGACATAGACGCCTTCCTTTACAGGTTCGAACTGAACGCACAATTGCAATGGGGGGAAAATAAGGAATTATGGGCCACGTACCTGGCGTCGCTATTGCAGGGGCGAGCGTTAACCTACTTTAAAGAGCTACAGCGCGAAGACGTGCAAGACTACGATAAGCTGAAGGCTTTGCTGCTTCGCCGATTTGCGCGTACCGAGGAATATTTCCGGGAGCAGTTTAGGCGAGCACGTGCAGATACCAGGGAGGACTTTGCTGCCTTCGTCGCGAGACTAACGGAGTATTTCGCGAACTGGGTAGACTTGGCGCATGTGGGCACGGATTTTGCCAAACTGAAAGACTTAATGATCCGTGACCAGCTGTACGCGTCGTGCCACAAAGATCTGGTGGCTTTCTTGAAAGAGAACGAACCCGCGACGGTGCAGGAGGCGTCTAAGTTGGCGGAGGCATACCGTACGGCGCATCCGTCCAAACCAGTCGCCAGGGCGTACGTCCAAGATGCTGGATACGTCGCCGTTGTCGAGGGGTCGCCGGCAGGACTTGGGGACAGGTCGCGTCAGCGTGGTGCCTATAGTGGGCAAGCCCAGGGGCAGCGTAGGGGCTATCACCAATCACCGGCATATGGACCCGGTAAGTTTGACCGAGCAGGAGGGCTAGGTCGCGGTAATGGCCGGGGCCGACTTGTGACCTTTGCCGATGACCGACGGCATAGGGACTCTAGTTCCGGTCGCGAGGGGTCACGGGGACCCAGGCCTAGAGCAGCACAGGGAGCGGAGTGTTGGACTTGCGGACGCGTGGGTCACTTTTCGCGCGAGTGTAGGGCCGCGAAGTGTTGGAACTGCGGAAGAGCAGATCACATCAGTGTGAACTGCCCGGCAGGTAGGATAGCGGCGAACGTGGACAGTAGCTCCAGTCCATGCTCCCCAAATAAATTTCATCATGCGGCTGCGTGTGTTACATCGGACAACGGAGGCGGACAGTATTCTAAGTGTCCCAGTTGTGAGAAGTTATTATCTTCCGGTGTTTTACCTTGTGGGAGAAAGATCCCCGTCATAAATTCATGTCATACAGGAGGTGGTCTTAGGGTTTATCCGGGGTTTGTTGGGGACGAACCGGTCTCGGTTTTACGAGATACAGGATCTACCGTTGTGGGAGTGCATAGGGACTGCATTCGGGATTCACAGCTTACAGGTGAGACTGTCCCGTGCATCCAATTTTCGGGGGCCATTGAGAAATTACCCATGGCAAAAATAATGATAGATACACCTTTCCTTAGCGGGGAAGTCGAAGCAGTCGTTGGTTGTTTTCCAGGCGCCCAGCTCATCATTGGGAATGTATCACGGGTGGGTTCCCCTTCCGATGAGAACGTGCAAGCATGGTCGCAATCAAAAGGTATTGACTTTTGCGCCGCGGTCGAAACACGTCGACGGGTACCGGATAAAGATAAGATTAGACCTTTGGCGACGCCAGCGGTCAACCTAGATATCACGCCAGAGCGCTTGGCGAGATTACAAAGGGAGGACCCATCATTAAACCCATGTTTTGGGGAAGCGCGAACCGAGAAAACGAGGAGATATAAGAACGGGTCGTCCTCCTTTATTGTTCAGGCGGGCATTCTGTTCCGTAAGTATGTAACGGTGTCCTCCATTTTAAAGCAGGTCGTTGTGCCAGCGTTGCTGATCGCAACAGTATTGCATTTGGCACATGATGTCCCATTAGCGGGTCATATGGGGATAGCTAGAACCAAAGAAAGGGTTCTTAAAAATTTTTACTGGCCATCGATCCACAGAGATGTGCAGGTCTATTGTAAGACGTGCAGTGCGTGCCAAAAGACGACGCATAAGGGTCGTACACCCCAGGCCCCTCTTCAGAAGATCCCCACGGTCTCAGAACCGTTTAAAAAGGTCTCGATAGACCTTGTTGGCCCCATTCACCCAGCGACCGATAGGGGGAATCGATTTTTCTTAACGGTCATATGTAATGCTACGAGATGGCCAGAGGCGGTTCCTCTGCGGACCATAACGTCTGAGGCAGTCGCGGAAGCGTTGTTTGCAATTTTCGCTAGGGTAGGAATACCAGAGCAAATTCTGTCTGATAGGGGCGCGCAATTTACGTCGCAGATGATGAAGGAATTGTTCCGCTTATTCAGTATACAACCCATCACTACCACCCCTTATCATCCGCAGGCTAATGGCATGTGCGAGAGATTGAACTCGACGTTAAAGTCGATGCTGCGTAAGGTAGCTGCTGATCGCCCTAAAGATTGGGATAGATATATCCCTGCAGTGTTATTCGCGTACAGAGAGGTACGGCAGGAGTCAACGGGATTCTCGCCGTTCGAAATGATGTACGGTCGTAGTCCTAGGGGCCCAACTGATGTTCTTCGGGACATGATGACGTCGCCATCATCGGGAGACGATGAGCAGATTTCGGTGTTTCAGTACCTTGTTGATTTAAGAGAAAGACTATCTTCAGCGCGCACTATAGCAGAAGAAGCTTCTGGTATCGCTTCGAAAAGAGCAAAAGACTATAAAGATAGAGGTTCCAAACTGAGAATTTTTAAGCCAGGAGACAAGGTTCTGTTGTTGTTACCTACGGACCATAATAAGTTATTGATGACATGGAAAGGTCCTTATGTTATTGAGCGAGTTGTTTCAAAGGTAGATTACGCTATCCACATTGATGGAACGAGTAAGGTTTTCCATGTTAATATGCTACAGAGATTTTATGAGAGACCACAGTATCTGTGTGCACAGACAAGACCAGAGGAGACTGTCTTCTCTATTGCTTGTACGGGGGTCGTAGACCAGTTGGACTGTGACGTAAGCGACACCGAGGCGCAGGAGGAGTTACAAATTCAATTGCCGGAGTTAACTCCGACACAAGGTTACAGGGACGTAAAAATTAACCCTGACCTTACGAGTTCAAGGAGTAGGGAACTTGAGACCCTGTTAGCGTCATTTCCGGATGTTGTTACGGATTTGCCGGGTCGCACTACGGTGATCCAGCACCAAATAAAGTTGACTTCGGATAAGCCAGTATTTCTTAGACCGTATCCGTTGCCTTTTTCGTCGAGGGATAGGGTCATAAAGGAAGTTGAGTCAATGTTGAAGTTAGATGTGATAGAACCATCAACATCGCCGTATTCATCACCCATCGTCCTCGTGAAGAAACTTGATGGATCGGTGCGGTTCTGTATTGATTTTCGAAGATTGAACACTATTACGGTAGGCGATAGGGAGCCTATTCCGTTTCAGGAGGAATTAATAGCTTCATTGGCCGGGTCCACGTGGTTTTCCAAGATAGATTTGACGAAAGGGTATTGGGAAATCCCGCTTACGGAGGAGTCTAAACAATACACGGCGTTCCAAACGCCCATTGGATTATTCCAATTTAAGGTCATGCCATTTGGGTTGGTAAACGCACCAGCGACGTTTGCACGATTAATGAGATTGGTGTTGAAGGACATACCTAATGTCGTGTCATTCTTTGATGATATAGCATGCCATACGTCGACATGGTCTGATCATATTCAGACACTAACAGTAATTTTTCAACGATTACGCCATTTTGGGTTAACTGCTAAACCCGCAAAGATGGATTTGGCATGTCCAGAGATAATATTCTTAGGACATATTGTGGGTAGAGGTGTTCAGAGACCTGAAGAAACAAAAATTGACAAGTTGGTAGGGTTGCAAATCCCTAAAACAAAGAAACAAGTCAGAAGCTTAGTGGGAATTTTAAATTATTACAGAAAGTTCATTCCAAATTTTTCATCCTTGTCATCTTCTCTTACTGACCTTACTAAGAAGGGACAACCCGATAAGGTCCAGTGGACGTCTGAATGTCAGACATCATTTGATAATTTGGTGACAGCATTATCATCGTCACCCATTCTGATATTACCCGATTTTCGATCTAATTTTATCCTCAGAACGGATGCGTCGGACTCTGGTGTCGGCGCTTGTCTTCTACAGGAGAAGAACGAATGTCTCCATCCTGTATGTTATGTCAGTAGGAAGTTATTGCAGAGAGAAAGAAAGTATTCTGTGATAGAGCGTGAGTGTCTTGCCATTGTGTGGTCCGTCCAGAAATTGGGACGTTATCTCATGGGACGAGAATTTTGTATCCAGACGGACCACAAGCCACTGACATTTTTGTCGAAGAATCGTTCGTCCAGCCCACGCTTGTCTAGATGGGCATTGGCTTTACAGCCGTACACCTTCGTTATTCAACCAATTCCAGGAACCAGCAATCATATCGCCGACTACCTTAGTCGAGCCTAGGGGAAGATTTCAGGAGCTTATACATCGGAGGACAGGAACATTGACAGGATCTGTGTGAATGAGTCGACTTGAAAATAGTGACATTATAAATATGATATGAAGAATGGTTGATAGGTTGAATGGTTTTTGATTCTGTATTAGATATTGTGTTTAGTTAGCTATTCATGATGTGACACATATATGCATATTGCAGGCCATATTGATCCCCATATTTTCCCCTGATTTCGGTATTCTATATACTAGGGGAACGGCTAGGTCAGTTTTTTTAATGTAGGTATTGCTCAGGCTCACTCGTTGACAGTCATCTTGATGCGATTTGAAATTAATTGCATTAATTTTTTTGGGGTGGGGGATGATGTCACGAGTGGAGTGAGCGATAGTTAATAATTACGGGGGGAAAGGAGGAGAGTAAAATTAACGCACGGAGACAGGGAAGAAAAGTCGTGCATGTCATGAGTGGGGGGTCTGAAGGAGGCGAAAGCGCTGTATAACTATCACTGCAAGTTAGAAGGTCCTAGGGAGCGGATCTGTGAATAATAGCCCATCGGGCAGAGATAAAAGGAAGCAGTCGAGAAGACTAGTGAGAGTCTTTCCAGTTATGACTGGTATGTAGAATGTTGATTGATTATTATGATTGATGTATTATATTATATTCGTCTATTACCATGATGTGAATAAGTATATGTGAGGAATGTGGAAGTCCTTGATATTGGATATAGCAATGTGCGCCATGAGCGATAGATGAAAGTGAGTTCATGGATTTGTAGCGCGAGTGAGTAGTGTGTACTCCGATGGAAGTGTGTTACCGTAAGATGTGTGGTGAGTGAAAGGTGAACTAGTGTGTGTACGCTTCATGGATTGTAAGGAGAGGTGGAGTGAATAGAAATGGTAGGGTATTATACCAATGTAATGTTATTCTTGTAGGTGTCGGGGACGGGCCGCAGAGCCACCTCGATGAGCACAGGGGATAGGCCAGCATAGGGCCGGAGGCCACACATAGGCCAGAAGTGAGGCTGTCAGTGTAGGACAGTAGAGGCACATAAAGTCGTGGCAGTCAGGCCACGGACAGGGACGTAGATATGAGAGTGAATGAGATACTATATTGTTGCCATGTTGATAGGCTAGTGAACTGATATTATGTTGTTGCCATGTTGATGGCTATGGAAATAATAATGTGTTATTGCCCTGCGGAGGTGCTAGGGGAGTGCTAAGGTGTATGACAATAGGAAGGTGATATTGAGAGACTGCGGTGCCAGTGAATCATTAATGTACTATTAAGACCCTGAGGGGAGAGGCTGAGGCCGAAGTGCCTTTAGGAGTAACTACCGGATTGTGGACCCGAGGGAGCGTGTGTGTGAGAATAAGGCCGTTGTACGGCAGTGCATTTCAATAATATAATGTATGTAATTGCGCTATTATATGTATAAGTATGTTTAATAAATGTGTGAGTCTGATGGGTTGTTCTGTTAAGTGTTAAACTTGTTGTTCGTGATTGTTGTCCTGTCATACTTATTACATCTCCCAGTCTGGGATTTGTGACACCCTGATAATCCTCCTGTTCTTTATGAACTCTTTGTTTTCTTAAGGTTGTATTTTTTAATCCCTTTTCAAAAAACAAAACTATTTCCCGGCGTTCTAAGCCCCTGCTCCTCTGTTTATAAACTTAATTATTTTTGTTATGCAAGAGTGAAGCAGCCTACTATTCAAGTCATGATTATATTCAAGCCATATATTAATACATTATTATGACTTACTCTGTAACGAAGTGCCCGTGTTGTCGGATTGCAGTTTGCTGTCGTGGTATGTCGTTACATTATCAGTGCATTTGGAAGATTTTTCTGCATTTTTAAAAATTGCCGGGGAATGTATTCTGACGCATATAATAACGTTAATAATTAATGAGGCGTGACCATTTCCAGCATTATAGAATTTGAAATGTATAGTGGAATGTTATTAACAAAGGAGTAGCATATAATTCATGATTGCAGTTACTCGAGCTTTAGCAAGGAGACCGTCAATTTTCACCAAAGATACTAGGTGCAGTTGTAGATAAGTATCTTTGATATCAGGCTATTGAATTTAGATGCTGGAATACAGTGTATGGTGTCGTCACAGTCATTCCACAACTGCCTAAGTCATTTTTGGGGTGTTTTGAGATGAAATGTTCACCTTAATCAGACAATCATGTCGCACCGTTTAACAGTCACATTGTTTTGTTTTGATGACTTACGAGTTTTTAAACGAAATCCCACATCCATCTAAATCACCATTTTAGATTGATGTTAGGGGAGTGAAGTCCAATGACAAAGCCAAATAGAGAAAACTAGCTGAGGTCCCCGGCCCTGCCCGGGATAAATCGGTTTGAATATTGGTTTCAGTTCTGGGTGGTTATTATGTACCTGCTTCGTCTGGCCTGTTACTATTTGTTTATTTTATTTTTGTTTGTTTGTTTTTAAATAAGTCTTACTGCTCTGCCTTTGTGAGTTGACACACTGCACGTCCCGTACAACAGCATGAGTTGCGCACGGGTGAGTGTGTTTGATAGTGAACACAGCGCAGGAAGTGATAACGAAACCTTAAAATGGCGAACCATGACTCGAAATAGATTTAAATGATGGCGAAACAATAAATTTCCAATAAAAAAAAACTACACCGATTTGAGACTTCTATTAAAAACTGTGCACCCTTACATCCATCATGATGCACCATATAAAATTTGAAGTCTGAGTGTTGAGCGGTTCAGAAGCCTTTTGCAACGAAAAATCTCAAGTCCACAAATATATAATGTATAGATGTATTCCATTTTCTGTGAAGAATGATCGTGTTAACTAGAACAGTTGCTGCAAAATCGAAGTAACACGTGTGACCAAAAAGGGAAAGGTTGTCTTTCATTTGAACCACGGGCTGCAGAAGAACAAGCTGTTTCCTGATCTGGAACTCGTAGGAGTGTCTGCATTTGGTGAAGTTTACAATTTCTTTCAGTTGCTCAGTTTTCTTCTTATAGCTTTCAGTTTTTTGCCAGACGGAGGACTTTCTGATGGAAAGCTTCTTTTGTCGTTCTTTTGCCTTTGTGTTTAATTGTATCAATCTTGCTGTGATCAGGGATCCGATCCCCAGGATAGACTTTATACACAGCTGGGAATTGATTTGCGTGTTTATACGTGTCTCTATTTTTTGGTTCTTTTCTCTAACTTTTTCTGAAGGTTTTGTTTTTCTAGTATATATGATTATTTTCTTTTTTTTTCTTTTATATCTATTTATATACTTCAAATCCCACTATGTATTTGCATATAAACATGTATCTACTTTTTATTTTGTAGTTTAATTAGGTGCTTATCTATTCAGTTATCTGTAATCACTAAGTCATGCACTGAATGAATAGACCCATTGCGAATGACACCACATGGTGTTTTTGTTTTGTTCTTCCGACACCCAAGATGGCCGGTGGATCACCTGATGAGTGTAACTCCGAGATATGTCTAGCGGTCAAATTGCTGCTGGTTGATTGTATGACAGGGGTGGAAAGGATGAACCCAAACTGATCAGATTCCCTACCATCCGTGTAAACAAGGGAAAGGAAGTGAAAGAATTGACCGAACGTCTCCCATGTGCATGTACACGACGCGTGTCATTGTTTACTATAGTGAACTACTTTTAGCCCGGCGCCGATTGGTTCGCGACGACTGAAGTGGTCGCACGGCAAATCAGCTAACGAATCAAAATCAATACCACAATCGCCATGGGGATGCGTCGGTCCTTACCTCAAAGATGGCGGATATGCGCAATGGGCCTATACATTCCAAATCGTATTTCAATCTGACCTTCCCCCCCCCCCCCCCCCCCAAAAAAAAAAAAAAACCCACCAATTGTATCGTTTCTGCAGTGTTTCTTACGCGAGGCTTTGCAACAATACAATTTTTTCTTTTTGCCATTTTTAAAAACTTAGTTTCAAGCCTTGCTGCGATCCCCACAGATTTTCTGTGAACTTTGCATATGTATTATTTTGCTGCAAAATCATGAGGTCGAGAAGTTGAGTGGTTTTAGGGCTGTCCTTGCGAGGTCCAGTATGCTGGATGGTCATTGCCCACCTACAGCAGAACTTTTCATATTTTTCTGGGTTTTCTCTCATCTGGTCAGTGTCTGTCTGTGTGTGTGTATGTCTGTCTGTTTGTATGTGTATCTGTCTGGCTGTCTGTGTGTCTGTCTTATTGGATACCATACATTTTCGTCAGTTTTCTACTGGTTAAAGAGATCTTTGAAAAAAAACAATGTGCAGGTTTGCCCCCACCAGATAATAATAATAATAATAATAATGAAGATCATTTATATAGCGCCTAATCCAAACGAGTTGCTCTAAGCGCTTTACAGAAAGTCCTGTTCTCTCGATTTGCATCTCTCTCACTCTCTCTTTCTTTCTCTCACCCTCTTTCTCTCGCTCTCTATATCTCAGAGCAAATTGTAACGCAGCCTGTTAGGCGCAGTTCACAACTCACAAGAGTTCACAACTCACATCTTGTATTCTTAAATATTATAATATTATTTGAATATATATTATATAATATTTATTTAATGATGAATTATAAATTTTCGTTGGTGATATGGGGGTTGATAGGGATAAATTTTAATCTATTAATTTTAATTTCAATTTACCAGTTATATGGTAATATGCAGAACTGACGTGCAAAATTGAAAAAAAAAAAATCCATTGAATCTATTGGCTTGCTGATTCTTTTGTGATTTATTGCACAGTGTGTTTACTGTTTGTTTCTAATATGAGGCTTGACGATGCACAATCTTTTTTTTCTTTCTTGTAACTATTTCAAATTCCATGCCGGAAGAGTAAAAAATGACAGCAGAACAAAATGATAAGAAACTACATGTACATCATGTAGATGTGATATCATCAAGTTTCCAGGTGTGACATACTTAATTATTAAGTTAATACATTTTTGCGTTAACGCAAACAGACGGTGGAGCGTCACAGAGTTTGGTCACTATGTTAATGATGGCAAATTTGATACACTTGTCAGTGTTTGGCCACAGTGAGATTCGCCGCTGATCTGACTTTGTAATGCGAACGCAGGACGTGATATCAGAGAGTGTGTATACATGTATAGAGAGCAATCACGGCTGGTCCATTTGCACTGCGAGACACTGGAGGCGGCGGTAAGCAATACCGGTTTATGCATGTCCATGAGGAGTACGAGCTGCCAAACGGTTCTAAATAGTTTCAGTCAACTCAAAAATGTGAACAAACTACAATAAACAGACACGCACACTGTCTTTGGTGAAGTCTGTCCCTATCAATTCTGTTTACCGCCGTGACCCAGTTCCGCGATTTGACAGGAGTGATTTCTCTCTATAAATACACATACTCTTTGGCGATACGGCTGTTTGACACTGAGTTTGGATGTGATTTAACTGTTTGACACTGAGTTTGGATGTGATATAACTGTTTGACACTGAGTTTGGATGTGATATGACTGTTTGACACTGAGTTTGGATGTGATATAACTGTTTTACACTGAGTTTGGATGTGATATAACTGTTTTACACTGAGTTTTGATGTGATATAACTGTTTGACACTGAGTTTGGGTGTGATATAACCGTTTGACACTGAGTTTGTATGTGATATAACTGTTTGACACTGAGTTTGGGTGTGATATAACTGTTTGACACTGAGTTTAGGTGTGATATAACTGTTTGACACTGAGTTTGGGTGTGATATAACTGTTTGACACTGAGTTTGGATGTGATATAACTGTTTGACACTGAGTTTGGGTGTGATATAGCTGTTTGACACTGAGTTTGGATGTGATATAACTGTTTGACACTGAGTTTGGATGTGATATGACATGACTGTTTGACACTGAGTTTGGATGTGATATAACTGTTTGACACTGAGTTTGGATGTGATATGACATGACTGTTTGACACTGAGTTTGGATGTGATATAACTGTTTGACACTGAGTTTGGATGTGATATGGCATGACTGTTTGACACTGAGTTTGGATGTGATATGACATGACTGTTTGACACTGAGTTTGGATGTGATATGGCATGACTGTTTGACACTGAGTTTGGATGTGATATGACTGTTTGACACTGAGTTTGGATGTGATATAACTGTTTGACACCGTTTGGATGTTATAATATAAGACTTTTTCATACTCAGTTTGGGCTCATGTGACTTCGGACCTTCTCATAGGCGCTCGATTTTTGGGCAATATTCCCACCCCCCCCCCCCCCGCCCGGTATAAGCGTACGGCCATTAGAATGGTGAATGTCCACGTGACATTTTTGGGTGGATTTTTTAGCTGTTTCATTCGATGAATGATTCATTCATTAGCCTGTATGTATTAGATTTTATATAATCCTGCTGTAACTTACTTTGGATTTAAAAAAAAACAAAACAACTTGTCAGTTCATAATCATAACTACCAACATCCCCCAGACTCCCACCCCCTCTTCCCCGTAGACCTACAATTCTGTGCACCCCCCCCCCCACCCACCCACCCACCACACCCCTATTTCCGGGCATGTGTACTTTAAAGATGTCCCCACCCCATTCCTTTGCGCTAATGTAAAACACTGCAGGTCCCTGAATTCATACATATATGTAATAATATATACAGATCAGCTGGTCACCTGATTCTCTTACCCTCCCCCCCCCCACACACACACACCAGCTTACACACCCCCACACCCCATCCGCACCCCCAAACCAGCCTACACCTTGAGCTACCGTCGGTGCTGGCCACAACATGAGCAGTGAGCTCAAAGGCGGTAATCGATGTTGCACTCACAGGAGAGGGGACATAATTATGATAACCTTGATACCGCTAGGGTTATGATACGGTAAGGGTTTGGTACAATAGTAAATTTTAATCATATTATTCGAAATTATAAACGTCGAAAAATCGTTAATTATTACATTGTATTCAACACTGTTCTGCATAACTGCTAATTTCCAAACAAGAACCACAACTCCATCGGAAAATACCATTGAAATTGTGGAAGTATTGCATTACTGGGGACTCGGTGGTCTAGAGGCAAGATGCTGGCCTCTCGTGCCGAAGGTACTAGGTTCAGTTCCCGGTCGGTGCGGGCATGTTGGAATTTTGGGTCAAAATTCCTGTCCCTGATGCTATGGTAGGTAATATCGAGCAAGCAGTCTTCTCGGATGAGGACGAAAAACTCGGATGGCCCGTGTGCATGTTGCACGAGATACCCTTGGCAGTTGGAAGTCGAGAAGTGCAGACCTAACAAGACCGCTGCTCGGGCCAAATTTAAAAGACTCATCCCTACTATACATAATACAAGTTACAAATACAACAACAACAAAAAGAGGGAGAGAGAGAGAGAGAATGAGGTGCAAATGCCAAAGGCCAAGATACCTCCGAAAACAAAGACCTCAAAACGCAGAAGCATTGTATTTCTTGCTTCTTACCTTCAATGTTTGAGGACTTCCTTGGTAGCTGAACCTATTTTTAGGCGTTTGTGTTACATTTTGAAATTGTCCGTCCACCGACTTCCGATGTAAAAAAAAAATAATTTTTTAAATGTAGATTTGATTTTGAGTGTCTATCAGTTTTAAAACTGTTCGATGGGTTATTGGATATAGGTCGCTATTCGTATATTGAAATAATTGTTTCCATTATCTCAGCATTTGATATTGTTTGGGGGAGATTTTGCCATTGCTTTGGATTTTACTCCTATCCGTTAGCATTTCTGATAGTCCCCAGCCAAAAACATTTGAGTCCAGTGGACGGCATGGTCTATACTGTAGATGAGATACCCAGCGGTGCCAGGGGAAAACTTGTTACTGCTCTCAACTTGTCCACAACATCTACACCGCTCAGCTATTTTTACGGACAGTGACGTAGAATACTGTTTGCCTCTGTATACGTTTCCACAACATCTACACCGCTCCGCTATTTTTACGGACAGTGACGTAGAATACTGTTTGCCTCTATATACGTGTCCACAACATCTACACCGCTCCGCTATTTTTACGGACAGTGACGTAGAATACTGTTTGCCTCTATATACGTGTCCACAACATCTACACCGCTTCGCTATTTTTACGGACTGACGTAGAATACTGTTTGCCTCTATATACGTGTCCACAACATCTACACCGCTTCGCTATTTTTACGGACAGTGACGTAGAATACTGTTTGCCTCTATATACGTGTCCACAACATCTACACCGCTCCGCTATTTTTACGGACAGTGACGTAGAATACTGTTTGCCTCTGTATACGTGTCCACAACATCTACACTGCTCCGCTATTTTTACGAACAGTGACGTAAAACACTTTTTGCTTCTGTGTACTTGTCGACAGCATCTGCTCCGCTCCGCTAATTTTACGGACAATGACGTGGAACACTGTTTGTCGCTGTATACTTGTTTACAGCATCTGCTCCGCCGCGCTAGTTTTACGGACAGTGTTGTTTGTCTTTCTATACTTGTCTACAGCATATGTTCCGCTGCGCTATTTTTACGGACAATGACCTAAAACATTCTCTGCCTCTGTGTACTTGTCCACAGCATCCGTTCCGCCCCGCTCCTCAGCGCTATAGAGGCAAAGAGAGTTTTTCATGCGTCATTGTCCGTAAAATTAGTGGAGCGAATGCTGTGGGACAAGAGCAGTTAGCCTACCTTTGAAAGTGCATCAAATTGAACACTTGTTGGGCAGGGGAGAATGGAAATTTGTACCCATTCTAAGCCTGGTGTAAGTAGAAAGAATCTAAGAGAAAAAGTATGTAGTGTGTGTGTGTGTTGGGGGGGGGGGGGTCTTCGTGAATTGTAGAACCTTTAGCCTAAGGCCAGGCTTCAGTCAATCCATCATATATGCAAGTAAACAGCAGAGAAAGTTAATGAGGGAATGCTGAACCCAAGGTAGTTAGTCATTGATAGAGTGGACTTTGTGCCTGCTTGTTGAAGCGGTGGTCGGTAGTCAGTGTGTATGTGTGAACTGTGTACTTGCTGCTGCCCGGCCCAGGTAGTCTGTCTGTCGGTCTATCTGTCTACTTGTCTGTCTGTCTGTCTGTCTGTCTATGTATGCCTGTGTGTCTATCTTTCTGTCTGTCAATGTGCCAGCCACTCTGTCTTTCTGTCTGTTTATCTGTCTTTTTGTTCTTCTGTCCATTTGTCTGTCTGTGTGTCAGTCTGTTGCTAGCCTGCTTGTCTGTCTGTATGTCTGACTCTGTGTGTCTATCTATCTATCTATCTATCTATCTATCTATCTATCTATCTATCTATCTATCTATCTATCTATCTATCTGTCTACTATCTATCTATCTATCTATCTATCTGTGTGTGGGTCTGTCTATCTCTCTATGTGTTTATCTGTCCATCTCTCTACACGTTTATCTGTCCATCTCTCTATGTGTCTATCTGTCCATTTGCCTGACTGTCTATCTGTTTGTCTTTGTATGTCTTTCTATCAGTCTCCTTGCCTGCCTGTCTGTCTGTCTGTCTATCGGTATGTGTGTCTTTGTGACCTACAGTATTTCAGTTTGGCATACCTGTCCACCATTCATTAGTCTGACCACCTATCCAATTTTCTAATCTCTCTACCAATGTGTATATGTCTTTTAGAGTCAAGTTTTACCAAATAATGTTTCTTTTATTGGGTATTAATTATTTGCATTCTGGGACTGCTGTGTGTCTACTTTAATGCTTGTCAGTCTGTCTATTTTGTATTATTTAGTAAAAACAACACATTCAGCATTTTAGGGCATCAGTAACAAGTAGATGTATTATATCTCAAAGATCTGGAATTTTAATAACAGAAACACTTGGCCCTTGTGGAGAGGTGAGGTTCATATTACCAAAACGATGTCCATATTATATATTGTAAGATATCATATGCTGAGTCTACATTCTGTTTTCACAGCTGTCAAATCTTGTCCATTCAGAACCCAACTGATCTGATTTGCTGACTTTTCTCCTCTTGCAAGTTCATTTATTTTGGTTAGTGTGAGAATCTTTGTGAGTTTTTTACCACTAGTTGACAATACAATGCAGGTTCAAGTAACCGATGCCTTGAGCAAGATGGTTCTAGAGGGCTCTCAGCGCATTGTCCCCAAGGGCCGGACCTTTTCCATCCAGTACTCACTGCCGAAGCTGCCAGTCCCACCACTGGAGCAGACCTTGAGAAAATACCTAGAGACATGCAGACCTTTGCTGACTGATGACCAGTTCAACTCAACAAAAGAGGTTGGTCGCCCTTTGTTGTGTGACACACAGAAAAATTTTTCCTCCTTTTCATCGTTACGTTTATTTCCTGTTACTATCTTTTGGAAGCAGAAACAGAGCTAGAAGTTAAATTTAACCCTTTAGAGATGGGGATGTTATCCATCTGGAAAGATGAGCGTTCACAGGACAAAAAATTATAATGTGTTTACAACAGCAGGAAGATCCGCCATTGATGTGTGCAGATCCATAGATTTTTTTAAATAAGCATTCTGACTGGCTACATGACCATGTCTTGACTAATCAGAACTGCTTTCTCTATGGGCCGATAATCGACCTGTTCATATTTTTCACAAGGACACAGTCGGGCCGATGATCGGTGCCATCAGCTTTTTCACTGTAAAATAAATGGGCAGATCATTGACCCTGTTGTCTTCCGAGGGTTAAAGACACATGTCACCATTTTCTGATTGGATTCTTATTGAAGAAATCTTAATTAACCATTCTCTGGTAATCAAGCCACAGTAAAGTACCCAGAAAATGTGAAGGATACAGAGTGGCTGTTACCGTGTTGACGCACCATTTATGAAAGAATTATTTTGTAACTTGGACCGACTGTAAGTCCTGTCCTTTCTGAAAGAGGCTGAGATCTACAACTTGATTTGAAGACTTTTATACTCATTCACAAAACTCTTTTCAGATCCATACAAAACAGCTTCTGAGAATTTTACCAATGTGATAACATTTATACAGAACTAATGCTATTTCTGAAATTAGGAAGTTCTAATGACGACACATAGATAACGTACCAAATAAACTAAAAAGTACAAAGTGGTCGTTATCGTGCAGACATGCTGTAAAACCCAAACTTAAAATTAAACTTCAAATTATCAATGTGAACGCTCGAGCTCTGTTGTTGTTGTTGTTTTTTAAAATGTATTTGTTGATGACTCAGCTCAGTAGTTTTCACAGAATTTGACCGCAAGTAAAATCCCAGCCAGTAATCCTATGGAAAGAAGTCCCGACATATAGGATTGATGTCAAGTTTGCACATAGAAATGATATCTTTCCTACATAGATCTTCTGGTAATGACATCGCGCCGTCAGTTTGATGTAGGGAACTGACCCCCTACAGTAATCCTATCAATCCTGCAGAAATCTGTGTCACATTGACATAGGGTTCCTGGCTGGGACAGATTCATATAATATTTATATAAGTATATTTTCTTATTTAGAGCTGATGTAAAATTAGCATTCCTCATAATATTGTTATCACATCTCCTCATAAATTTTTGCTCTCATAGATTGTGGAGAAATTTAAAGAAAACGAAGGTCCGTCATTACAAAAACTATTGGAGGACAGGGCTCAGAATCATGTCAGCTGGGTAAGTGTCTTGGAAAAAAGGAGAATGGAGGTCAAGTTTTGAGTTCTGTGTATTCCTGGATTTACTGAAAACATTTCCACGTACACTTTCAAAAGAAGTAAAGATATGACATCGATATGTCAGGTTGTGAAAATATAGGTCTCACCATCAGCCACAAGATTGGGTAGTCATAAAGCAAAACCAGCAAGGTCATTGATGCACGAGTGCGTGAGACCGATGGTCACATGATAAGTTGACGATGAAACATGCAAAACTTGAAAGTCCAAATTCCATTGTTTTGAGAAAATTGTGAGTGTGCATGAGAAAACCCACAATATGTCGCAAACATGACATTTTGAGTCCTGTACACATAATAAAAGACAAGACATTTCTGATAAATTGAAGTCAGTGACTCCCCTAAAACAAGATTTTGAGAAAACGGCATTTAATCCTAAAAGTGACAATAGCTAATTGACCCATTAATATTGGAGTGATTGCTGTTAGGAGACCGTAGTCTAATAACTAAGCCGCTATAGAGATCATACTGAGTAGTATTCACTGCTCATCTACAGTTTACCCTGTAACATGCCACGGTCCCCTAAACAACAGCCAAGTTGGAAGTTTTTGGATCTCTTTTTGGTCTTGAAAGCTTCCCATATTCTACAGTCTTACTACAGATTTCATGCGCACCAGAGCACTACGCACTCATTTCTGGTAGGGAAATTGTGTGCACCGAATTGAACCTGTATTAATACATCGGTTCCGGTGTGGCCGGCTTACTACGGGGAGCCAAAACAAAGATCATTGTATTTTACATTTTTACAACTTTTTAATTTAAAAATACCTGAAGCTTGAATCGGCACAATCGGTTGATACAAAAGTGATTGGGCTGGATTAGTTGGCGCTTACGAAAAGAAGACAGTTTCAGACTAACGTATTCAATCTAACTACTTGCAGGTCATATGAGTTATATGCCAAATAGAATCCGCGCACGTGGCGACGGATATAACAGTTTAAATTCTATTAATTCAATGAGACATGTTATGATATGGACATTTCCTCTAGACACGCCATGGAGAATGCTTGTACAACCATGCGTTGTCTGGCGGTAGCTCTGAAACTGTCTTCAAAAGTAAGTAGAACGGTTCACTTTCATCATTACAAATTAGTATGGACTCTCACCATGCGGCCCTCACTGGGAGTGAGAGCGCTGGATGTAAACGCTGTGGGTTTATATCAAACCAAGTAGCTTAGGCTCTGTAGCTTTAAATCAGGCTCCTCACAATGGACTGCTCAACTGCGTCTCTATGTCTCTCATCTGGCTGAGGACTATCGCCGACCACCTCGTAAATGGATTGTCTACATGTGGCCCAGAACTAAGTTCTGTATGGCCTTAAATACTGGTCTGCATCTGCAGCTTACCGTCTAATTCCTGGGTTGTGATTGGTGCAACCACTTCTAGCTCAGCTGCCGAACTGAGTTATTTTAAGTAACAGCCCTACGCAACGACCTTGGGTCGACATCAAAGGTCGAATCACTCAATACAATATAATGTAATTTTATAGCAATAAATTCTTAACATGTTCAAAACCCCGAGCTTTTACTCTGGATCACGGTATTTTCTGTACGTCAACAGACATCTCAATAACATTTAATTCCTACTCACCCCTTCCCTCTTTACTAAACCTAGTTCAAAACACGAGATATAAAAAGTGCTCTGTCATGCACACCTACGCTGTCCGTCTATCCTTCCCCACACCTTCTGTCTATCTATTATAAAAAAAACTGTTCAAAACAAATTGTTTACGAGACCAAGTTATGCTGGCTCGCACAATAATTACGTTTGTAAAAATTACTCACTGCTCTCTCACAAAAATTTAGTCAGTGGAAACATTTATGAATTAAATCTATTCTTGACAAACAGGTAGGAAGAAATTTTTTGTAAGCCTCTCAGTGTATGATCCAGAGCAGTCATTGTCTCGTTCGATATAGTGCCTTCTCTTGGTTTCAGATTTAACTTCTGCCACTCCTGAAGCCATTCAACTGCTTTCTTCATATACTGCATGTTCATATCAGAGATGGAGGTTATAACTTTAAAGTCGTCATTCCTGAGTCTCTTAGCTTTGTATGGATGTTTAACATTAACTATGTTCCACAGACGTAGAATTATGTCTAGAAATTCTCTAGTGCCTCGTGTATCTTCCTGCCAGTGCTTCTCAAAATGCTGTAAGGCAAAAATATTTCGTTGATCAAAAACTTTAAGCATCAATTTGACGTTCTGCTTTTCAGTAGCTGTTGGATACAAAGCCTTTTGGTTCAGTGCCGGTGCCAGTTTTAGTGCAGACGACTTTTCAGCAGAATACAACTTTCTTAAATGAGAAAATGATGCTTTCATAATTTCAGTACAGGCAGAACTTTCAAATGAAGGAAACTAGAATGTTTTCTCCACATCTTTCTGAGCAAGCCAGTTATTTCTGATACATTTAAATATATGCACAGTATCAAACAGAAAGAACAATTTCTCAGAACTGCTGAAGGGATTCTGTGTAGAAAGCTTCAGTTCTCCTCCACACATTTTGGTAAATGCATTACGATTTACTCTGTTGTTGTCTGAGATCACGCATACAACAGAATATCCTATACTGTGGAGCAATTTCAGAACCTCAAGAAGCATGTCGTACAACAAATCAGTGGTCAAATTTTTGACAGGAACAATTCCCACAACATCTTTACTTTTGCATAACAGGGATGATACCATGAAAACTTGAGCTGTGCTGGCTTCTTGAGACAGAGAATTTGAGGCTGTGCCTTCCAGTTTTCCCTCTTTGTAGGATACTTGGTGCGCGACATGAATTTCGTCTAACATTAAAATTACCATTCTCTCTCCCTCATTCAAACTTTGACACTTTTGCTTCAAATATTCCTCGTGAACGCTTCCATCTGTCAATCCGCTTCCAATAGTAAATACTGATGAAAGTCTCTTCAAATATGAAGTATGTGGTAGAGTTAAATGAGAGTTTCTTAACATAGAATAGGTTCTAGGGGCTGCTGCAAAAATTTGAAAAGCCCAAAGCAGTGTTTCAGATGAGTATCGTCTCACCGGAGAAGTCAATAGCTTTAACTGTTCCACCAAAAAGGAAAGTTTGTCTTTCAGTGGTAAAACCTGGTCTTCGCTGTGTTCATCAGTTTCTTCTGCTGGTTCGTCTAAGCACAAATTCTGCAAGCCATCAACAAAAACTTGAATTTGCTGTTTGACATCCATCTCTTTGGCGCTGGCACTGGCGAAGTGTGATAGCATTGTATCAAACTGTGACCAGGATGTGAGGATAAGGGGAGATTGCTGACCAAAGAGCCATTTCAAAGATGTGTTTGGAACTTGAACAATACCTGTATTCTCTTGTGTGAAAATCTCTACGTGCATGTCAGAATGTACTCTAATTGCCGAAACTAAAGCTGGCTTGCTGCTAAGTAAATCTTGTAAATTGTAAAAACTCCAGTATGGACTTTCCTTTTCGTCGGATAAATTGGTGCTGGTAGTGGCATGTTTTTCAACATTGTTGTGTAGCCTATAAATCCAGACGGTCCCTGATACATGACTGTTTAGACTGTTACCAAAATCCGAAAAAGTATCTATTTTGTCACTTTCTAACCAATCAGAAAATGATTCCTCATCTCTTTGCTGGGCCTCCCTATGCCTTTCCTCCGGTGTTTTTCTTTTTGGAGCTGGTTCGTCAGACAAATACGATGGACAATTTGGAAAAATTGACGGGTAAGCATCATCCCTAAGTTTTGGTTTTGATCTTTGCACCGTCAAAACACTTCCGTCTGGTCTTGTAACAGAATCAGATCGGATGAGGAACTGATCACTAAAGTGTTTAGCACACACAACAGACTGAGATGTAGGAGTAAAGTCAGCTCTAGGAATTTTACTTAGCCATAGATCTCGCCTTGTCGATTCAGTCGAGAATTTAAACACAGAAACTTTCTCACCATCGTCGTAATTTCCTCTACAACCTGGAACACAGCACTTTCTAGGCATTTTCACATTGAATATTGTGGTGTCGTGCGTGGGGTTTTTAGAATATTACAGAATAACGTAAGTCCTTCTGTATGGTATACAGAGTTGACATTTAATCGACACACACAAGTCTATATACGGATATGAAAGTTACTGTCACTGTGTAGGTATACGTTATACACAGAAATAATTTCACATATAAATGAACACTGTACAGATAGGCATAGCACAGGTACACGTCTACTACACCAACTCCCAGGCATCCTACATATATAGTCAAACAAGAACAAAGACGGACAACGAACTTGCTTTCTCACGATGTACAACGACCCTAGGACAGGTGGAGAGGAGACAAAGACAAGGTTAACTGTTAGGAGGGTACTGACCACATAAATATGCCAGTGTCACTGTGTGTGCGGTCTCCAAGACGTGAGAAGACGTGAGACCGACACAACAAATATCCAATCTTGAGAATAACAATAAGTCTAATAAATCCACACAAAGACAAGAAACAGCAGTCAACACACAAGCATTGTTATAGTGCCGGTATTCAAACTTTGTTTCCTGTAGCCTTGGCCTAGAGAGCGCAGCCTTGAGACGGTACCGCCGCATCCCGTGACGTCACTTACCTGCATATCGGCATTGTGTTTGGCCATGTAGTTACGAAGGCCACGCCCTGGCCCTACCTGTGCTCAGTGGAGCAAGTCAAGTAGAAAACTGCAGTGTTTTGCACATGAGAATCACTTGCAATACCCTCTTTCTTAGTTGTCATTTTTTTTCATGCCGTGTGTGCTATCTTCATTTTGGGCTGACATTGGAATAGCACAAACCATCCTCTTCACTTTGATGTCTTTTGTTTCAAGTTGTGCATTACAGTTTTGACAAGAATGGCAGGTAAGTTAATTAGCATGTTTTTAGTTACTACATCAATAGTACTACTAATTAAGCCCCAATAACGCCGTTGGAATTTTTTTTTCAAGATAATTTGAAGTGTGAGTTTAAAGCACAAGGTGTGAAGTTTCCAACGGTACCAATTTCATTTGGTTCAGCAATGTTTTAAGCGAGTTATAATTTTTTTCCTCACGCACCACATTTTTGTAGGCTATTTTCGTCAAGTCAGACCTAAATAAGACTCATTGAGATGTTTTTTGATTTGTGCAGTTTCCCTTCTCCATAAGTCATGTTTCTAAAGCCTTACTGTGTTGATTTATGGTATAAATAGTTATGGAAATGCCCCCAGCTATGTATTTTTATTTTTACAGGCAAACCCCTCTCTTTGTCACTGGCTCGAAGGACCAACTTCACGGCACAGCGGACAAGTCTAATCACAGTAAAGACCTGTGAAAATTTCATTCTCATTATGTCAGTATTATGCATTGTACAATTATGTCTTCAAGTATTTGTGCAATTTTAGATAGAAACATGCAAAAGGTACAGTTGCTTCAGTTTCACAAAAGGTAGCGCGCTGGTTTCAGAGAATTTGTCGATGTCAATTTTGTCATTGTCATCCATTATCCGTATAGAGCCAAGATTGAATATAAAATCGCTGCCATCTGTTATCAATGCTTGGAGGGATCTAAATTACGAACATATCTTTCCATTATTATTTGACCATGTTCTCCATCCAGAGACTTAAGGTCTAAAGATATGAGTCTTTTAAATGTTCCTAAAACCAACCTTAAAAGTTATGGAGAGCTGGCATTTCATTAATGTATTTGTGGACACATGTGTATGTTTTTGGTGGTATGCACCTATGAGTATAAAGATATTTGCTCATTTTGTGATTGCATTGTCTACCTGTAAGAATTGTCACTTATTCTTCTTTGTGTTTCATAGAAATGTAAAGTGCTTAAGGATAAGTGCTATATAGTGACTTTATTATTATTATTATTACACATTTTGGAGACAAGTGATAAGTAACAGTAATATCCAAACAAGTGGAAATAACACCACTACTTTGTCGAGTCACTGTGGGATTAATATTGTTGTCAGCCACAGAGAGGAAACGTTATTATATCACAGAGATATTGGTGTATCATTCACCAGTTTTAAATGTTTGTAATCTTTTTTGATAAGAGCGGTATTTCATATTTAATTATGAATCATATATTTTCCTATCAGTTATGAATCATCTCTGCATAAGTGAACATTGTGTTATGAAATTTGTATGTCTGAGAACTTCAGAATTTGCCCAAAATAGAAATCAAATTTTTATTTTGATCCTGTATTTAGTCTTTGTTGTTCACATTCTTAAAAACGGGATGTATTATTTGTTTCAAGCTAAAAAATCACCACTAGCCTCTACCTGTGCTCACTAGACGTAACTGAGCTACCCCGCCTGGCCGTAAAGCTGACACTGTGACATATTTATGGCTTGTGGGCGGTTGAACTAAAGAGCACGACTGAAACTGCCGTGCATTATCCTGTCCAGTTGTTGTCGCCAAACTCAAACTCAAACTCAAAGCTCAAGCTTGAACTCAAGCACAAGCATGAACTCAAGCTTGAACTCAAAACTCAAGCTTGAACTCGAAACTCAAGCTTGAACTCAAAACTCAAGCTCAAATTCAAACTCAAAACCGAAAAGACTGTCGTGGTCTCACATCTAATACACAGAGAAAGGCATACAGTGTGTGAACATTGGCTTATTTTGTTTGTGTATCCACATGGCAGTTGTCCGAGTGGTGGAAGCACTATGCATACCTGGACAGTCGCGTGCCAGTGGTGGTCAGTGTGAGCCCAGGCATCGTCTTGGAGAGACAGGCCTACAGGGGTCAGAAAGAACAGATTAAGTAAGTTTTTTTGTACATTTACTTTAACAAAAATGATTACATAATAACGTATGTGGTATGACTGTTTGTGCCCTGTGTGTCAAGTAAGTTTTGATTGCACAGTGATTATGTGGCAAAATAGGGAGGGGGTGGGTGCCAAAAAGGCCATTGTGAGTATTTCAGCTGCATCACTCAAACAATCCACCCCACCCACCCCCATAGAATAGTCATTGTAAAACCAAGCATGTAGGTTGCTTTTACAAAATCAGTCAGTGATTTTTGGCACTGTCTGTCACAGTATCCTGATTACCCCTTTCACTTGGTATCTCTCGTTTAGCTGTTATTCCCCCTGTCAGTGCTTAGTCTCCCTTGGCTGTCTTTATAACAACGCCAACTGTGGTGTCACGCTGGTCTGGAGGCAAGGTGTTTGCCTCTCTTGCTAAAAGTTTGATTCCCAGTCGGTGCAGCCATGTTGGCACATATTTTCCTGTCCCTGATCATTATGGTAGGTAAGATCGCACACAGTCTTCTCGGATAAGGACTGTAACTGGGCTGCAGTGACACAAAGACAAATTTCCCAAATGAGATTAAAGAAGTATACAAATGTACAAAATTCCAAACACTTACAGTACTGTTGTACTGTGATCAGAGTTGCTGTGAGGTAAGACACACAGTAAAAGGGTTACATAGGATTCCATAACGATCTCTGCATTATTTTTTTCATTCATTCATTTAATCTCATGGCTTCTTTTGATCATCATTTAGAAAGTTTTGTCATTAATCTTTTTTTTGTTCTTCTGTTTCAGATTTGTTGCCAAATTTATCGCAGGAATCTTGGACTACAAGATCATGCTGGATGAGTAAGCAATTTCAATATTTGCCTGAACTATAAATAATTCAAGATTTAAGATGAAGGTCATCGAGAACTTGTTTTTTTCTGTTGGGATATCGTCGAGTATTTGCCATGTTGTTGTATGTGCATTTTTGCCTTTTCAGGAAAATCAAGATTGAAATTTGGTCGGCAAAAGGGCTAAAACGCATAAAACGTTACGTCACAAACACCTATCTCGAAAAGTTTTTAACCGATTGGAAGGACACTCATAAATAATGAAGTTAGGAGTGAGAGAATCACTTTCATGACAAAACATCAAAATCGACAAAATGTCGTATACAACAATATGGCAAATATCCTTCAATATCTTGAAAATGTCTTCACACAGTGTATGGCATTTTGATTTTGGTGGAGATTTGGGATAAATATTTCAGACAAACTTTAAGGTGCCAAAGTCTTTGGTAGCAGCGGTGTAACTATGGTGGGTCGGATGAGGCACTTGCCCCAGGTGCCAAATTTGGGCCATATAAACCTGCATCAGAATGCAGATAGAGAGATTTCAAATTTAGTGATCATATACGAGTCATTGTGAAGCATTTTCTGCCTTTGTCTTTCATCTTAGCCTCTATTACCACCTCAACTTTTACACAAGAGAACTGAATGTTTTTAAGTAAGGATGAAAATGAATAAATTATCATGTCGTCATGATCATTCCACAGTTGCCTAAGTCATTTTTTGGTGTTTTTTGAAAATCAAAGAAAACTGTTTACTTCGAATATAGTGATAGCTGTCATTATGGGAGCGCAGAATTTTACATAGAAAGCTATTTTGTCTGTTTGGCTTTGTAATTAGACTACACTCCTCTAGCAACAATCTGAAACGTTGATTTAATTGGATTTGGGTAATCGTTTAAAAACTCATATGTCAATTAAACAGAACAATGTAACTGTTGAACGGTGCAGCATGGTTGTCCGACACCAAAACATGGCTTGGGCAATTGTGGAATGAAGATGCTGTTTTGAAGTCCAGTGTAAACCTTAAAAAAAAAAAAAAAAAAACATTTTTGAAAAAAAAGAAAGAAAAAGAATTCAGAGAAAATGTGCAGTTTTCGAGGGGCATTATTTATATTTTTATTTATCTTGTGCAGAACTGTTTGCCCCAGTTATGCCCCTTTTTGGCTGTTTGGTAAAGCAATAATTTATCTGGAATCTGCAAATGAAGTCTGGGTTATGGCCTCATGAACAACGTTTTCAAGATATTTTATATGATGCTGAATGAAATTGCAAAGAGATGGACAATTGGCCAGAAACATCCATATATCCATATATCAGAGCGTTTTGATGTATGGAGTTGTCTGTTGGGGAGGAAACATCTTACAAAAAGATAAAAATAAGATCAATAATTTAATTAAAAAAGCATCCAAAATTTGTATCTGTGATCTGCCATATTTTGATGAGCTGTACACTGGTGCTTGTATTAAAAAAGCTAATATTATTATAAATGACCCCCAACATCCCCTGAACAAGGAATATATAAGATCTGTAAGAAGTTTAAGGCTGTTGTCAAAGAAAACTAAAACTGAGCGCTACTTTAAATCGTTTATTCCATCATCAACTAGGATGTTACAATAATGTCGTCATCTTGATCGTAATCTGTGCACAGTTGAATTATGTCCTGCGTGTCAGGTCAATGTGTTTTAGTTAGGGAAGCATATTGTGTGCACTGTTAATTTTGTTAATTTAGTTAATTTATCAGTGTGTGTGTATATATGTGTGTGTGCGCGCTATGTATCATACTTTCTGCTTCTGTAACTGTATTGTTATGTATTCAATGATCAAAACAAATTTCCTTGTACAAGGACGAATAAAATTTATCTTATCTTATCTTATCTTATCTTATATATACATGTATAATATATATGTCTCTGACACTGAAATTGTGCAGTTTTGTTTGTATTGTTTGAAACAGAAAAACTAACTCATTGTACTTCATGTATTCAAATTAAATATTTTGCAATGGAACATAATAGCAAGACAAAAAAAAACAACAAAAAAAACTGACAGACTAAAGAACAAAATATGATGGTTTTTTTTGGGTTTTTTTCATTCTTTGGTCCTTGGTGTGGGGAACTTTTGAAAATAATGAGCAAATGTGATGGGGTTTTTTTGGCCTAGTTTGAGAAATTGTGGAAAATAGTGAGCAAATATGGTGTTTTTTTGTCCTACTCGGAGAAATTGTTGAAAAAAATGAGCATATGTGATGTTTGTTGTTTTTTGTTTGTCCCAGACAAACAGTACCTGTGGATACACTGGGAGGAAAGCCACTGTGTATGGTTCAGTACTACCAGCTACTCAATGCATGCCGGATCCCAGGTGGCAAGAGAGACTCACATGTTTGTATTGGACCCAATGACCCGAACCAGCCTAAACACATCACAGTCATCCACAATAATTATGTAAGTACTGACATGTTTTTTTTTTTAATCCTGGTATTTATCTGGGTTTGTGAAGATGTTGGTTTCTGGAGGGCCTTAGCCATAGACTGTAGGCCCTGTAAGATGTGGCCTCGTGTAAAAATATGGACTCGTAGCCAGCAGCGAAATAGTATACGTGACCCACCATGAGAAAAAAAAATATATAAGTCAATAAGTATTAACTCTTTCCATGCCAATCCCCGATATATTGTCGATATGGCTGACCGCGTTTGAACCAACCCACGATCTATCGTCGATATCAATTCCGGGGCTTCTTTCATTTAGAACGATTCTGCTCTTCCTTTCGCTTGTACTTTGCATTCCTATCTATCAATCATACACTTCTTTATGTGTTTTTCAGCTTCTTCATCCATTTTCCTTCAATTTGATATATAACATGCTTAGGTTTCAATATTTGAGGCAGATCTAGATCTAGATCTAGTAAAATTCTCAATTTTCTGATTCACCCTTGCTTTGATTTTTCGCGAACAAAAAACTCTTGGCACAAACGTGGAAATGGCCCTGGCATGGAAAGAGTTAAGAGGGAGATAAGCTTAAAAATTTAGCACACATCAGCGTTGTGGTGTTGATAATATCTGTTTGATTTCAGTTTGAATGTAAATTTAGTTGGTATTTTACTTCTAATTCCTATGCAGTGTTTTTCCGTGGATGTGTACGGAGACCAGGGAAAGCCCCTCAACGTAGCCCAGCTCACCCAGCAGCTTGAAGAATGCATGAATCACAGTCAAAAACTGGGAATTCCCATTGGTATTTTGACAACAATGGACAGAACTGCTTGGGGCAAGGCTTATGCTTCCATGAGCAAAGGTAGTAGTCTTGTGTAGATCAGATATGAACCAAACTATAATTGAGGGATTATAGTTCGGGTTTTATTGCGTACAGCACAATAACGGTCACTCTGTCCTTTTCGTGGACTTTTTTGGTACTTTATTTAGGTTTGGAATTCTGAGCTTCATCAATTTAAATTTCACGAACAGACTTAAATAATTTGGTATAAATTTTACCGTAGTGGTAAAATTCTCAAATTTTGTTTTTCACAGATCAGAACAGAATTTGTAAATGTATAAAAGTCTTCAAATTAAGTTGTAGATCTTAGGCTCTTTCAGAAAGGATAAGACATGCTGTGGGTATACGTCAGAAAATAATTCTCTTGTGGATTGAGAGAAAACGTACATAATTCATAAAGTTTTCTGTATATAAACGTATCTAAAAAGTGTCATAACACAGGGATGAACAAACTATGTCTGACAGGCTGTATGTGGATCATTTGGGGCTGTGAGGGCTAGACAAAAATATATCATGGAGCAAAGAAACGTTAAAATGTTTAACTTTGAGATATAGATTTAGATGCGGCCGACTTTATACAGGGGACTGATACTGATGTGGACCTCCAAGGATAAAGTCTGCCCATCCCTGTCATAATTTGTCTAAAGCTGTGGTTTCATGTGTACAGAAACGCAATTTCTGTGTAGATGGAAACACTCTTTCTTTCTTGAGGGTGTAACAGTGAATTTATTGCATGTTTTCACAGATAAAACCAACAAAGCTTCCTTTGAAAATATCCATCGAAGTATTTTTGCTGTCTGTTTGGATGGGCCTGTACCAGAAAGTGATGAAGATCCTATAGATGCGGCTGCTAAAGTAATCCTTCACGGTGGTGGTAGCAAGGCTTACTCAGGCAACAGATGGTTTGATAAGACAATGCAGGTAAAGTCTGTCTCAGGGTCACATTGACAAAAAGTGTTGCTAAACCTTGTGGCCTGCTAACGTTGTTGTGTGTGTTAGTCTGCCTGCCTGCCTGTCTGTCTGTCTGTCTGTCTGTTGATCTGCCTGCCCATCTGTCAGTTTATTTGCCTGCTTGTCTGCCTATGTGTCTGTCTGTCTTACCGCCTGCCGGAGTGTCTGTATCACTTTCTGGCAACTTCTTTATCTATCTGCCTGTCTGTCCATTTACTTGTCTGCCCATTTGTCTGCCAGTCTGTCTGTCAAAAAATTTAAACTAATAACGAAGTTTAGGTTTCACCTGAAAATTTAAGCTTCGTCTGAACTTGTCTCATTGATATGTATGTTGGGTGACACACTCCAGTGGTCTGAACTTGTCTTATCAGTATGTATGTTGGGTGACACACTCTAGTGGTCTGAACTTGTCTTATCAGTATGTATGTTGGGTGACACACTGTAGTGGTCTGAACTTGTCTTATCAGTATGTATGTTGGGTGACACACTCTAGTGGTCTGAACTTGTCTTATCAGTATGTATGTTGGGTGACACACTCTAGTGGTCTGAACTTGTCTTATCAGTATGTATGTTGGGTGACACACTCTAGTGGTCTGAACTTGTCTTATCAGTATGTATGTTGGGTGTCACACTCCAGTGGTCTGAACGTGTCTTATCAGTATGTATGTTGGGTGTCACACTCCAGTGGTCTGAACTTGTCTTATCAGTATGTATGTTGGGTGTCACACTCCAGTGGTCTGAACTTGTCTTATCAGTATGTATGTTGGGTGTCACACTCCAGTGGTCTGAACGTGTCTTATCAGTATCACAAAACACTACAAATCAAGGAAAGCATGTTTGTGTATGACTGGGTAGAAGCTGAGCTTTTCTGCTTATTGTAGAAGGAGTACAGATGAGATGGGGTGATGACAGTGAGGAACTAACGTGACAAGATTGGCCAGTTGACTGGTTCAGAGGCTGCAAGATTTTGTTTGCAGGTGATGGTTGGTCTATATTGTAAATATATCTGAATGTTTCTTTTTTTTCTTGTAGTTTATTTTCACTTCGGATGGTTACTTGGGACTTACGTACGAGCATACAACAGCTGAAGGCCCTGCCGTCATTGGTCTGTGTAATCATGTGATGGAGTACATGTAAGTCTCTCTCTCTCTCTCTCTCTCTCTATATATATATATCTCTCCTCTCTTTCTGTCTCTCTCACTCTCCCTCTCTCTCCCTATCTCTGTCTCTCTATCTTTCTCTTTCTCTCTCTGTCTCTCTGTGTGTTTGTTAGCTTATCATTATGGGGAAAAATTTGACATAAAAAGAAACAGAAAAAAAGAAAAGATCTCATGTGCACCAGGGCATTATGCACTTGTTTCTAGGCAGTAAAATTGCACCAAATTGAACGCTTATCGAATAGTTTCCCATTTGTTGGGCTTATCAAGAGAATTTTTTTTTTTAATAATCATTGTATATTAATGCTTCAAACAAAATTTTGAAAGGCTGCCTGGAACTTGAATGAAGACAATAACTGAATACACAAGAGGCTGGGTTAGATCTTTCGACACTCAAGAAAATTACTTGAATAATTTTTGAAGCTGTCTTTCAGGCAGTAGCGATGGGCAAGAGAGAGAGCCAAACTTTGTGGCTAGATTTGGCTACACAGGGTTGAAGTTTTTGTTTTAGGAGGGTCAGTCTGCCCTGTAGCATTTGCTCCTCGCTTTTCTTGTTTGATTTGTTTTTTCTCTGTTTCTTCATTGTTTTCTGCCTTTCTTCTGTGATGTCTTCTTCTTCTTTTTGTTCTTCCCATGACCCTCCAGATCCCCACCATCGTCTAGACAGTCTACGCAGATTGTCTTTTTTCTGGAAATCTTAGATTTTCACACTTTCATTAAGTATTTCTTGCCAGATTTTCACAAATATTCAGTTTTGTCTCTATCAGGTTACTTTTCACATATAGAAACATTGGCAACAGCAAATTGGAAGGAAATTGGAATTTCCATTCCTGTATTTCTGGTTTTTGCAGAGAGAAGGACATAGAGCATTGGATTGCTGCTCCACATGTGCACCCTCCGCAGCGTCTGCCCTTCAACATCAGCACCAAAGTTCAAGAGGTCATCAAGCACGGCAGTGACGAAATAGACTCGTAAGTTTCCCTGTGAAATCAGCCAGTTCTACCACACCTGGTAGCAAACGGAGCATTTATCTCCAAGAGGGAAGCAGCTGGCGACCTTAGTTCTGGTCTGTTCTATGTCTGTGGATTTTCTGAAAAGCTGGAGATATTTTAGTATGTAGAAGAGGTATAACAACTGCACACTTCGACACATGTTTAAAAATGCATTGTGGCACTTATCAGGCTGTGTCACAGTTCCGATTCATTCCAACTTCTCATCATAATATCTTTTGCTAGGGGACCGTAGTCTATTTACAAACTCGATTAGAGAAAATACTGGGATGTGTTCCCTGCTTATCTATAGCTTACTGTGTAAGACGCTACGGTCCCTTACCACTACCCATGATACTAAAACTGCAAACATTGAATGTCAAATTTCTCAGTTATACCGGAAAGTGGTGGAGTTGGAACAAACAAGAACTAAGGTCACGACTTCGCTCCCAGGGGAGGGATATCAAATTTGAGGGGAAAAATTTTAGCCAAGAGGGGAATTGGGACAAATTTCACCAAGAGGAGGATAACCAAGAAACAGAAATTTTATAGTCCATTGAAATGAGGATTTCTTTTTTCATTTGATTGAAATTAATAAAGAAATTTTGTTTCATAAATTGTTTGAGTAATTACCACTGTAAAAATAAAATGTTGAAAGAAGATTGGATAATAATTCAATCTGGGGGAGGAACTGAGCAAACCTGGGATAGCAAATGCGGGAACGTGGCATGGGATTGTGGGAACTACTAATATGGAGAGATGGCTGATTCATATTTACATCACATCTGGAGTGTTATGAAAGCAGTGCACTGAGAATGGGAAGGGTGTGGATGGTCTAAGAGCACAAGAACACAGTGGGAGTCATTTTCAACTGGTGGTCAATTATCTACCGTTGATGAGTGGAAAGCTTATTGAGAGAAACTTAAGAATGCTTTTGTTTTTCATTCGTTCCACTCTCACTCATGTAGAACGTTACATACAAAGCTATAGCTGGGCAGTGAACATGACTGAGTATTTCTCTGTTTGGCTTTGTAATTAACAACCTTGGTCGAGTCAAAGTTTAGGGAAATTTTAATGTCACAGTAAAATGCTGTCTTCACAAATGACTTTTGAGAGACAATTGCAAATGGGAGAAAATTGAGTCGTCGGCTCTGCAGCGTTGATCATAGAACTTGTAGTCCTTTTGTCACCAAACATTAGTGAGTCGTAGGACATTGAGTAAAGTGTTGAGAGCCTGTTGATCATGAGTTGAAAATGAGTCCCACTGTGTTTGTGCTCTAACTGTGTTTCTCAATGTGTGGATCACAACCCACTGGCAGATCACCAAGCTTTTGTCAGTGGGTGGTAGACACATCATATTTGATTTGCTTTCTGTATCTAAACTGTATTAGTGTATTTATAGAGCCAGAGAATATTGGACAGAAATAAGAAAGGTAAGCATGACAGAAGAGACCATAGTGAACTTGGAAAAATGTCTAGTCATGTATCATCTAGTTTTCTTGGGTCTATTCACTAATGTTTATTTATTCTGCAAATTCACTAAATTTTGTTGTTGTTTTTTCCCACAACCTACACTCAGTTGCACTTTGACCTTTCTCCCATCGGTGTGCATTTTCAGAATTGTTGAAGATTTGATGCTCCGAACCTTCTTCTTCAAGGATTACGGCAAAAATTTCATGAAGCAACAGAAGCTCAGCCCTGACGCATATATTCAACTGGCATTTCAACTGGCTTATTACAGGTGAGTTTCTCAGTCACTTTTGGTCAGTGGCTTTTCTGTCCTGAACATTTGAAAAGTTAGGACAACAAAATTCATAAATAAAATGTTTGCGAAGCCCAATATCAGCAACAGGTAACACATTTCCTCCCGCGAACGGGTATTACCCGTTCTCCAATTTACGACACGGCCGCCTGCGAACAGGTATTACCCGTTTTTGAGCTTTCGTTACTCTACAGTAGTCTACAGTCTGTAGTTTTTATTCACAATGATTCCCCTTGATGGATATCGAAGGGACGCTACTCTAATAATAATAGGGAACTGTTTTCGTGCAATGAACTGTATTTTTTCGCGATTTTAACCATGACGAGGCAATTTTTCAAAATTTTTTTCAACATCCGAAGCTTTGCATGAAATCTTCATGGATACCAGTAGTGACAGTAATGAAGAGATGATGGAGGACGACAGTGATGAAGAATTTGTTGCAGATGGTTCTGGATCTAGATCTAGTGATTCTGAAATCATTGATGTTGTCAACATTTTATAATTTTGTACTTCTTTCATTTTGCACCTCCACACAACAATTCTCTGCATTGAAATATGACAAAAACACAGTTTTATATTAAACAGTAACCAATTCTGTACTTTTAGCACAAAAAATTTTAAAAAACAATCAGTAAATAATCATTTTATGCTTTTTTTTCTATACCAACTGCACAGTGGTCAAATTTGACAAAAATTACTTGGGCAGGGGAAAACACCCATGTGAAAAGTACTTGGGAGGAATAGTGTTAAGAAACGTTAACCTTTTTCACATCACCTCACACCTGTCACCTGCTTTGCAACCCATTGGTACATCGATCGCCCACAAGGTGCAGCCACTCGCACACCCGTTCTTGGCACCTCGCACCACCTGGGACAACACGCAGTTTCATAGTATGGACTGATTTTCTTGGGGTTTTTTGTGTTTGTTGACATATGATTGTCATTCTTCTTCTCTGAATAAACTTTCCAATGATTTCAAATAGATTTCTAGCTTTATCAGAAGATTTTATATGGATTTTCAAAAAAGCCCACAAAATAGTGAGTACGCAGGTAATAATAGCCACTGTAAAGAAGGAATGTACAGTGGGCCTGCAGGAGCCATGATCCCCCGTGATGTGAAAAGGTTAAAATTAATTATGAAAGAATTAGAAAGCTTGTTATAATTGTTTCTAACACTAGTTGAGTTACCCGGCCCTGCCCGGGAGAAATATCTTTATCTAGAAAACAACACGCACAATCGGCACACAGATTATGTAGAGCTAGGTAGAAAACAACTCACAACTGGCACAGTAACACCCGCATGGCCCGTGCATAAGGCAGACGGCACAGAAACTCATGCCTTCTAACTTTGAAACGCAACCGGAAGTTTAAAGTCGAAACAAAACAAAGGCAGGAGGGAGGCCATCATTGTTGAGGAGAAAGCATTATTCGATGTTTTTAGGTCTATTTTCATTTATTACAAAATTACGATACTTCGCCTTCATGTCAAAGGAATAGACATAGTAGCAAAAAGAACTATCTTTCACATGTAATTTTTTCAGGTCTGGGCATTTCTTCCTCGCAGCAGTGAATTTATTTTCTTTGCTGTTTTTTTATATAGATACAGCTTTGCAACATGCATTTCTAGTTTTGTCATATTTTACCTTGTTCCAAGCCCGGCTGTGACCCATCGGATTTTCTGGGTTTTTTTTATAAAGCATTCAGCAGCAACGTTTATTGTTCTTTTATTTTAAAAGCTCAAGGAAAAAGCAAAAAATTTATGAGAAAATTTGTTCAGTCCGCGAGGGGGAAGGATTAATGACGCAAGCAAATTGCACGCCATTTATTAAACAATCGTAACTTGGTATTCAATAATTTTTTGGGAGTAGCATCAAAACTGAATACCTTTCTTTAATAGATTCAATAGATGCAATATTTTAAAAAGAGGTTATTTAACCCTTAGGTTTCAGAATTTGTAAAACAACCTGCATGCAGGCTGTCAGGGGCGACATCTCATTTGTTTTAAAAAGCTGAGTTACAGTAGTTTACCACGCGGCTCTCAAATTGTGGGTATTAGGAGTTCTGCCGAAGTGTGAGCATTAGAAGGTCTGTTCATTCTCTTGTAACATTTTATTACAATTCATTGAACTTTAAAAGTACGATTCTCTTTAATATAAGGCCTACATTGTTTGCAGGTTTGCAGATTCACATTCCTAGTTACAATCCACACCATGTTTGTTATTGTTTGAAATTTTCCAAACGCAAGCACCTTGGATTCTCTCCATACATTTTCAAAGGGAAATAAAGATAATTAATTTTATATGGAAATCTATGTAAAATTCAGATCCTCCCAGATTTTGATATCGTGAACCACATTCATAATATCATTGTGCACATTATATCATATATATAATAATAATAATAATAATGTATAGCATTTATATAGCGCATATCCATTTAAAAATGCTCTATGCGCTTTACAGAAACAACATGTCAACCACAGAGCAGAATGGAGCTGCCTGCGAAGCGCTCAACACACTGCACTGCTTCTTTCTCTCTCCCTGTCTCGCTCACTCTCTCTCTCTATCTCAGAGCAAATTGTAACGCAGCCTGTTAGGCGCAGTTCACAACTCACAACAGTTCACAACTCACAGCAGTTCACAACTCACATCAGTTCACACAACACAACTCAAATAATATTTGAATATTTATTAATAACAATATATATTTAATAATGAATAATAAATTCTGGCGGGGGGGGGGGGGGGGGGGTGATATGGATAAATTTTAATCTATTAATTTCAATTTTCAATTTTGCCCGGGCAGCGGCCTTTCGGCCTGCTCTTTACGATTTCCAACTGCCAAGGTATCTTTAACGTGCACACGGGCCCTCCGAATTTTTTCGTCCTTATCCGAGAAGACTAGGTACTCGATCCTACCCCCCAATAGGACCAGGGACTTGAAAATATGAGAAAAATCCAATTTCCAACATGCCTGCACTGCCCGGGTTTAGAACCTGGGACCCTTGGCATGAGAGGCCACCTTGTCCCATCCATATACAGGGTGGGCCAAAAGTAGGGTTACAGTTAACACTATAATTTATATCTAAAACTATATATCTATGTATATATCTATGTATATAATATAGATGTATATATATAAGTATTTCCTTTTTTTTTACTTTGACAGAATATACAAGCAGCCATGTGCAACATACGAATCTGGGTCTTTACGGAGATTTCAGTTGGGCCGAACGGAGACCATCCGCTCTTGTACCACGGCTTCATTGGCCTTCACACAAGCTATGGATGACCCCTCGTTGTCGGATACACAGAAAGTGGAACTGTTGAAAAAAGCTATTCAGGCACATCGTAAATACACAGATGATGTAAGATGATGTGGTCACTTTTTTCCCAGTTTATCGATGGCAACTGGTTTACAGTAAATATGGCTATTATGATGCTTTAGCTTGACTTCATACTACGGAACTGAGATTTAGTGACTGGTCTTGTGTCCTGTACAATATTTCTTTCAGCCCTAGTTAATATAATGCATTCTCCCTCCTCCACCTACAATAGCGAAATAATGGCTGCTCCCTGTGTCTGTACAATTTTATGGTGTTTTTCTTTTCTTTGCAAAAATTTAAATAAACATTTTTTTTCATGGATTTTCCAGCTTATACTATGGATATATGAAGATAATTGGACAAGCAACATTTTTCAACATTTACTTCTAACATGATAAAAACTGCTTAAAAAATTCTGGGCTTTGAAAGTAGGACAGTCTTGGGACCAGTGGAAAACCAGTCCCTTTGCTAGAAGTTCTCACATAGTGGGATTAATGGTTGATTTTGGCTAGAGAGCGACTGTTCCAAGTCACGAGTTGAACAGGTTAACTCTCGCAGTGTTTGGGCCATGATTTCATGTGGTTTTTATTTCCCTGTCCACCATTGATAAGACTACGATTTTGTGGTCCTCTCTTCCCCGGACCCCGGTTGCTAAGCCGATGATCATGGCCATGAATTTCGTGTTATCACTTCTTCAGTGCCTAATTAATAAGCCCACGATATCATGTTACCACTTCCTCAGGACCTAATTCATAAGCCCACGATATCGTGTTACCACTTCATCAAGACCTAATTCATAAGCCCATGATATCGTGTTACCACTTCCTCAGGACCTAATTCATAAGCCCACAATATCGCGTTACCACTTCCTCAGGACCTAATTCATAAGCCCACTTTATCGTGTTGCCACTGCCTCAGGAACTAATCGATGAGCCCATGATATTGTGTTACCACTTCTTCAGGGCCTAATTGATAACCCCACGTTATCGTGGATTGGGACAGTCTTCTATTTTTAGTGCTTAAGTTGTGGGGTTTTCCTGGAGCTTGTGCAGGCCCATCAAATGAGGACAAGTTCGCCCAGTCATTTTCAACCTTGTTCAGGCAATTATCCGTTGAGGCCCAAATTTTCTATCGTTTGTTTCTTCTGCAGGCAATCAATGGTCAGGGTATTGACAGACATTTGCTGGGTCTCAAGTTGATTGCTCTGGAGAATGGCATGAACATTCCAGAAATTTTCATGGACTTGGCCTACAAAGAATGTTGTCATTTCAGGCTTTCCACCAGTCAGGTGAGCGGAAAATGCTATTGTGAATGGTTGTGGGACTCCGTACTCAGTGCGGACTTCCAGCATTGACTTAAGGGGAATGTCCAGCAGTGACTTTAAGGGATGTCTAATAGTGACTTAAGGGGATATTCAGTAGTGACGAAAGGGGATGTCCAGCGGTGACTTGATGACATGTTCAGTAGTGATGAAAGGGGATGTCCAGAGGTGACCTAAGGGGATGTCCAGAGGTGACCTAAGGGGGTGTCCAGCAGTGTCTTGTGGGGATATCCAACAGTGACTTAAGGGCCAGCAGTGACTTAAGGGTAACATCTCCAGGAGTGCTTTAACCCTGTTAATGCGACAGGCCACGATCGTGGCTCTCTATATGTGCAGTTAAATTTATTTTGGTTGAGAAGCCGAATAAAAAATCTGGCACATCCGCTTGGTTTCCAGGAAGTACAGCTGACAATGAAAGTAGTTGTTGTTATTTGGTTGCGTTTTGTGGCGATTTTTACTGATTTTGCTGACCAGAATGAGTCAGAAAAATTTTAGCACACATTTTTTTAGTGAACACAAAGAGGGTTAAGGGGATGTCCAGCAGTGTCTTATGGGGATGTCCAGCAGTGACTTATGGGGATATCCAGCAGTGACTTGAAGGGATATCCAGCAGTGACTTGAAGGGATATCCAGCAGTGACTTGAAGGGATATCCAGCAGTGACTTTAGGGGCTGTTCATTAGTGAAAAATCACCAAATTTCTGACAAAAACTATTGACTTTGTCTTGCCATTCGTCTTTCATGTTTTCACGTTTCACTTCAAATAAATAACTATAAATTGTTCAAAAATGGCAGTTTTGTGAACGGTATAGCATGACTTTGGATAACGTTGTTTTCACAAGTCTGTAGAGGTCAGCTTGTCTGGAGGAAAAAAATACCGTAAATGTGGAAAAGGCAAACAGAGATAGATGGATTAATCACAATGTATTCCCAACATGTTTATGTTAAGATATCATGACACATGATGTAGAATGAGGTCTTCATTTGTTTCCATCAAAAATACAAAAAGTGCAAAATTTCCAAGTTGGACAGTTGGTCTGTGCCAGAGACGATCTATGTTACAGGTGCAGAAAGCTGTGCCTTGTTGTCATGAAGAATCTGTAGATAATCGCCCAGACTTGCCAAGGGTTACAATTTACATTTTCTTTCCTGCGCCAGGTTGCCTCTCCACATCGAGCGTTCCTGGGCTTTGGTCCCGTAGTCCCTGACGGTTACGGAATCTGCTATAATCCTCTGGAGAAAGAGCTAATTTTGGCCATCAGCTCCTTCAACAACAGCCCTGAGACAAATTCCGACACCTTCCGAGATAGCCTAAAGAGTTCCCTCCTCGACATGCAGAAATTGCTGGCAAGTCAAACAAAGTCAAAGCTTTAGTTGTAAGAGATGTCAGTCTAGCCTGGAAGATGAAATCCAATGTTTATATGAAGATAAGGAAAAGAAAAACTAAAGACATAAGAGTAACTTTGGCTAAGAGTGAAGCCAGAAAGCAGAGCTGTCTTAATGCATGGGCACACTGGGCAGGTGCTCAGGGGTTTAGGGGGCTCCATGCATGCAAATTTACATTGGTTTAGGGGGCTCCATGCATGCAAATTTACATTGGTTTTTGAAATGGGGAAGAAAATCCCACTGCTTTGCCCAGGGGCCCATCATGCTGTTAAGACAGCCCTGCCAGAAAGACCAAGTTAAGGTTGCGGTATGTTGATCTTTATGTGCGGCAGAAATTAACTATTGTTTGTCCTCCACCATACCATTTTTCGCACAGTGACGGTTTCACCCTGCCTGCTCCTGTGCTTTACATTTCACTAGGCAGAGGGCAACACATGTTATCCTTGTAGGAACAAGTGATATAGCTGAAAGTTTATCCCCGTGCTAGTATTAGGGTGGTAGAGAATTTAGTCTTTTTCATTGATACAAAAATATGTTAAAAACGCTTCAGTCTATCAAAAGTTACGAATTTTTTAAGATTACAGCAAACTTGGCCATATGTAGGGAATGCTGCAGCCTCCTGTCTTGGATATGCAGAGAATGGAGTGCTTCAGCACGGCACGGCGTGTAAAAATGAAGAAGAAATCCTGTACTGATTGTAAAATGTTAATAGAGAGAAAATGTAATGTGCCTGAAGAGTTTAAAGACTCAGGTGCAAAATGTTTGCATTGGTAAACAAATAAAGATAAGAGATAACCAATTCAGTTAGGAGATTAGTGTTAAAATTTTAATGATAAATTGAAATTCATGTTACGTCTCTGAAATTGGTCTTCAATCTTGAGCATTTTGAAAATTCCCAAAATTTACATGAAACTATTCAATGTAAAAATTTTCTATTTGTTGATGTCACTCCAGTGGTATCTAAGTTTTTAGCCAACCATTTCCTTGTATGTAGATAGTTGTTTGGAAGTGATAAATGTTCACAAGATGATGACTTAACTCAGGTGCACACAGGCCAATTTTAATTGGCCAACCAATTGGATGATGTCATTATGAGATTTTGTTCCAGTGAGACCCCCCACCCGGGCCAAGTATTCTGGCAAATGGAGATTAAGTTTTTAAAAAAGTCTTTCACTAATCAGATGTGTATGAGTGCTTTTAGGTGTTTTCCCCAAGGTCACACAGTTAACCTTTTCACATCGCACGGCTCACACGTGTCACAATCCCGCAGAACACTCTTATTTCAGTAATTTTATTCCTTGTAGACGCAAAATTTTGGGATGAGTTTGGAAAATCCATACTTAGTTTACTAATAAACCTTCAAGATAGTATTAATATCACTGCAGAGCCCTCTTAACACATGGGCACACCGGGCAGTTGGCTACGGGGCCTCGAGGGTTTAGGGGGCCCCACGCATGCAGATTTACATTGGTTTTTGAAAGGGGGAAGAAAATGGCTGGCCACAGTGTATTGCTTTGTCCAGGGACCCATAATGATATTAAGATGTCCCTGTGTCAATGTACAGGTTTTTAAAAGTAGAAGACAGAAATAGAATGTTTTATGCACAACCTTACATTGTGCAGTGTGTTTGTAATATGAAACTATGCAGACTCAGAGTTTGAGTGTTTGCAGCATGAAAGGTTGGGCAAAGAGTCATTCAAGTGTACTGATCTGCGCATCCATTGATTGTAAAGTGGGTCATGCAGCCATTGCACAAGATGATGTGAAAAGGTTAACACAGTGTACAGAAAGTTTGAGATGATTGTTGAATAGGATGAATAAATTATCTAATCTGATCAGGTGTGAAACGTGTAAGAAACTTACTATAGTGTTGTTGATCCTCAAGTTTTCCATGTAAACTTTCTGTGTGTACTTTCCTTGGCAGTGGAAATCTGCTGTTTGACCTTCATTTGTACATAGAATCAAATACATTTATCCACATTCTGCATGGTTTTCTAAAGCATGAGAGATTGAGGAGTTTTGTGGTTTTCCCATTTTTTAAGAAAATTTATTTTGTTTTACCTCTTTTTTTTTTTTTTAAAATGATTGTTATAAAGTTTGGTCATTTTGTGGTTTACCCCAGAGCTGTCTTAACACCTGGGCACAGTTGCTCAGGGAACCTTATACTATACATGTAGATATCGATGGTGTTGTACTCTAACCGTGTAACTGGTTTTGGGATTGTTTTCCAGGAGACGAAAAAAACATCTTTTTGCGAGTTTTTTTATACACGAATATATCTTTTTGGTCATATTAATCAAACAAAACGTGTCTTTCTCATTTTTCTCTCGTAATAAATATATATATTTTTTTTAATGCAGGTCTTTAAGCCGGTTAATCCTGTTACGCAGTTATCACACAAAGTATTGTTGGGCACTTTAAGGCAGTTAGAGATACGCACCACTAGAGCATGACAAAGTTCCGCCACAGAAATCAGTTACACGATTAGAACAGCCACATACATGGTTAGAATTGTAACTATTCAAGGCTTCGAAGCTCAATTTTGCTATTTATAGTGTGTGTAGACTTCCCATTTGAATAGGGAACCCCCGGAAAGGCGTGCTGACTATTTTTAGCTAAAAAGGAGTTGGTAAATTTTGTACTGTAACACGGTTAGAGCACAACACTATCGATATATGAGTAGTTGTCTAGGGAGCAAGCCACACCCTGTTGTTTTGCCCAGGGGCCTGAAATGATGGTAAAACAGCACGTGTTTACCCTATACTGTTGGAGGGAATGACGTGCCATGCTCAAGGGTTTTGGGCTGCAAATGATACCCTTATAAATTTTGGCATTATATTATTCGAAGTATGCATTGATGAGGAAACTCACTCAAACTTCTGGACAGGCAGTATCAGTGAACCTGCAGTGTTGAAAATTTCCTGAGCTAAAGGTGCTTTTGGGCTTCATGTACACAAATTGAATTGGGGATTTAGCAGCATGAAAGTTTATAAGGAAATATTGCTGTGAATCTTCAGAGACAAACTTGTAACACCATTTAGAATGGCAGTGTAAATATCCAACATGTTTATGACCGAAGTCACACGATTCACAAGAAAATTGTAGCAATCAGCGTAAATCAGAACCTGCAGAAAAGCAATCAAGGAGCATGACTGTGTGTGGATTTTTTTTTTGTTTTTTGAACATCTTGATAGAGATTATCGTGTCTTGAGAACTTGGAAATCAAACTTGTTCAAAGAGTGCATAATAGACACAGAACGCTGTAGAACCCAAAGTGTCAAATACCGTACAATTTTCATTCACTGGTATCTGACCTAAACAAAGAATTGCAATTTGCAGGGCCATGAATTTGTCTTGAGATCAGTTTCTATGCATGTCAAGTTTTGTCCTGCACTGAAATCCCAGTTATACATGTAATACAGCCCAAATATTGGACAAAATTTGCATTCTGTCCACTTTTATGACATAGAGGGATAATGTTTGTCCTGATTTTCTCATGCTTCTACTGCTGTGTTTGTTTACAGTTTTTGGAAGTATTTCTGATTAGATTTCTGATTAAGCGACACTTAAGTGTTCATAAAGGAGGTCTTGATTATATACATTTATATATAGCCGTTGTTTAGTAAGAGGTTGTGGTAAAACACTTTGTTTGTGTTACTCAAAAATGTCCAGAGGTTCTGCAGCAGGGAACTTTTTGCCCTGAAATACGTTGTATAGTACATTCTACCCGCAAGAAATGATTTACCGATCAGTTGCGACCCTCCGACTAAAGCAGAGATTAATGATGCCATAAAGCAGTTAAATCGAGGCAAGGCAGCTGGACCAGATCAGATCCCACCAGAGGCGCTGAAGGCAGATGCTGCTGGGGCTGCAGAGGGTCTGCACTCACTATTCTCGAGGATTTGGATCGGAGGCAAGTTTCCAAAGGACTGGAAGGAAGGACACCTCGTGAAGCTTCCAAAAAAAGGGGACCTCAGCAATTGTAGTAACTACAAAGGAATCACACTTCTCTCCATCCCAGGAAAGGTTTTCAATCGGATTATTCTCAAGCGAATACAGAATGCAACAGACCCAAAAACTTCATGAGGAGCAAGCTGGTTTCAGGAGTAATCGATCAACCACCGACCAGATCGCCATGCTGAGAATCATAGTAGAGCAGTCGCTAGAGTGGAACTCCCAACTGATAGTGAACTTCCTTGACTACGAGAAGGCCTTTGATAGCATCGATAGAGAAACACTGTGGAGAATATTGAGACATTATGGAATCCCAGAGAAGATGGTGAACCTTATCAAGAGCATGTACGGGGGGACAAGTTGCAGATTCGTACACGATGGCGAGCTTACTGACAGCTTTGATATCAAGACTGGTGTTAGGCAGGGTTGTTTGCTGTCCCCATTTCTGTTTGTCCTGGTGATTGATTGGCTTATGAAAGAAACCACCAGTGGAGGAAGAAATGGCATACAATGGACCCCATGGGCACAGCTGGACGATCTAGATTTTGCAGATGACTTGGCACTATTGTCGCACACACACGACCAGATGCAAGCAAAGACTACAGCTCTAAACAGAATTTCAGAATCTATTGGATTGAGGATACATCCTGCAAAGTCGAAGGTCCTAAAAATTGTTGCACCCCCAAGCGCACAAGTCAGAGTTGGAGATCAACCACTGGAAGATGTAGAGTCCTTCTGCTATCTTGGTAGTATCATTGACAATAAGGGAGGAACAGAGGCAGAAGTCAAAGCACGAATTGGAAAGGCACAGGCAGCTTTCACGTCCTTAAGCAAGATTTGGAGAACCAAGGATATATCTCTAAAAACAAAGCTGAGGATATTCAACTCGAACGTGAAGTCAGTCCTGTTGTATGGATGTGAGACTTGGAATGCGTCCCAGGCCTGCATAAAGAGAATCCAAGTTTTCATCAACAGATGTTTGAGGAAGCTACTTAAGATCAGATGGACAGACAAGGTCAGCAATGAAATTGTATGGAAAAGAACAAGACAGAGCCCAGTCAGAGAGGAAATTGGTAGGAGGCGATGGAGATGGATCGGCCACACTCTCAGGAGGCCAGGAAACAGCATCACGAAGTAGGTATTGGATTGGAATCCCCAGGGCAAGAGATCAAGAGGAAGGCCGCGCGGAACGTGGAGAAGAGCCAGAGAAAATGATGTGCAACGAAGCGGAAAGACTTGGAATAATGTAAAGAGGCTGGCCCATGATAGAGAGGGATGGAAAGTGTTTGTTGGTGGCCTGTACCCTGATCCAGGATGAGAAAGGCATTACCAAGGATACAAGTCTGACTACATCACTCTCTCTTCTGCATGTGAGTTTCTTTTTCATGACATCACCAGTTCTGTCCCAGTGACATTGCAGAAAGTTTAAGACAGACGTATTTGAAAGTTCTGCATTTGATGTAAACTGATGAATGAACTATGTAAAGTGACTGTGGCCTGAAACTTTGGCGTAAAATTGTTCTGTCAAGTACTTTTCTGAATGACAAAGTGTGCCCAATAAATGTCAAATCTTGTAAAGCAGATACTGACTATATATATACATGTACACAGTGAACACATAATGAGAGAGACTTATATGATGTGATATGTGAGTTTGGTTTTTCTATAATCTTGGAAATCAACTTTTCAACTGCTTCATGAAACTGCGGAAAAATTTTCATTTTTTTTTTTTAAACTTGAATGTGGGAAAGTTTACAAGGGTAGGAGAGTAACTTGTGAAGCATTTTGTAGTTCATTTCAGTAAATGTAGTTTGAAGTTGAGCACTACCAGTCGTGAGTGTTGACAGGAATCAGGAATGATGTGTGGAAAAGCAAACTGAGTTGACATTTGGGTAATAAGCGAGGCAAAATCAGTTATCTGTATAAAGCTGACTTTTGTCGAAACTTATACAGTGTGATTCTTCTGACTTAGTTTTTCATTTGACCAATCATTGCATTTCTCACGTAGCTGTCCGGGTGCTTTGAAGTGAGGCCTAAAAATGACAACCACCGAGTCCGCAGGGTTCACACAGGTCCTTAAAAGTCCTTAAAGTCCTTAATTTTCATAAAAGAATAAATAATTACTCAAAAAGTCCTTAAATTCTGAAAATGATGCCAAAGTCCTTGAAAAGTCCTTGAAATTTGTGTTTCAGTTGAAACATATGAGATTCAAATGAGTTATTCACCTGGTCAGAGGAAGCCTGTCTGAACTTTTATTCCTCACAAAGCTTCTGTTCATCCCTTTCTTGCTACATGTTTTTCTCTCATTGTATGCTGAGCAGCGCACACTGACCATAGATATCACGACTTATGGTGTACATCCACAGTCCACTCGCTGTATTAATGTTTAACGATGTATGTCCGCATCCACTGCATTGCTAAGGGATTACGGATATTGCAGAACCTGTTGTTGTATGTCATTTTTATGCATAATGTAACTTTGTTCCTTATTCTCTTTCCTTCATCCAGGAAGTAACTGTCACTGACATTTGAAACTTTCACCAGGTTTGAATGATACCTCTCCTTTTTCTTTTTTTTTCCCCCCTTTCTTAAGTTTTTTTTCCTTAATTCATGGAATTTTATTCAATTTCATTTATCTCTAGAGTATTTGAAATAAACAGCAAACAGATGAATCCCACATTCTGGCACCAGAAATTTTCTTTTCTCCCAAGAATTAAGACACAACTTTTTTCATTAGCACAGAGAGCTTTGATTATTTGGTTCTTGTATGTTTCATTGTGCATTGCGCTCTAATTATTAAGAGAATAAGGGGAACCAGAGAGCAGGTGGAGAACTTCTGCCTATAATATTAGGAACAGCGTTCCTGTGCATCTCCAGGATCACTGAATTTAAAACTGTGAGAAAATAGTGGATTAGCCTTTGAAAAGCCCTGGAAATACTCAAATAGTGGATTAGCCCTTGAAAATAAAGGAAAAGTCCTGGAATTTAAAGTTGGAGGAAAAGCCCTGGAAATAGTGGAGTAGGCCTTGAAAAGCCTTCAATTCTCCCAGGGTTTGTTAAATATTAAGAAAATGATGGAAAAAAATGAACAAAAATAATTATGAATAAATAAATCTCTCATTTTCTTGCATTTAGTTTAAGTAGCCCTGAAAAAGTGCCGGAAAGGCACTGGGGCATTCTGAGACTGGAGAGAGGTGCAGCCATGGCATTGGAAGAACATTTTGATCACATGGCATGGCTGTAAATGGCAAAACTGTATACAGAAAAGATAATGGCAGAACTTAATATGAATCAGATCTAGTTTGTTTTTTCTTTTTTTCTTTTCTTTTCTTCTTTTCTTTTTGCTTTACTTCACATGAAATGAGTTCACACAGAGCTTTGCCTGAACAGAAATTTCTTTGTTTACCATTGTCATTGCACCAAAGTTTTTTCTATTTGATAAACCTAGGCATTAGCAGAATGGTGGGAAAAGTTTAGTCTGTCATTTTATTTTGAAGGGAGTGATGATTCATGAAAAGATGTCTGAATTTGTGATAATTGATTGAGCCTTAGGGGTGAAATAGACCAAGCCTGTCGTAGGCACCAGAGTGGTGGCTCGCCACCTAATTATTGTCCTTCATACGAATACAGTAGGCACTGTCCATACCTGTGTCACCTGGCTTAACTGTCTGAAAAAAGTAACAGTTGGAAAAATCAGTTTCATGAAAATCAGTAGTCTCCAGTGGTCAGAGAGATGTCATTATACGAGTCTATTGTGCATTCTTTATGAAGTTTTATTTCAGCAAAATGTTTCTCCAGAATGTAATTGACCTTCATTTTTCATGCATAATATTGTGAGTAAAATGACGAGATCTGTTGAAATAAAACAAAAATTAATCATAAAAAGTAGCATAGACAAGCCCAAAGCTTATATGACCCGAGACACAGAATACCTAGTCGGACCATTCTTTCTTTCACTGTATGTCCACAACTTGTGCGAGTATAAACACGGTGAGTACTACTCACAGAGCTCTGTCGTACTTGTCTTTTTCGCTCAATTATGAAGGGGTGTGATTCGAATTGTTGCACTGTTGACATTGATAGTACGTGCGCAAGTCGGCGGACGGAATTTGGCGAATTTAACCATCTTGGTAACCTGTGTCTCGAATATGAGTCATTTTCTTTTTTGACTGGGGAATTCTGCATTTTAAATTTTATTTTTTATTTCATTTTAGTATAATTACTATAATGTCTTCACATTTACGAAGAGTTTAATATATTTTTCATTCTTTGAAAGTCAGCCAGTTTTCTGATTGGTGGCAGCAGCAGCTGCTGCCCTTTCTCTTAATTAGGATTTTTATTTGTATGTATTATGTCTGGGCAGTCATTTATACTCTGTCTGCAGTGGGTACAGTTTATCAACTTGTGCATTTTTCATCGAGTGCCTTCGCGCGTCTTCAGGGGAAGTCACTTTCATTAAAAAACCAAGTTACCAAGTTAAAAGCCAAGCTACCCAAAGTGCTTTTCGGTGAAATAGAAACGATAATGGCCACTTTGCGCCTTGCACGTTCTGTTTCATTGGGGTACTTTATTTATGTTTAGCATCCAAAGCTTCATCAATGTAAAGTTCACACATAAAATTAAATAGTTCCCTATAAATTGTATTAGGTTGGTAACGTTCTCAATGGTTGTTCAGCACGGGTGTGAAAAGAGTACCTGGTTTTTTTGTTGTTTTTTTTTTGGTTTTGTTTTTTATGAAATGATTTTTCTTGTTTGTTTTGTTTTTTCAGATTCCCAAGTATCATGTCATATTATTCCTGTGATCAACTATTGAAATCTGTATTTTTTTTTGCTTTGCACTGGTTATGATTCAATGTCGTTTTCCTAGACTTAATGGAGTCATAGGGAATAGTTATGTCAAGGGAAATTTCTGAGCAGAAGGCGTGCACCAGTTTCTGTTGTTTCTCACCTGGAGCATCACATAGAGTAATGGTGCTGTATAATGTACCACAGCAGTGTTGAATTTACTATTACTCTATGCATTAAATCTGAACTGGCTGAAGTTCCGTCTGTAGAACGTTGGTCACGTAGTCACAACCATGTTTCCGGTCATATTTTTCCTTTCATTTTCATTCTTATGTATTAGATACATGCAGGAGCGAAGCGTGGCCCTCTGCAGAGGGTAATCAGAATTTAAGCTAGTAAGCTCCTTATAATAGGACGTATCGCTTCATCATATTTATTTACATAATTATAAATAAATGCAGGGACTAAAACAATAAATCGGGTGCTAGGCACTGCAAAATCTAAAGAGCGGACTATTCTTGTCAACAGGACAGGAATTCAGCAATTTACAAGCCAAATTAATCTGAAAATACCATTCATTCATACTATCAGACTCATATTTTTCATCCATTTTTTAAAATATAATTTCAACGGCAAGTTTTCATTGTCATATTCATAGCCAGAGATTTTGTTATTCTACCGTCTCATAAAGTTTCTCGAAAAAGACCCATTAATATTAAATGGCAGAAAGTGCTTAACTGGCATCTCTGTGACACAACAATGTGTAGCGATCTTGGAGAAGTGGCTATCTGCCGTTGCGGTATAGGTTCGAGCGACCTATCAAGTGAATTGATGTTCTTAATATTTTCTACTGATTTTGATCACAATTATATCTAGATCTAGACTATACATTATTTTGCTTTGATAGCTCTTGCTGTGCATAGAGTAAATTATTCTCAGATTACCTCAAACAAACAAACAAAAATCCACACAAACTCTTTCACTGTACTCGTTACCGTTCGATTGGGATGAAAGCGACCGCATAGTGAAAAATCTGCATAGGTACGTACAATCGGGTCAAACTTTGATTATGAATATGATCCTATTTTTTCTCCCCACTATTTTGCTGTCTGCGGCGCCACTTCGGCGAATACAGGCTATGCTCAAGCTAGCTTCTGGGTGTAGTCAAGTCTTCTTCGTCTTTGTTAATCACTGATTTTGGACCAGTTCATATGGTGTAGCTCCCTATAAAGACGCTTTTCGGTGAGGGGTGTTAGACTATAACAACAAACCCAAAATAGCGAGGTAGAATAGAATGCTGAACTGACTAAATGGACTTGGAGTTGGGCTCGATCTGAAAAGCGTAGTAATTCTAGAATTAATATTGGAAGGGTAATCACTGATTATTTGATTATGAGGAAGCCTCGCCCGTCAATGCCACTGACTAAACGGTGCAACTAGAATTTTCCTTAGTTTGGTGCTGCGTTACATGTCTAGAGAGAAAGAACATTCTCAGAAGAAGTAAATACACTGTACCTGTTTTTGTTTTGCCTTTTCCTTTGTTTTGTTGACAATTCGTGTATGTACTAATGTAGTCTACCTGGAGACGTTCATTCTAAATTTTCGGTTAATTTGCACAATGATTTCATTGACTGAGCAATATCGCTTTATATCTAGGCATGTAATTAAATTGAATGCTTAATCTCTACTGGATGTGTCGAAGAAATATGATTGTGCAGGCCTGATGAGTCATATCCATGGAATTGCTAGTAGCATTGTTTTTTGGAAGGCTGTGGTCATATGTTTATTTATAGGTTACAAATGTATAATTTTTTTTTAGTTTCATGTCAGCGCCAAAACAATATAACAGATTTTGTGAAGCAGAATATCATTTTTATGTTCATCTCATTTACAGTTTTGTCCTGAGAGTTTCACCCGCAGTATTATCAGGGAGTATGTATTTGATAGAGAGATGTCACTTCCGCCAAATCGCGAAACTAGGTCGCTGGGGTAAACAAGAATCGGAAGAGACCATTTTCACCAAAGATAGTGTGCATATAATCTGTTTACTGCCGTTTTTTTCCTATTTTTGGGGTGACTGAAACTATTTGGAGTACGGTAATTAGAGCTGTTTGTAAGTTCATACGCCCCGTGGTATTGCACAAACGGCTATTGTTTACCGCAGCGATCTCGTTCCGCTGCATGCTAACTGTGGTTTCGCGGTGTCTCCCGTGACTGGCAGTGCAAGACGACCATCAATGACCATGGAGCTATTAATAACATTAGTACCTCCATGCACTGTACTGTGCACACTCTCTGGTATTATCTGCTGCGCACATTTCAGCACCACTTGAATGGCGTAGGCCTACATCGACAAACACGTGCATGGTGGATGTCAGAAATTCCATTCGAAAATTTCGATCAGCATGTCAGTGAGGGACATTTTATCATGCACATGTTAACTATAATAATAATGAAGATCATTTATAATATATACAGCGAACAGTCCAAACAGTTTTTACTCTAGGCGCTTTACAGAAAGTCTTGTTCTCTCCATCTGCAACTATCTCTCTCTCTCTATCTCTCTCTCTCTCTCTGTCTCTGTCTCGCTGTCTCTCTGTCTCTGTCTCTCTCTCTCTCTCTCCCTCCCCCTAACAAACAAACACAATCTATTGCATGCACTCTTATGCTAGAAATGCATTAATTGTATGTACACACACATAACATACCATAAGGCCGAAATTAAACACTAAAACAGCAAAAATAAAGTGAATTAAGAAAATTAATTGATTGGAAATGAGACTTTATAAGTGAAAGTGTTTTTCGAAAAGGTGGGGTTTTTAGACCAGTTTTAAATTTTGACACGGTAGATGCTTCTCGCAATGATTCTGGCAGCGAGTTCCAGATGTGAGGGACACAGTGTGTAAATGCTGTGCCTCCTATTGTAGTTTCCTTGACTTGCAGTTGTCACGAGCAGAGTTAGGGTCTTGGGGATGTTACTGTCACGAGTGGAGTGAGTGCAATTAAGGGGATTGCTACAGAGCGGGTGTATAGTAAGAAGGGCTCACGGCAGACAAGTAGGGAAAAACGTGAAAGGGGGTGAGTAAGGATTAAACGGGGTGAGATCAGTGTGTTTACCAGTTCACTGCACAGAGATAGTCCAAAGAGAACGGACGCAAGTAAGAGCCCAGCGGGCGAACAGAGGGGATCAGTCGGAAGACTAATGAGAGTGTTTTTTCCAGTGATGACTGGTAGGTGGAACGTTGATTGATAATTATGATTGATGTATTATATTCGTCTATGACCATGATGTAAATAAGTATATGTGAGGAATGTGGAAGTCCTTGATACTGTATATAGCAATGTGCGCCATGAGCGATAGATGAAAGTTGAGTTCATGGATTTGTAGCGCGAGTGAGTAGTGTGTACTACGGTGGAGGTGTGTTACCGTAAGATGTGGTGAGTGAAATGTGAACTATTGTGTGTACGCTTCATGAGATGTAAAGAGGGGTGAAGTGAATAGAAGTGGTATGGGATTATTATACCAATGTAATGTTATTCTTGTAGGTGTCGGGGACGGGCCGAAGAGCCGCGTCGGGGAGCACGGGGGATAGGCCAGCATAGGGCCGAAGGCCACACATAGGCCGAGAGTGAGCTGTCGGTGCAGGACAGTAGAGGCACATGAGTCGTGGCAGTCTGGCCACAGACAGGGATGTATCTTTGATGTTGATGTACTATTTGAAATGCTAATGTGCTATTGCCATGTTGAGGTGTTATTGGAATGTTAAGACGGCGGTGCCAGTGAATTATTAAGGTGCTTGCTAGTAAGACATGGAGAGGAGAAGCTGAGACCGAAGTGTCTTTAGAAAGTAACTACCGGGTTGTGGACCCGAGGAAGTGTGCGTAAGGGAGAAGGCCGTTGTACGGCAGTTGAATTGAATAATATAATGTATGTAATTGCGCTATTATCTGTATAATTATGTTAATAAATGTGTGAGTCTGATGGGTTGTTCTGTTAAGTGTTAAACTTGTTCGTTCGTGATTGTTGTCTTGTTATAATCATTATTACATCTCCCAGTCTGGGATTTGTGACAGTTACGACTGCACGAGAGGCAGCTAACTCACACTCGGACACAACCATACAAGAAAAGTATCAAATAACTAGAGCGTATATCTATGTCAGGCCGGTCAGGCCATATTATTATTTAAATAATAAACACAACAAAAGACAATAGAGGTATATTCAAAGCAATAAATTCTAATTACTAACTTAATCTATGATATTCATGTAATTATGGTTCCTTATTGGATGTACTGCAATCAATAGCAAATGGGTATATTATACGAAACTAGATATCAATCTAAAGTGACAGTTGAGTCGCCACTGGCCAGTCGCCAGGCAAACTCTCCCTAAATCATATGGGCTTGAATGTTAGGAGAGCCGAGTACGTTCCAAGCCTACAGAAGCACACTTCGGCTTGTAGGTAATTACGCAGTTGCAAAAGACTATTTATATATATGCACAATCATTATTCAATTCATCAACAATGTGCCATATTACTTCAATCATACTACAGAGATAATTCTATAATACAGGACACTCGTCGTCGAGTGCCAGCTGGGGTTTCCTTAGACTTCCTATGAGGCTGTGGTTCTCTCTCTATCTCTGATCTTCTATTATGCTTGGACAAATAAGATATATTACCATTGGTCACGCCTACTGGTACACGATGTTTTATACTATCCAACTACCCAGCAGTGCTAGTCCGCTGGCCCAATTAGTTCAGCAATCTCATTGGCCGAAACCTTCCACCATTTTAATTGTAGTAATACGTCTGCACTATTCTACCAGCCAGTTAACGTGCAAAACTTGTCGAGTCATACTTAACAATGTCAACTATCCCCACCTTGTTTCACCCCTACTCCATTACTTATTAATCACGAACATTAAAACCGACAAGCGTGAATCTAACAGTTTAACTTTACATTTATTTACTCACCAACTATAATTCGCGAGGACCGTTGAAGGCCACCAGCCAATTTCTCATGGCCCTGGTAAAAACAACAACTCACGCTCTGCGTGAGTTTTAATAACACTCGAATCATGACACAGTTAAACATCAAAAGCCCCGATCGCTTGATCTTAAAGGACGAGGTGGTGAGTAAGGCTCTGCCAGGGTGGAAAGGTAAGGTGGTGCAGTTTTGTTTATAATGTACTTGCAGCACAGGACTGCTATTTTGTACTGGATTCGCAACTTAACTGGTAACCGGTGCAGTTTAATAAGCATTAAGGGTAATGTGTTCACTCTTTTTCCTTCTCCCACAATTCTAGCAGCTTGTTTCTAGCCGAGGAACGTGGCGCTGCGTGGGATAAATCTTCTTAAAATTGATTTCGGTTCTGGATGATTGGGGTAGATTTATTTCCCCTTGCTCATTTGTTTGGCAAGTCTTATTGCCCACCACCCCCCCTCCCCCCCCCCCCCCCAAACCACCACCACCCTTTTTTTGTGTGCTTTAATGTCGCAAGCGCCACGTCAGCATTCGATGCGAAGAATGTCGTGTCGTGAAAATGGGAATAATTTGCGCACAGGGCAGCATGTTCAATAGTGAACACATCGACAGGAAGTGATGACGTCACGGGCCCGTGCGTTCGTGAAAAAGAACAATCGGAGATGAAATTTAACGAGACAGAGCAAACGCGAAAAACTACTTCGCCCCACCATCTGGAGCCCCCAAATATGAAAAAGAACCTTGTGTGGGGCGAAATAGAGAGACTTTCAAAATTTCGCGCAAAACGGTGCTGTTTGAGTAACACTAACAGTAGCGTTTGATCTTGTTAGGAATCCCGCCGAGTTTTTTGATATAATTAGATTAGCCTACCTCAGCAAGATCAACTTTGTCTTAAGCCTTAAGCCCAACATATATGTCTAGATCTAGGCCATATTAATAATGGCACTTGGAATTGATGCAAAAACAAATGGTAGGGGACCTACTAATTTATTGTTTTGTCAGAATTTCATGCAGAATACAGAGTACCGGTACAGATGTGATAAAGTTGCATCTGAAGCAGTGTCGGTAGTGTGTAAAACTGTAAAGAGAGGCGGAGAACGGAATTCCGATCACACGTTTCGATTTTACTTGACGAAAATGCGTCTCTTTGTGCGACTCAAAACAATCGTAAATAAACGATTTTAAAAGACTGGATTTTGTCCAAAAACGGAGGTGCCCACGTATTTTATCGTCACAACTTGAGGCTACATACTACATTAGTACATAGTTTCAGGATTTTTGGTTGGGTAGCCATGATGGTGTAGGTGCTTACACATGTTCATCTTCTAGAGCGCTCCATTACGGTGCGATTTCAAACTTGATACACGTGTAATGGACATGAACATTGATTGATAACAAATGAAATACAGAACTTTAAAATGTGAAGGGGGAAAAAACAGCTGAAAAGAAATTTAATTCATAGTATCAACAGAATGACGGCATTAACACTCTTGTACATATATTACACTAGCTGAGGTCCCCGGCCCTGCCCGGGATAAATCTGTTTGAATATTGGTTTCAGTTCTGGGTGGTTATTATGGACCTGCTTCATCTGGCCTGTTCCTATTTGTTTATTTTATTTTTGTTTGTTTGTTTTTAAATAAGTCTTACTGCTCTGCCTTTGTGAGTTGACACCATGCGCATCCCGTACAACAGCATGATTTGCGCACGGGTTAGTGTGTTTGATAGTGAAGACATCGCAGGAAGTGATAACGAAACCTTAAAATGGCGAACAATGACTCGAAATAGATCTAAATGATGGCGAAACAATAAATTTCCAATAAAAAAAACTACACCGATTTGAGACTTCTATTAAAAACTGTGCACCCTTACATCCATTCTGATGCACCATATAAAATTTGAAGTCTGAGTGTTGAGTGGTCCAGAAGCCTTTTGCAACGAAAAATCTCAAGTTCACAAATATATATAGTATAGATACGTTTAACATGGTTTAAATGATAATCAGAGAAAAGTTTACCAAATTCTATTTAATGATTGACTAATGGGTGTGTGGATTGATAGTGAGAGTGAATGTTCACACTGTGGGAATCATGCATGCAAACTTAATGTTGAATCCTTATCAGAGTACGCCATGTGTATACATGACATACAGTCGGTAGCTGAGTTTAACGTCATGATATATGATAATATACTGTTAACTGTTACATAAGACTTTGACTGCAAGTGAAGGGTGAATTCATTATAATTGTAACACCCGGCCTGCAGATAGCCAACTTTGATCGTCCGAATAGGTCCGACCAAATCTATACTCTCTGGTCCACAGACTAATAAAATATACAGACTGGATGATCCCACTGTGTGACGTCACAAAACAGCGAAAGGTCATGAACCATCCGCCACATTAGGTTTACGCTAACGACCGACGCTTCAGCATAGCTACAATGTTGAAAGACACCATTTTGACGCGCCTATTGAACGCGGAAGTTTGGTTCCGCACCAAGAAATTAATACATGTATAACCAATCTTGACAAATAAAAAGAAATTTCTACTGCAGATAGAACTAGAATCGGAATTTCCCGAGCGGCGGCCATGTTGGTTATGCGGCCCCCGCTCGGGAAATTCCGTAAAAAACGACACAGCCCGAAGCTCGTGTTTCCAGTCTGGTTAATTTATTAGTCTGTGCTCTGGTCCGACTAGTTGGGTGGTGACGTCATGACATTGAGTTCCAACAGAGAATAGGCCTATGTATTTATAGAGAGATCTCACTTCCACCAAATAGCGAAACTAGGTCGCTGCGGGAAACAAGAATTGAAAGAGACCACCTTCACCAAAGATAATGTGCATATCTGTTTACTGTGGTTTGTTCATATTTTTGGGCTGATTGAAACTATTTAGAGCTGTTTGTGAGTTCTTACGCCCCGCGGAAATTTCCGCCTGTGTATTTATACACAAACGAGTATTGTTTACCACAGCGACCTACTTTCCGCTCCGTGCTGACAGTGGTTTTGCGGCGCCCTCCCTGTCTCGCAGTGCAAATCGACCGATAGTGAAACCTCTCTCAAAACATAATTTTATGTCAAAATCGGGCAAAAAGAAAAAGTTGTATGTAGCGAAATCCTGCGTGAGAAATGAAACCCAAACGATACAAAGCAAACTAAAGAGAAGACAGAAAATACACAAATTTTTGGCTTTCGCCTTTATCAAGTGAAAAGCAGGGTTTCGCTACATACAACGTTTTCTTTTTGCCCGATTTTGACATTGCTTATAGCCCTGCTGCGACCCCACAGTTTTTCTGTGGTTTTTATCATATTTGATCACTCTCTATACCATACATACTCTCTGGTTCCAATAAGCTTCAACTACATAACAGTAGCCTAGTTGGCCGACTCGCTAGGCCTCGCTGATACATAGTGTCGTGACGTCAACATCCAAAACTGCATTTTAATTTTTATTTTGGCCATTTGATAACGATCACGTTTGGCTCGTTGAGGCCGAGTCAGTGTTAAACTGATGGTCATTTTCTTGTTAACGAGACCAAGCTTTTATGAAATGTGAATGTATACTGCAGATTTTAATATATCACCGTAACTGGATCTATTGCATGCCGATGCAGCGTCAGAACGAATTGATTTCCCATTGAAATGACCGTTTGTTTACTCATTAGCGCTCGGGATTTGTGTATAATCTGAGACACAGAATACCAGTACCGAGACACAGAATACCAGTACCGAGACACAGAATACCAGTACCGAGACAAACCATTCCTTCTTCCACTATCGCAACATACAACTTTTTCTTTTTGCCCAATTTTGACTTCTACCACTAAATGTCCACAAAGTGTGCGCGTATAAATGATGTGAGTATTGCTCTTTTTGTTCAATTACGAAGGGGTGTGGTGGGAATTGTTGCATTGTTGGCAACGATGATACGCGCGCAAGTCGACGGACGGACTATGACGAATTGATTCGTATACAATCAGACGAACGCGGACTGTATAATCCTTAACTGCCATGAACTGAGTGGTGAGACTCTGCTGGTAATTACATGTGCACTTCCATTGCATGATGCATCAATATTGTCAGATTTAAATCAGAATGCGTGTGGGTGGGGGGGGGGGGGGCTGTATATTACAAAGCCGCTAGCAAGTAACAACAAAAATTACAATGAATCAGAAATGAAATGAAAAACAACAACACAAGCTTTCGGTCTGCAAGGACCTCCATCAAAAAGAACAACTGAAACAAAATTTAAAAAAAAAAAAAATCCAACACTTAACTTGTCATATGTCAATCCACCAGGTGAAAGGCCTGTTAAATTACACAAACCGCATATTTTTTAAATTTCGTTTTGTTTTAATTATGTAAATGTGCTAGAGTACGTTTTGGCCCGTCTGCGAAATGTGCATTCTAAGAACTAGGCCAAACATAAACGAGGAGGGAGCTAGGGTGTCATGTCAGGATAACTCACACGGCGCAGAAAAGCAGTGGATTCAGTACAAGGTTTACATTCGTCAATTATTTAACAGTGATCTACACTATGTCAGCTTTTTGTGTGAATTAGCACGTCACTGATGAACTACTGCATTATGTCATGTCTTTTGTGTTGTTGTCGTTGTTTTGTATTTTCCACTCTACCTCCATGTTCGATCTGTCCCCTCCCAACTCAGTTTAGAAACAATCGATAAGACTCAGTGATCAGTAGTGATGACATTGACAACTGAATACATTTCATTTTGTTGTTTGTTAATGTTATTGCTATTCTTAACACTTTGCCTATGTCGTAGATGTTCATTGATATGTTTGATTGTGAGGCGCAGACCCAATTGTTTGAGTCAATGTTAAGATTAAGATATAATTATTTTTATGTCACTAGTCAGGATACAGTGATACCCAGCCGGACGCCAGGATAAAAAAAAAAGCGCTGAGAAACGGGACAGAAAGAAAACGGCTAATAAATCTGAAATTTGATCCTAGAAGGAGTTTGTTGTTGTTGCTGTAGTTTGTTGTTGCTGTTGTTGTTTATTGTCGTTTTGTATTAAGGCATGCCAAAGACAAAAAAAATACCCGTCGTACACCTGGACACGTCGCATACTCTCTAATTAATAGTGATGGCAGAGATTCTGAAAGCTAGTACACCTGATTAAGGGGTGAAACGGACCAAACAATGGTGTAGTCCCCAGGCCGGTAGCTCGCCACCCATACATTTGACCTCATACCAGCAGGTGCACACTGCGAGCCCACGGGGAGTGCCCATTCTTCTAGTGTGAAGTAAACTTTATGGGCGGCAGGTCACCGGTCTGGCGCCTACACCAGCCTTTGTCAGTTTCACCTCTGAATCCATGGTGGCTGCTGTGCGTCCTCTAAGAATACCACAGTTCAAACTCCCTTCCATCAGCTTTTGAGCAATTGAGGATTGGAGAGTTTCATGTGCTTTTAAGCATAGGGTGTAGAATTAGAGATATATATGCCTTTTTTTTTTCTTTTTAGTACTACTTACAAATTACACACCGAATCTGCTGGATACTTTGACATACATTCGAGAAAGCATGAAGAAGTAGTGCATAGTGTGTAACTCAGTTCAGTCAAAGAGTGGAGATGGAATCTCGACATTCTGTGTGGACGAGTGATAGAGACATTACATAATTATGTTCATTGCCACTGTGACGGAAATGTCGCTCTCTGCCACACAAGCACTCATAATCTTGTTTTGAAACTACTTCTAATTCAGTCTTTTTTTTTTTTAAATGTTGAAAACCGCCGTCCAAGTTTACAGACAGGGATTGCACTCTTTACAATAATTATTCAGTCTAACTGCAGTTCGGCCGCGAGTCAGTATTGCTTGAAGATGCAGAACTTGGGGCGATTACACTGTGTATTGAATGGAATTAGAAACATATTAATACATTTTTTGCAAAAACACTGGGAAAGAAAATGAGAAGTACACAAAGTTATCACGTATTATAGAACGCCCGAAACGTCAAATTTATTTTGCTAGAAACCGGTCAAGACAAGAAAACTCAGAAATAATTTTGCTCCATATACCAACTAGCATTCAGTGAAGACACTGTAGAGCAGAGGTAGCCAAACTTGCCTAGTGCAAGAGCCACAGACGATAAACTTCCAGATGTTCGAGAGCCACAAGATATCAACAAAATTTTCACACATGTGTTTGTTGTTGCATGCACTAATATACACTCATGTATGCAGTTGTTTAAACTGTTAATTTGTATTAGTTCCAGTAATCACATAGTAGGCCTACACATACATAACATAGCAAATGTTTTCAAAATGGTGACTGATGATTATTTTAACTACACTGAACGTAATAAATACGGTAATGAACTACGGGAAGATCTAAGATAAACATGCGAATTTTCATTTCAGATACAAAATTTAGACTGCCAAAAACGAAATTAAAGGATAAGGAAAAGAGATGTGGTGAAAAACAGTCTGTGCCAATATTATTTCCAGGAGCCGCACAAGGCGCATCTGAGCCATTCTGAAAAGGTGAGCTTAGGCGTAGTGCTTCTTTTTGTTCAACTCTGACAAATTAATGGCAAAAACCAGGAATTTGCTTGAAGTCAAATTTATAGGGACCGAGAAATGACCAGACAGACTGATGGTGTTACAGAGGAAAAAGACCAAACTCCACAATGAACAGAGATAGAGATGGTTGACTATAGAAATGTTTCGTTTATCATCCTTACGTTTTATTGCATCGTGATGTGACTACATGTATAATTTTTATGTCACTGAACCACAGAAATAGAAGTAATAAGGCACTCACAGAACAGACAAATGAACCAAAAGGAGCTGTTAGAATCGCCGTGCAACATTCCAGTCCCTATTTTATTTTGCTTTTATAAATAAAGCAGCACCAAAAATGCATACTTGTAGGCCTATGTAACAGTGTTGGTCACAACGCTACTATTTTTGTTGGAGTGTAAAGCAGCTCAGCTGCCCAGAATTGTGTAGGAGCCGACAAAATGAGGCATTTCGTGCATTTTGGTGGTATGGAAATATTTGTACCACGAAATGAGTTATTCAAAGTCCTTTCAATTGGCAAAAAAAATTTTTTCTGTATTATGGTCTATCAAAGACAGGAAGTGACAGAACCACAGTTTTGAGAAAAACGCCTTTAAAGTTTTAGCTTTTAATAAAAATTATTGATGGTGTCTCAATTCAAAGTCAGTTTTGATGTATTTACCCGAAGAGCCGCATATGGCTCGCGAGCTGCGGTATGACCGCCACTGCTGTGAGGTGAAAACGTCAAAATAAAGACGATAAAAAATTGGTGAATGGCAAAAATTAAAATTTGAAGAGAGGACCAACTTCATGGTCTTTGTGCTCTGTCCTTTTAGGATCCATCCCCATCCCCTCCCACCTCTCTCTTTCTCTCCCCCCCCCCCACTCTCTTCCCTCTCTCCTTATATCTCACAAGCATTCTCTCTGTGTCTGTCTGTCTGTCTCTCTCACATACACACACACACACACACACAAACAAACAGACCCCTGTACGCAGGCACGCACGAGAACAGAACTAAACAAAACTGAAAGGTTAATTGACTTCTTATCTAAAATAATTAAACAAACAAAAATTAGAAGAAGTTATAAAGCTTTACTGGTTTGCAAGTGGGTCAGATTTAATGTATGAGGGACTAGAAGACGTGCAAGAAAGTGCATGCACACACTGCACCTGTGTACGGTGCACCTATCAGTACCAGAAACTATAGATTCACGAAATATCATAAAAGCCACAGAAAAACTGTGGGGTCGCAGCAGGGCTATAAGCAAAGTCAAAATTGGGCAAAAAGAATAGGTTGTATGTTGCGAAGCCCCGCGTGAGAAATAAAACCCAAACAGTACAAAGCAAACTAAAGAGAAGACAGAAAATGCATAAATTTTCGGCTTTCGCCTTTGTCAAATGAAAAAAAACTACAGAAACTATAGATGTGCAGTAAAGATTCACTCAAACTGCTGGTAGCACGTTTACAACATCATCTGCAACGGTACACATGGGGCTGGAGTCCACATGAAGGACAAAATTGACACTTTTTGTTTTGTTTTTAGATTTCTTCACAGCCTAAATAATAATATAATGCTTGGCTTCCTGAAATTTGTGTGCCACATTAATTACATGTAATTTAAAAGAATCTTTGTGAAGGTTATCATGTGTTCAATGTTTTTGCTTTCGACAGCTTCACACTATCAAAAGAGATAGATTGAAGAGAGGATCATGGGGATCGTCATAAGAGGTGCAGTTTTGTAATTTTTTACTAATTATATTTAGCTCAGATTGCAAAATTTAAGAAAAATAACTATCTGAATGAAGTAGGGGCTGCGAGGAGCTTTTCGTTTGATAATTGCCGATGAATATTAACTGATTTAAGAATATTCCCGATTTTTATTGGATTTTTTTCCTGCACATTCAATGATTATTTTTTCTCTCGTTACGCCTTTAAAAATGTATTGTAAAGAGAGAAAAGAAAACCACGCGCGCATCATTACAAAGAACCGAAAATTTCCGAGATGGTACACAAGTTACCGAGCCGAAAACGCACCGCATGCTGTTCTGTGGTGAACTTTTGCTGAAGAGTGACAACATACGAAAGGTAAACAAACCTTGTGAAATGTCCTGATCTTAGCCCGATGACCATAGATCTAGACTAGATTTTTTCCCCTGTTTTTGCAAGAGATCTGCAGGCAGATAGATTTAACACCATGCATTCGTTCTCCGTAAACAGCAAGATTCCTGTATCAGCTGCACGTTATGTTGCAGACGGTGCACGATGGCTCCGTAGGCTACGGCTGCAAAATTACATCATTGTATACAGGTCCTAACAATTAATTAAATGATACACAGCCACTTAGAAGTTGGGAGGGGAGACTACGTGGGAAGAAGCTTGGGGAGGTCTTCCCCCCGTCCGCGCCACTTACCAAAAAGTTAACAAACATAATATGATTAAGTCTTAATGTAATTTAAGATATAAGCTTAAACAACCTGCATTGGGATGGTCAGATGGACCTGGGGGCGTGAGGGTCTAGATCTAGATTCTAGATCTAGTCAGTTTGTATCAATGGGCGGTAGTCAGATTTTCTAATCAGGCGAAAAGGGGCTGGGGTAGTTGTGTTTTCTTGACTGGCGCGGACGGGCGGAAGACCTTCCGAAGTTTGTCCTTGGGACTATGTAATGTTGATATTGTCATACTACTCATACACATAGCAAATCTAGGCTAGATCTAAACTAGATCTAGATCTAGATCTAGATAGTAAGTGGTACTGGTAGGTAGATTTAGTCTAGATCTAGACTAGGTCATTTAACTGGATAACCTACGTGAATGATAGATCTAGATCTATAAAGTCAGTCCACCAGGGATGACCATGGAATTTTTCACCAGTGTCTACTGTGCCTAAGCAGCGTTGCTTATTTACTATTTAGCTTATGGCTGAACAGCAAGTGAGGGAGTGACACTGACAGTCACTACCATATTGGTTGCATCTGTGGGTAGTCTCAGATCTATTGGAGTTGTATCACAAGTTTAATCTGAATCAGATCTAGATTTAACCCACAAACCGCGAGCTACCCGTACGGCCCAGTCAGTAACCTTATTCATGGGGAATCTTATCTGGGTCGCACTGACCCTTGCCAATGTGCAATGACCATACCACCGTAAGTTGTCCACATGGTTTGGTTTGTATTTGATCGCTATGAAAACATTTGCTGCTATGCCTTTTATCACACTTGATAATGAATTAATCAGTGAAACCTTTGTCTCCAAGTCTCTTACCAATGATCTGACTTATGATACCAAACTGACAGCTGTAATTTTCGTGAGAATGAAGCATCATAACTAGCCACGCCGCCCCTTCCCCAAGCCCTAAATGGATGGTTTCATCCAGATTGGCACATAAGGCCTACATTAGTCATTACTAATGAACCAATGTGGACATTTGGGGCAAAGGTCATTTCAGAGCTTGTTTTTGATTGGTTCTTAGATACAGACAACTTTAGATGGTGGTCAGCTTGTGAGAAAATGAGATATTGCAAATTTGTTGAGCAACAGTTCGTATGTCAATGTTACACCTTTTGATAGTGTGAGGAGAGCCTTTGAAAGCTTAGTTTTTGTGAGTCTGACCAATGGTTCATTGGTTAGCATGTCCTTGTCACAATGCCTTTGATTTAGAAGAGATATAGATCTAGTGAACAATAAGTCGGTAGTTGTGTCTCAAAGAGGACAGTCACCGACACACGAAAATATGGCTTCTGCGAGGCACGGTGAGTTTGACCTCGCTGTAATTGCAAGCCCGTGCAGAGTGAACACCTGGTAAGTCAATGCCGTAATTTGATGCCTCACGCAGCACGACGGTTAAATAGTAGATCTGCTTTCTGGTAATATTTTTTAAATCGCAAATGATGTTCAGTAACAATATCTATTGAAATAATACTCAGAATAAACAAAAGCAGCATGAAAGCTGTTATCATTGGCTGTAATAATATATCAGTTGTGTATTCTTTTTCTTTTGTAGGTTGCATGAGTTTTGTGTTTGACACTGAACAACTTCCACAATGGAAACTTCGGACAAGATTATTGATGGCCTTTACATAGGAGGGGTAATGGCAGCTGTCAATGATCGAGACCTCCAGGCAAACAATATAACTCACATTCTATCTGTGGATGAAAAGCCACTGCCAGACATTTTGACCAATAGGTTCACATATAAACATGTTTTTGCCTTAGATCTTTATGATTTTGACCTGTTAGGCTTACTTCCCGAGTGCATCATCTTCATTGATCAAGCTAGAGAAAATGATGGTGTTGTACTAGTGCACTGGTAAGTTTTCCATTTAAAGTCTAATAGACATTCTAGGTCATTAGTGGGTAGCAGTAAGGCCAGGCACAAAATTTATATGGCCTCTCTCTGGGAAAAGACAACAACAGCAAAAAAAAAGGAAACCGTATGTGAAGCCCCAGGTTTGTAACATAGGCATTATCAAATGATTTTTTTTAAAACTATTGTTAGCCCTGCTGCAACTAAATTTTCCATTCCACAGGTAAAATAGTTTACCACATGAACTTTAAGTTCACAAGTTGCACAGCCATGGAGGTCACTTGCCTCAATATATTCTGTTCCTTTTACTAACAGAACCATTCCCTATATTTCTGACATGCACTGATGAGTGAATAGTGATGACAAAAGAGGTGGCGAGTCATAAGTTCAGATATATCCTGAATTAACATCTTACGGCCGGATAACATGGAAACTCCATACGTCTACAAATAGTAATTGCAGGTCACTGGAAAGATGAGGGATAAACTACCAGTTTGTTTTGTCACACTGCAACATTTAAGACATGCAAGACAAAACTTACGCTCTCCTTTGTTGTCACTGGCTACCAGCTGAACTGTCCGCAGTGAGACTGTACTTGTACCATACACCATATGCCTGTCAGTCACTACTTTGAAAATAAAATAACAAACACATAAAGTGTATACATCTTTATGAACTGTACTGTGTAATCTGTACGGAACTGAATTTGAGGATACCCAGACATTACAGTTTTGCAAAATTACATTTTTTCATTCATATATGAAAAAAAAGGCACAGAAAATAAAATGTGTGGGATCGTAGCAAGGTTTACAGGAAAGTGAAAGTAAGGGGGGAAAAAAAGTTGTATGTTCCAAAGCCTTACATGTAAGAAATACATTGTAATACAGAAACGATAGAATAAAAGGCAAAGGAAAAGGACAAACAAAACAAGTTTTCAAATTGATTGCCCGAAGAAGGTTTTTTTTATTGAAAGCTTGGTTTGGCTTTCCTTTTCCTTTGTGTTTTGTTGTACATGTATCATTTTTGTTTTATTTCTTAAACAAGGCTTTGGAACATACAACCTTTTGTTTTTGCCACATTTTTAATATTATATATTCAGCAGTTTTTGCATGAAACTGCATTAGTTATCAGTGTGTTTACTCCATGAGTAGTACATGGAATTCTGTTTTTGGTTTACTAGTGCTGAGTGAGATGTATTTTGATACCATCTGTTGTCAGTCAAGCAGGTGTATCTCGCAGTGCCACAGTTGTCATTGCCTATCTGATGCACAAGCTGCAGATCGCTAAAGAGAAGGCCATGGAGATGGTGGCTGCAGTCAGGCAGTTTGTCAGGTCGGTCATTGCTGCCTCAGCATTCTAAGGCTAATCTCATTTACTGTAGCCAGAGAGAGAGAGAGAGAGAGTATGCGTGCGTGTGTGTGTGTTTTTTTTTTTTTTTTTTTCCGAATTGACAGTCAAAATTAATTGTCAGCTGTCAATAACTTAAAAATTCTGCTGCAATACCCATTGAATCTGTGCAAGCATTGTGCTCGATGTACAGGCTAAAATCAAGTGAAGTTAGCATGCCTGGACAAGTTGAATCTAGCCTTACTACTCAGGCATTTTGGGGGTTGGCAGTGGAGCTAGATCTAAGATTCAAGAGTTAGCCCCACTATAATCATATACGTTTACTATGCACATTTCTCATTATTGAAGTATCATGTCATGCCTAGCACAACTTTAGACAAAAAAGTTTGGGAGAAAGTTGCTTTTCTGTGAATTCACTGGTAATCCCTGCTTTATTTACATTGATTAAACATGGTGAAAATATCTGAGATATTTTTTCAGAATGTCTAATGTAATAATTTGATGTTGCATTGCAAGGCCAAACGAAGGTTTTCGGGAGCAACTTCAGTTGTTTGAGAACATGGGTTCCAAGCTGGATAAAACTCATAGTGAATTCAGGGCATATCAGCTGAGTAAACTGGCTGTAAGATTCAAGTGTGGCCAGTTTGCACAAGGTTAGATTATTATCTTCTTCATTTTATATTTCAAGTGTCTATCAGAGTATGTCTCAAACATATAAATAAATAAGGTAACATTTGAATGTTTGTCAAGATGTGTAGCATTATTTCATTTTCATATTGATATGAATGTTTGTCATTACCACTACAGGCTTTGCCTACATTTCAATAGAAATCAAGTGATTAAATCATTTCTTCAACAAATCAATTATTTTTATGTCACAAGAAGGCTAGAAAACATGCATCGTGTGCTACGTTACCAATGGTCCTAATTGTTTTGAAAACACGCACATTTTGTCCAGGTTTATCTGACACAGAAATTCCAGAGGAAGTGTTTGTTCAGCCTGACTACTCAGCTAAGGATAATGAGGCCCACTACAAATGTCGCAAGTGTAGGTGAGGACATTTGTGAATGCAGGGGTGGATAGAATTGTGCATTTGTAAGGGCATCATTGTTTTGACACCAGTGTGCAAATATTCCATTGGTGAACAGGAGGCTTGAATTTTAACTGCAATCCCCATGCCCCACCAGTGAGTAATTTGCTTCATCTACTGTTTGCTGACAGTATTGAAATATGCCAATCACAGACCCACGGCCTCTTTTATTGTGTAACTAGCTGAGGTCCCTGGCCCTGGCCGGGATAAATCGGTTTGAATTAATATTAGTTTCAGTTCTGGGTGATTATTATGGACCTGCTTCATCTTGCCTGTTCCTATTTGTTAATTTCATTTTTGTTTGTTTGTTTTTAAATAAGTCTTACTGCTCTGCCTTTGTGAGTTGACACCCTGCGCATTCCGTACAATAGCAAGGTTGGCGCACGGGTTAGTGTGTTTGATAGTGAACACATCGCAGGAAGTGATAACGAAACCTTAAAATGGCGAACCATGACTCGAAATAGATCTAAATGATGCCGAAACAATGAAAAATGAAACGTAGAAGCCTGAACATTTCATAATTTCTAATATATAGCCCATGTTAATTTTGCATTGATAATATGCTGTTGTGCAAAGTTTGAAGCCTGAGTGTGATGCAGTTCCTGAGCCTTAGGTGACCAAAGTTTCGAGTTACCAAAATATATATTAAGAGAGATTAAACTCGGATAAAGCCTCACAACCAACCAACTTGAAGCCAATCTCATAATGTTGAAGCTCTTGACTTTTATTTAAGTAAAGAATACCTTCTTTCTATTCTGTACAGCTTGTGGTGCTGTTTATATATATAATGATCTAGCTGTGAATTTCTTGCGTGAGGTTTTGCTACATGCAACTTTTTCTTTTTGCCTAATTTTGACTTGCATATATGGCCTTGCTGCGACCCCACAATTTTTCTGTGTTTTTTTTGTAATGTTTTGTGAATCTCACAAGTAGCTTTCATTTACACTTTTCACTTTCCAGAATGTTCTTGTTCCATAATGGTGCACTCACATCACACAACATAGGGGAAGGAGAGTCAGCTTTTGACTGGAGAAGTAAGGTGCCAGCCAACAAACGACCCTTGAACTCTCCTAAACCAGATGACACCATATGTCACAGATCCTTATTTGTCGACCCTTTAGCCTGGATGAAAGGAAAAATTCATATGGTTCAAGGCAAGGTGAGGATATTTACATCAAAAGTACATACTTCCCAATGCAAAAAAGAAAAAAGGCGGGGGCGGAGATTACTTAATCCTCCTCATTCCAATGTTGATGCAAGGACACGACTGGAGGAGTGTCATTGCCCAGGGGCTCAGGAGGGGATAAGGGCCCCCTGTCAACAGGGTTCACACAGGTCCTTAAAAGACCTTAAAGTCCTTAATTTTCATAAAATTTTTAAAAGAAAAAATAAGTACTCAAAGAGTTCTTAAATTCTGGAAATGATGTCAAAGTCCTTAATATTTGTGTTTCAATTGAAACATTTGAAATTCAAATCTTCCAATTGCACACTGGATAATTGGTTCTTTGAAATAACTGGAGTGAATTTACCTTGTTTGAACTCTGGATACAGAAACATCCCGTTTCGATGAGTGCTGCACACCACTTGTATAGTTGTAATATTTCTTGCGCATGGGTACTTGATTTTTGAGTGCTGCATACATGTAATATTTTTTGTTCGCAGGCACACAGGTTCTTAATTTGTTTACTGTGAGTCCTTAGGAAGTCCTTAAAAAGTCCTTAAAATTAGTTTTCAAGACTTTGTATGAACCCTGTGACAGGTTGGTCCTTCCAGTGAATGTTTTCATAGTTAACACAAAGCTCAATGAGCAATACTAGAACATAAAATAAACTTATTTAGAAAGGAACACTTTCTTAGGCTTGTTTTCTGGCATTAAAACTGGATTCTGCAATCTTTTGAAAATTTGAAAAAAAAAGCTGCAAGGTTGCAGTAAGTTTGTTTTTTTATTTTATTTATAATTTCTTTTTCCTGCTCAACTTTTGTGTCAATATTTGCTATTGTAGGGCTTTGCGGAAAAAAAACACATTTTATTTCTCGTGGCCACATTTTAACATCGAATTTTAGATTGTTTGTTGGGGATATTTACTTCAAAGGCACCTACCGCCCCCGCAAATTTAAAAAAAAAAGGGGGAGGGAGGAATTTTTACTTAATCCGGTCATGAGTTAATTGTTCCACTCAAGATAATCAAGAAATATCATAAAAACCACAGAAAAACTGGGGGGTCGCAGCAGGGCTATAAGCAAAGTCAAAATTGGGCAAAAAGAAAAGGTTGTATGTTGGGAAGCCCCGCGTGAGAAATAAAACCCAAACAATACATTCAGTTTTATTTTCAGTTCATATCAAATTTGTTACCTAAACCTCCTGGCTATATCTGTGGGGAGTGCAAGAAATTGGGTTCTTCCTCTATTGCCAAGCAAAAGTGACAGGAAGGAGCCATTTGTTTTTCTCTTAGTTGATTGTCAGAAATGTCCAAACTCATCAGTTTTAGTAAAACTGCAGAATTTTGCGGCTTGCCATGTTGTAAATCTATAGGATAATAACTTGTTTCAAATGTGTAAACATCAAAGTTTTTGAATGTGAACTGTTTTTTTTTTTTCTTTTTTCATTTATTTACTTCGTCCTATCCTGTTAACGGAAAAAAGAAAAAAGTTTTAAAATCTGTGTTTCCCTGAAGAAATTTTTTTAACGAACTGTGGGGCTTTACCCCATGACAAAAAAAGCTGTCGAGAAATATCTAGACATGGGTGGAAAACTGTTTCAGTTCATCTTATTCTAAACGTGTCAGATCAGACCCTGACCTCTGATACAGTATTTTGTCATTAAAACTGGGTCGGCCTGGCTCCACAATATATGACCCTGCACTGATTTTTTTTTCTGTATTTGAGAAGTCTGGGTCTGGCAGGCCCCACAAGGTACAAATTCATAGTGTTTAGTAGTTTTTCTCTGTTTGAGAAGTCTGGGTCTGGCAGGCCCCACAAGGTACAAATTCATAGTGTTTAGTAGTTTTTCTCTGTTTGAGAAGTCTGGGTCTGGCAGGCCCCAAAGGTACAAATTCATAGTGTTTAGTAGTTTTTCTCTGTTTGAGAAGCCTGGCTCTGAAAGGGCTCCTGGCAGTACCAGTTCGTCTATGAAGTAGAGGGTTTAAAATATGTTAAAGGGGAGAATCCATGTATAAAAAAGTACAACTTTTTAACAGAAAGTACACTTGATATTGAAAAAATTTTTAGTCCAGGGCAGAAAAGTCTGCAACAGAAATCGTTTCTGATTTCAGACTGAACTGAATCAAGTGGAAAAATCATAAAATACGTCTCAGGTTTTTGGATCAGCTATTGTTATAAAACTATTAAAAGTTGAATAAGCAAGATGGGCTTGTCCAACACTTAAATGTCAAGTAAACACTGACTTGAAACAACAGTTTCTTCTATCACAACATGCTCTTGGGAAGATACAATTTTAAAGTGCAAGAAATAGTGAAAAGAATCAGAGATGTATTATAAATATTTGCAGTTAACTGATAAATTAGCTGGTAAGAAAAATAGCCTATTGCTCAATGTGTAAAGTGAGATTTGGCTGCATGAATTTTAATAGGCCACAAATGCATTACACTAACAATGTAGATATTTAAGTGTGCTTGCCTTTCTTCTTTCCCCAGCTGAATTGTCCAAAATGTGATATAAAGATAGGCTCCTATGTGTGGTACGGTAAGTGAAAACCTTACAACTTTTGTACATTTATTTTCATAGTGAGAACTGTTTGTTCTCTTTTTTTTCTTACCTACTTTATATCAGACAATGGCAACCTATGGTCCAGGGGGCAGGATCCAGTTTGCCGAGCAATTTTCGCTGGCCAGTGAAGTTGAAAAAAATTTACTTTACACACTGGTCACCGAGTTAGATAAAAAGAAAAAGATAATGAATATTAATCAAACAAGAAAGTTTTCTTTAAAACTTAGCATCCAAATATATAATCCTTTGTCATTTACAGAAAGATTTTACTATGAATTGAGAGTATCTGGCCCTCTGTAGCCTCACATCTTTCAAGTCTGGCCCTTACTCTATGAAATGTTGCCCATGCCTGGGTTAACTCTTTCCCTACCACACATTCTGGGCAGTATTCCACGGTTGGACCAAGCTATACATGAGCCACCATTTTGTTCCCTCAATAGACAACCAAAAAATATGAAATTGTGTGAAAATGAATGTAGATTCAAAATATGAAGGTTTGAATGTACAACAGTGAATTGTATTTACAAAAATTGTGTTTCGCAAACACTGGACTGGAATTGAACATGAATTTCATGGGCCGCATTTTGCGGCTCGCGGTAGGAATCGGGATTTCGCTTGAGCCGCAAAATGCGGCTCGCGGTAGGGAAAGAGTTAAATAGTTTCCCTCTGTTGCCATTTAAAAACCAGATGTAGAACATTGATGAGTAATCCAGTCTCACTGTGACAGACCAGTTTGATCATGTAGAAAGTGTTACTGCAGGCTGAAGTTGTTAGTAATTAATCTTGCAGTCCATGAAAGAATAGTTTCTTGCGCATTCCTACATTTCTGACAGTAATTTTTCTCCGAGCATGCACTAATTTTGTAGTACAAGTACAACAGTCCAGCGTCATCCCAGGTTTTCAAATGTGTTTGCTTTCTTCGTCATCTTGATTTGCATTATTTTATACATTGCAATAATTTAATGCCATGGCAGATAGTGCAACCAAACTACAATAAATGATATCAGACGAAGAAACACGTATAAGAAAAGCTAGGAATGTTTGACGATGAAACGCAATGTGAAAAAAATAGGACTCAACTTTGAAAATTGTCCTCAGTGAGCATAATAAAAATTTGTATCTGCGATTTGATTTGTCCATCGCAAACTACATTTTTAAAAATGAATTTATTATTATTATTATTTTATAAAGTGCATATCCATTTTTAAAATGCTTTATGCGCTTTACAGAAGAAACCTGTCAACCACAGAGCAGAATGGAGCGCCGGCAAAGCGTTCAACGCACTACACTGCTTCTTTCTCTCTCCCTGTCTCGCTCACTCTCTGTCTCTATCTCTCTCTATCTCAGAGCAAATTGTAACACAGCCTGTTGGGCACAGTTCACAACGCACAACTCACAATACAAATAATATTTGAATATTTATTAATAATATTAATAATATATATTTAATAATGAATAATAACTTTTGTTGTATCTGGTGGGGGGATGATATGGATAAATTTTAATCTATTAATTTCAATTTTGCCCGGGTCAACACCACGTTTGTTCATTTTTTGGTTGTCTTGGAGTTCCCAGCTTCAGTTTTATAACACACTCCTATTTATATTTATGATCTCTAATCTTGTCTCCCTGACCAGGTGAGAAATGCCCCTGTGGTGCTTGGGTGGCACCTGCCTTTCATATTGATAGTGGCAAAGTGGACAAGATCCCGACCCAGCCTGTGATGCCCCGCACCCATGTACCAGCAAGCCTAGACACCGCAGCAGCCACTGCATCCACCGAACCCCCACCTCACCAGCTGGGTGCTGTCTCAGCATTTCCTAGTACAGCCGGAGCAAGCAGCCGACCACTTAGCCAAGCGCGACTTCCCGAGAGAACAACAGCGGCCGCGGCAGCAGCACGATTGTCCACCATGCATCCCGTGGCTGCTGTACAGCCAAGAATGGCTTCCACTTCCGCAGTATCTTCCGTCACATCTACAGCACCTCCATCATCAGATGCCACAATGGCAACAGTGGCACCCATTCAGTCCATGGACATTGAGATGGGTGGCGGCGAGCCAGGCACTGGTGAGAGAGAGGCAGAGACTGGAGAGTCTGGAGCAGTACTTGACAACACAGAATTAGAAAGTGGTATCAACAGTATTCATATGGATGTCGACAGTGGATAGATGGACTATTTCTGCTAGGATACGAATTGTAAACACGAGACGTTGACCCAGTACTGATTTATTCCATCTCCACATTTTACAACACTGATATAAGGCCTTAATATAGCATAACTACGTGTATTCTATCATTCCTACAAAATTGTGAAGTTATCTCTATTTCTAGTTATTTGCTCACGTAGATTTTACTGCGTTAAAAAGTGGATCTAAGGCTTTGTAAAGTTTAACAAGATTTTGTGCGCAGTTTTCTCAAATCCCGCGGAATGTGGAGGTGGAATAAGGCAGTTTGAAGGTGTCAGAGAGTTTGCTTTGCTTTGTGACATGGTCTGTATGAATGGTGAGATAAGACTGAAAGAGTTTCTGTTCTGGCATTATCTCTTACTTCAAGTGAAGGTACTAGATGCAATGAGATGAGACAGATAGCGCTTTTAGCATTCACAGATTTTTCACTGCCTCCTCTTGGCAAATGCGCAGAAATCATGAACAAGGTCATATTTTACAAAGCATAGTGAAAATACTGAATTGAGATTGTGAATAAGAAAACCCAGCTTAAGTCGGCAAAGCTGATTTTGAGAAAAACGGCTTTGAAATGAAAATATGGGTCCGACACAAACTTCCAACTTGGCTGTTGTGTAGGGGACCGTGGCATGTTACAGGGTAAACTGTAGATGAGCAGTGAACACTACTCAGTATGATCTCTATAACGGCTTTGTAATTAGACTGCGGTCTCCTAACAACAATCACTCCAATATTGCTTGGTCAATTAGCTATTGCCACTTATAGGGTTAAATGTTGTTTTCTCAAAATCTTGTTTTAAGGGCGTCACTGACTTCAATTTATCAGAAATGTCTTGTCTTTTATTATATGTACAGAACTCAAAATGTCATGTTCCCGACTTAAGCCTGGTTTTCTCATGCACACTCACAATTTTGTTCACTGTTCAACTGTCACTGTAGGCCTTGATCGAAGTTACTTTGTAATTATAACTTCAATCACTGTAGGAAACTGGCTATTTTTAAACATTTTTTTTTAGTTGCGGTAGCGCTGTAACAAATCCCCATCATTAATTTATCATATCAAGCAATCTTTTCATGCAATGTGCCATGGGCTCTGCCCCTGATCAGCGCACAGACTGTGTGTACAATTTTTCTAGAGCCCAGAAGAAGAGAGTGTCTCATCTTACTGTAGCTATTACCATTGCTTGAAAGTCCATCCATGGCATTGTTATTGTAAGCAGTCTAGTTCCCTGGCCCAGACTCCCTTCATGAGTTTGTCCTTGTACAGACCTGGTTGTGTTTTGAGACAAGCTGAATAGCCCAGCATATACCCACGCTTAACAAAATATGCTTTTGTCAGTGTCTTGATTCACATTTTTGAGTTCAATACTGTGCCGGAAAGTGCTAGCAAAGTATCAGAAGATGACAGTGGAAGAGGAAACGTTTTTCTTTATATTTTTTTAAACAAAACTCAAACAGGAAAAGTTTGGACTTTTGGACTATAAAAAAAAAACAATCGGGGAAATAGTAGGGCTCAACTTTGAAAATTTGCCCTCTTTGAGTATCATAAGACTATTGTATTGTCACAGTCATTTCACATCTGCTTAAGTCATTTTTTTGGTGTTTTGAGATGAAATGCTCACCTTATCTGATAATTTCATTGCACTATTCAATAGTTACAATGTTTTGTTTCCTTGTCTTATGAAAACCCACATCCACCTAAATCACCATTTAGACTGTTGTTAGAGGAGCGTAGACAACTGACAAAACCAAATAGAGAAAATACTGAGTTGTGTTCACTGTTCAGCTACAACTTTCTATGTAAAATTCTACACAAACAGCTACCACTTAATTCAAAGTAAACTGTTTTCTTTGACTTTCAAAAAAACATTGAAACATGACTTAGGCAATTGTGTCATGACCATGGTGGTTTGTACTTAAAATTTCATTTGCCAATTGCAAACCATATTATTTGATGGAATTTAAGCAAAAACTTCATGTTTCTAGGTGTTATGTCTATCTTGCAGCTCTTGGTGAAAGTTTTGCAACTCACCATCCAATTTTTATGTAGAAGAGTAAAAAGTTGACCCAATTGGGTGACTTTCTCTAGTTTGACTCCGGATGGTGTTATGTTTGCATTTTTGAATGTCCCCTGACTTGACAAATCACATTGGGTCGGTGATGGAGGAGTTGAACAATGGATGTGTTAATCTTTTTTTTTTATCACTCAATGACATCAACTCAAACACAGCTTTATAAGGGGAATTAATAATGGTTGTTGTCTTTCGTTGAGCTGATAAACAATTGTGCATTTGTTCCTGCCAGTCCAAGCCTTATCACTGTTAACTTAACCTGCCAATAACCATTGACTTGTTGATTTGTACAGAATGCATGATAGTTTTGCTGTTCTTGCTGTTATAGTTCTGTTGCTCGTGAGATGGTAAGCATTGCATATTCTTGTGGTCTTAGGGGCCATCCTGGAGTATGTAATATACGCCCAGTTTGGACAGTGTGCACTTTTCATATGCACGGCATGTTTTCTAAGTTTAGGTGACATTTTGTCTGGTCCGTGTAATCACCATTCCCGAAAACTGTAGTAACTGGTTTTGTCTACTTTTAAGGAGAAGCAAAAAACCTTTTTATCACAGCTGGTCTAGTGTCGACGACTTTTTGAAAGTTTCCTATTCAATTATTTTTCAGCTTAGGAATCCAGAACAAAGATAATTCTATACGGCTTTGATTTAGAATAATTGTTGAACATATCGAGGGGTGCCTGCACTTGGACCGTGTCGCCAGTTTTGTAAATTTTACAGGAGAGTGATTTGAAAGTTTGACATGAAGTATCAAGTGTCTGTTACAACCTTTAAATCCTCATCAATAATTAGGTCAATTAATTCTATAATGGAATTCACATCTTGTTGAAATGTTGTACTTACCAAGGCAAAGCAGAATATGCAAAAAAATCAAAATAAAAAATGTTCAAGTAAGGGTGTTTGCGTTGGCACCCCTCGATATAATTACAAAAATCAATTTGTCAAATTTTTTATTTACTCCAGTCTTAACGGAAGAGTGACGATTTGACATGTTCCACTAAGTACAGGCCTGTATTCAATTCTTGCAACTGATCATCCATCTCATACACTGGCCTATCTATGCTTTTGGTGGTTTTGAGTTATAACTAAATGTACTTTATCTTTGCTCATGGTGAGATCTGTTGTCTCACAAAGTGATCAGTCAATATCTTCAATCATTTTGAAGTTATAAACAGAATTGTTTTTTGCAATATCCAAGAATAACAAAAGCGATCAAGTCTTTGAAAACACCCTCCTGTGAAATGAGAAATTGTTGATGAGCCAGTACATCAGATGAATGTTGAACCTTTGGGGGGGGGAGAACAAAAAAAAAAATTAATAAAACAAAACATCTTAATTCATTACGAAAATTGAATATAGTGTATGTATGCATTACACCCACCCACCCCCCCCCCCCTTTCCCTTGTCATGTATGCTATTCTTAAATACACCCCTCCCTTGCCTGGGCCCACCAACTCTATGGATGGCCCCTGGAAAGTAAAGTCAATGGCATAATTGTTGTTTGGTCACAGTGTCAGTATTTAATGATGAAAGTACCAAAGCATATAATTATTGTCATATTTACAGTAGCTGGTTTTCTCTTATCATCTCTGAGGAGAGTTGACTTGCAGGGACAGTCCCATTGCTGGACATTTTTTGTTTGAAATTAGGTTTCAAGAGGATTTCAGTGGCTTTCCCTTGCTGTTTCCAAAGCTGTCTCCACATCATTGTGTGAGTGTACACTAACACACAGTGTTATACGCACTTACACATCATTAACTGTTTGTTTTTATCCACCCAACTCCAAGTTTGAGATTTTGATTGGAGGCACAAAAAAAGTGATTAAAATTTGGCTGGCAAATGTTAAAAGTCCAAAGAAATTTCTAGAAATGGATGAAGTGGTTGAAGATGCAATATCTCAGACGTCTAATATTGTTTAGAAGGTGGGTGGTGAGTGTTTCGGGGAAGGAGGTGTCTCCTTTTATATCCTGTCTGTCATCTTGGTTTTTCCTAGCACCAAGTGACCATGATCGTGTCGACGTGCTTTCTCCAACTCTAATATTGTTTAACCCCTTTGCTACGATGCGTTTTGCATTCCTGTGTACAACAGGTTTTTTAGCTATTTTGGTTAGCCCTTACGACAGCGCACAAGTGGTTTTTAAGATTGTGTTTTGAAATGGACTGTGATCAGTTTTTCTGAAAGGAAATTGAATGTAGTTTCTAAATATGCCATGTTTTTTCATCTCAAGCAATATACAAGGTCACAAAGTTACGATCAAATCAACAGTGACGAGAGGAACGCAACTGATCGAAGATTATTTGCTCTGATGAAGCGCTAGCAGTAAAGAAATTTCCCAAAACTGGAATTGAATATGCGTAAAATTCAATGCTGATTCAGAATTTCGCCCGTACTCACCCATAGCTTTGAATCCAAAGCATTTGTAGAGCAGTTTTAGTATGCCCTTACTGGTACGACTACATGGTATTGGGGAACCCAGAGTATCGCAACTTCCGTGACGTACCAGGTACGTCACTATGGGATCGAAGGGGTTAAAAGATAGCATGGCTGTGGTGATGTCCTATCTATTTATATGCCAGTAGATGTTTCTCCAAAACCAGAGTTGGGTGAACAGAAACATTCAGTAACAGTATGTGGTATCTGTGGACCTGTACTGAAGAGATGCAGGGTTCAAATAGAGTTCAGTGGTTTTCAGAATTTTTCACGTCAAGCTTTCTTAAAATTAAAGGGTTATGATTTTAAGTTTGTAGCTGGTCCAAACTGTCCTGCTAAAGGGACGGAATCCTGTTTTGGCATAATTTTAGGCCAACATTACAAGGCTACAACTGCTGTGTATTTATGTAAAACGCCATGTATCCTCCTCCTCCTGTCTCCTGTCGGCTTCATCGTCATCGATGTTAGCTGCTACAGTGGATGTCACGACAAAATCTCCTCCACCCAATCCTGTCCTGAGCTTTCCTAGTTAGTTCACTTATTTCCAGCTGGCTGACTTTCTTGATGTTATCGTGATATGTAATGGGTGGTCTTCCTTGTTTTCTCTTTGTTTCTGTCTTTCCTTGAAGGATTGATATCATAAGGGCCGTGCTTTTGTTTCGGGCCGCGTGGCCGATGTATGCAAGTCTTCTTTTATTTATTTCAGGTGTTATTCTTCTGGTGGTGCCAAGCTGTTCTAATATGCTTGTATTTGTTCTCCTTTCTGTCCAACTTATTCTGAGTAGCCTTCTGTAAAGCCACATTTCAGCTGCCTCCAATCTTGTTATGTCTGCCTTTTTGAGTGTCCAGGCTTCACAACCATATAGTAGGACTGGCCAGATCAAGCACTTAAGTATGTTCACTTTGAGGTCCGTTGGTGTGCCTCTATCCTTCCAAATGTTGTTTAGTTGAACCATTTTGTGTTTTGCCATTCCTATCCTTGTTTTTATGTCCTTTGAGCAGCTTCCATCTTGCGATTTATGTGATCCTAGGTATTTGAAATCAGTCACTTTTTCTAGTGCTGTTTTGTTTACTAGTATCTCCTGGTGTTCATGGTGCCCTGTTCCAGTATGCATGACTTTCGTTTTCTTAGCATTTAGGTGTAGGCCTGCTGTCTTGCCCGCTTCATCCACTCTGTGCAACACTCTTTTCATGCTGGTGATGTTATCTGACATAAGAGCTGTGTCATCAGCGTAGCGAAGATTTGTGATGTTTCGGCCTCCGATCTTTATTCCCATATCTTCTATGTCTGCGTTTCTCATGATCTGCTCAGTATAAATATTGAAAAGATGAGGTGAAAGTATGCAACCCTGTCTGACTCCTTTCTCGATGTTGAAATATGGACAGTTCTCATTGTTCCATCTAATCGTTGCCTTTTGGTCGTGGTATAGTGCAGCGATGAGGATCACAAGGTGTTTCGGGAATCCCATCTTAATCATTATATCGAACAGGTGATGGTGCCTAACGCTGTCGAACGCTTTGCTGTAGTCTATGAACGTGATGAAGGCTTCGTTTCCATTGCTTCTTATCTGTTCAATCATTATTTGTAGTATGAAGAGCATGTCAGTGGTTCCTCTGTTGGTCCTGTAACCAGCTTGACAGACTGATAGTTCCTCTTCTACCTTTGATTTCATTCTGTTGAGTATGATGATGAGCAGGATTTTGCTGGTGTGACTGATGAGGGCGATGGTTCTATAATTTCCAGTCTTTGACATTGCCGCTTTTGTATAGCATGACGAATTCTTGTAGCTTCCAGTCTGTTGGCCATTCATTTGTCTGCCAAATTTTGCAGATCAGTTGGTGGAGTGCTTTTATTCCTGATTCGCTGGTGTGTTTCAGGAGTTCACCTGATATGTTGTCTAATCCAGGGGATTTTCCATTCTTTGTTTGTTTTATTGCAGCCTGTACTTCCTCCAAGAGAGGTTCTGGTTCTTTATCTATCTGTTGTGAGTCGGGTCTGGTCTGGTGTTGTCTGCAAACAGCATCTTGCCGTATTCGTGCCATCTTGAGAGCACATCTTTTGTGTTTGTCAGTGTTGTGCCTTCTTTGTTGTTCAGACTCAAGTTCTGTGGTTGGAAATCCCTCTTTTTTACTTTTCTTATTTGTTCAAACATTTCTTTTGACTTTCTTTGTGTATTACATTCTGTTATGTTTGCACACTCTCTTTCTAACCATGCATTCTTGTCTCTTCTGATCTTTGTTTGGATTTCCTTCTTCAGTGCATGATATTCATCTTGTTTACTGAGTTTTCTGGCTTTACTCTTTCTTTTTGCAAGCTCTATCACTTCTTCACTGATGTATGGTTTGGGAGTTTTCCTCGTTCTTTTCCCGAGTTTTGATTCAGCTGTTTCACTCCAAATTCTTTTCATGTCTTTCCACAGTGTATCTGGGTGTCTTTCTTCAGCTGACCACTCCTTGAGTAATGCTGAGAAACGGTTTTCTGTTTCGATCTGAAAAGCACTGCTGATTTCAGGGTCTTTCAGTTTGTCCGTGTCAAATCTGGTGGTGGGTTTTGGCTTGCTCTTCCTATAGGCTTTCAATCTCAGCTTTGCTGTCACTAAAATGTGGTCAGTGTCACAGTCTGCCCCTGGCCTTGTCTTTGAGTTGAGCACAGTTGTTTTCCAGTTTTTGTCAATCAGGATGTAATCAATCTGGTTTCAGAGATTGCCTCCAGGGTTTATCCATGTGTATCTTCTTCGCATCGGGTGTTTAAAGAGAGTGTTCGTGATGCTCATTTCATTTGCATGGCAGAAAGATGCTAACATGTCTCCTCGGTCGTTTCGTTCTCCTAATCCATAGGGTCCTATCCCACATTCCAGATCCTCACCCTCTCCCACTTTGGCATTGAAATCTCCCATGATTATGCATATTTCTCTGCTTGGGATTTTGTCTGTTGCTGATTGTAGGTCATTATAGAACAGCTCTATTTCTTCTTCTGTACTCGCAGATGTGGGGGCGTATACTTGTATGATGTTCAGGGACACGGGTTGGGTGTCAAGTTTCACAGTGACAATTCTATCACTTATAGCGTCATGGCTGCTAATGTTGTCTCGTAAGCGTCTGTCCAGTATAATTGCAACACCATTCATGCCGCGATTGTTTCCGCTGTATACGATGGTGTGATCTTCTGTCCTGAATAGGCACTGTTTGTCCCATCGTACTTCACTCAGTCCAGTGATGTTCATGCTGAGTTCCTTCAGCTCCTCTAACAGGAGTGTCAGTTTTCCCATTTGTTTCATGGTCCTAACATTCCAGGTGCCGATGTTGATGACACTTTTGCTTTTTCTTTTCTTTGAATAGGAGTATCTACACCTCTGTTTCTTGCACTCACCGTCAGATACGCAAGTATCGTCATCACGGGTGCCTTCTGCAGTTGTGGATTCTCCCTCCCTAGTCGTTTTTGAGTCCCGACCCTCCCTGGGGGACTCAGAGGACACAGAACTATAACTTTCTTTCCTTTTGTGTGACATTTCATTGTAGTTTTTGGCAAGAAATTCTTCCAGTGGTCTGCCATTGCCTTCTGAAAGCGCAGTGCACATACTGTGCATTGGTCCCGGCCATTGTTCCAAAAACGGAATCCTCTGCCCGCAACCACGAGAGACAAAAGCCGTGCCCAAAGATCCTTCGGTCGCCTTCCGTCCTCATCCATCCCCTGCTGCCAGGATTTCACCAGAGCCCTGTTAGCCAGCGACGTTTCGGGGTGACCCGGGATGGCCTTCACGGCTAGCGTAGCGCCTAAGTGACACAAGGTCACACCGTACTTCGCCCGAACCCAGCAATCCCCTACTTTGTCCTGTATCCTACATCAAAATAAAGTTCAGTTCTTCGTCTGTCAAATTTTACTATCTTTTGTATTGTTTAATACGTTAGCTGTGTGTTTTTATAGCTTGAACAAGACATAGTCTTGCCATTTTCGCACATGCTGATTTGACCCCGTCATAATAAAGGATCGCAGAGTGTCATGCTGATGTAGTGCACATGTTTGAAAATAACTCACACAGAAAGCCAGATAAATGAGGTTTAATTCAATGTATTTTTCATTGTGTTTTGAGTTGAAGTTCTTTTAACTCATTTGTTGAAAAGTTTGTGGACCGAGAAACTGGTGGAAACTTTAATGGATCAGGATCAAAATTATATGCAATTGAACCTCAGCCTTTGTATTATAAGGGTATGCCAGGATCAGACATGGGGCATGTTTTGGCATAAAGCACTGACTGTTTTTATAGACCCACCCAATGCTTGGTTTTGTCATTTTTGTCTGACACTTTAGTGCTAAGTCAATGGTGACATGGTTGTCCTCCTTTTCAATTAAAAAAAAAAGTAAAAACAATATTTTTGTCTCCCTTGTAAGAGTTCACAAAAAATTGACGTTGGATGAAGTTTGGTGACTGAAAAAAGGAAAATGAAACGCTTGTATTATATTTGTACCCTTAAAAAAATTGAGCTTAATGTACACCCCCGTAACCATGGAAACAGAATTTTTAATGCCATGACTTAATAAACCATCATTTTATGAGCAGTCAAAGTTGGACAAATGTGCAATTTGCAAAAGGCAGCAAATTCGGAGTGTTTTTTCACTTTTGAAAATGCCATAACTTTCAAAGCCTTAAGCCAAAAATGATAAATTTGGTATCAAAATTCTTGGAAAAGCAAGCTCCATCAGATTTGACAATATGAATAACTAGCGAGATATGATTAAAAGTAAAAATCAGTTTGGGCTTCCTAATAAGAGGTGCAAAGAATCACATGCAGATCACTTCTCCATCAGTAATGAATTAAGAGCATCTTGATACATATATTCGGAAAGTGACAAAGATATTATTATTATCAAACAAACAGCAGCATGCATACTACTATGTTACTGTTTTCTTGATTTACAGATTTGTGAGGGTGATCATTTAATTGTTACATTCTGTAACAGTGTCTTCTCTCTCACATATTAATTTGAAACCTGAATTAAACAACAGGATTTCTCATGGACACTTTTGCGTGGGAGCCTGTTAGTTTGATATTTTATAATATTTGACAGTTTGATCTGTTTTTAATAAAGACCCCTCAAAGGCAGATCAATGAATCAGAAATCATTTTGGAAATCTACATGGTTGGTCCTTTGTGACAGATCAAGTTCTGCCATTTTATACATTTTCAACCAGATCTACGCGAGCAAAGATCTTTGTTTTCTGAGAATCATGTAGAATGGCCAATGTCACAGTTGTGCATGCTGGGGCTTAAACAGCACTTCAAAATTTTGGGGGATTTGGCTAGAAGGATTTTTTTCTGATCTTTGAACATTTTCTGATTATATCTTATGACATTCTTTGCTGTATGTCATTGCCCGGTGCCATAGTGATTGTTAACTCATAATTGAGATCAGCATCTTATACATTGTACGTTGTGGTTTTGTGTTACAGTGAATAATGACATGTAGTATGAGTGATTCTTGAAGGCATTTATAAGATGGCCAGTAAGGTTTTGTTTTGTAGTACTTGTATCTATCAGCTTTTGAAGTTATGTCAGAATTATTTTGAAAAAATCTACCCCAAAAAATGAAACAAAAATAGCATCCATCTTGTATACCGGCGTATCGAGAGATGTACTTACGTTTCTGTTTTACCAGAGAGCATTTTAGAGTTTTGGTGAGAGTGTGAGATTATGCCACACAAATTGCTGTCTAGAAGGGTTAAATTATTTACAGAAGAAAAAGCTGAATGGAACAAGCAACATAAAAACCATTTGATCAGTTTTTAAAAAAATATTTTTTTGTTGTATTTCTGAGATAAGATGTTTTTCCAGATGTTCCACTGAGTTATATTTGTACTGAATTAAACATGAGCTTGTTCCCTGTTCCCATCTAAAAATCAAAATTTACAAAATGTCTGGATTGGCTGGTTTGTGCCTGAAATCCTGGCTATAGAATATGCCAGATAGTTTTACAGTACATTGCTGAGTTTTCCAGAGATGGCACAGACATCTTTCTGACCTGGCAAGTGGCATGGAGTGGATTCTGCCTGACTTATGCAGTGTGCTGGTCAAAACAGCAGACAGGACTTTTTTCGTTCCTTTGTTTGTGTGTGTGTGTGTGTGACGCTGTAAGAACAATTGAAGCGTTTTGAAGGTTTATGTTGAAATGAGCAGTAAAGTTCTGACGAGACAGATGCAATACAGTATTGTCATGTGTGTTGTGTTTGTTATATACATATACAGAGTGTTGTGATTAAAATGGCAAGAGGGAATTTTTCCAGGATATTGGAATAGGGGCATTAAACTTGTTTATATTTTGACATGAATTTTTTCTTCTGTTTTTCAGTGAGGAAAAATTTATTCATACGCATTTTTTTTCGTTTATCTGAAATGGCCAGTGCAAAACTGAATGGATTAAAGAAATGTACATGTATTATTATGTTATGAGACATTTTATTGTGTACATGTAAGTCACGTTTGACCCAATCTGTATATTAAAAATTGAGGCCGGTCATTCTACGTTGTTTTTATTGTTTATGTTATCACCTTTCTCAAAGGCCGTAGTCACTCAAAAAATAGGAAAATTGATTTCTATAATAATACCTTCAACTGTATTCAATGTTGCATCAGACAGTCTTGATTATAGATTCCTACACCGATAAATAATCCTTAGCAAACTTTTAAAAAATCAGTGTAACTGGATCAGTTGTGCTAAAATGAAACAGTTTTTTGTTTCTCCTGAAAAGTAACCAAAACTGATTCCCCCGGCTTTAAGGAGCGGTGATGATGTATAATGTTCATGCTACTCTCGGACCTGCCAACTGCCTCTTATTTTGTAGGACTCTCGTATTTACAGGGGTCAGAGAGATGTGAGAAATAGTTAATTTAGGAAAAAGAAATTCATGCTAGTTTAGGTTGTGAGAAACAAGCCACTAAACAGACTGTCAAGAAAACATTTTCTTGTCTCTCCTTCAATATCCCAGAAAGTACATCATCTCCCTCTACACATAACAACCTTTTTACCACAAACACTGATGATGCAACAACCTACGTGCACACACACACCAAGCATACCGAAAAGTCAAAAGTAAAAATAAAACAATGGTTGCTACACTTGCTTTGAGGCTATGGACCAGTTCAGTAAAATGAAGATGGTGTTGATGCATGTAGTATGCGCATTTTACTTCATGTCCCAAACATTGTGTCTTCACTTCTTCTTCTTTTTGTGTCTATCCTCTTATGCTGTTAAGCGTCGGTGGGAAATGCGGCTTTCGGACGTGGGCCTGATGGGTAGTGTCTGCCATGGTTGGGCTGATTCTTTCGGTTGTTTCTTTGACACATTCTATCCATCTCTTTCTGGGACGCCCCTTTCCTCTGGAACCATACCTTTTCATGATATAGGCTGTGTGTGCTGGCTGTTGGCACAGAAGCCTCATGAGGTGACCAAACCACATCAGCCTTTGTTTTTCTAGATGTTCTAGACATGGCACAGTCCCCACACTGTCCCCAATGGCTTCATTTCTGATCTTATCTCGTCATATGACATTCATTGTCTTTCTGAGACACCTCATCGTGCAAGCTGTAAACATTGTGTGACTTGTGAAATGTGTTACAGTATTTTGTATTTCTTGTGTTCTTCTGTCTATGGAAAATGTAACTACATGTAATTTGAGGGGTATTTGCGATATTGTTGTCTGCGACATTTTGCAGATTTTGAGGTTTTTGTCATGAAAGTGTTCCTCTTATTCCTGATTTTATTACAAATGTATGTAGGCCTATAAGTTTCACTCCAATTGGTTGATAACTTTTTGAGATAAGTGTTTGTAATGTGTGCATTATGGGCCTGATTTGACACAACTTTCAATCCTCATTTTCTCGAAAAGGCAAAAGTGCACATTCAACAATATGGAAAATACCCGATGAATTGATAGTTCCAGTTTGTCTGTGTATGGCATAGGTATATTTATGCCCCTTAATGAAGAAGCCATTTGGTTTAGTTAATAGGTCTATATAGAGCGTGTGCACCATTGTTTCAAGTGCTACCGAGTTCTTTTCCTGTTTGGCTGAAGACATGCTCTAGTTTACACATAATTAAATTGTTGATGGAGAATATTTTACCCAGTTGTGCCCCTTCATTATGAAATCCCTATTCCTTGCATAAATTTGCATTCATTTGCATTGTTTCTCAAATTTGGTGTTGTGTTTATATTGTTTGTATGAAGGTATGACTGGAATGTGTACGTAAATATTAGTTCTAAATGTTTTTGTGTGATTTAGCTGTACGAACTTCTGTTTCTTTTTTGTGTACATAATGTTCTTGTGTATGATGACTTTTTGGTTTTTTTTAAAAAGTTTGTTTTGATGTATTTCATGCATTTAATTTGTTGTCCATTTCATGCGCTGGTAGATCAATGATGACTACCTTGTCATTGCTTGTGGTTTGAGATCCGTATTCTCACAAAGTGGTACTGATACATGTATAATCTATTTCTTTAATCATTTTGAAGTTATAAACAGAGATGTTTTTGCCATATCTAAGAATAACAAAAGGGACCAAAAACTTTGAAACCCTGTCCTGTAAGGTGAAAAAACTTGATATGCTGGTACATGAGATGGATGACAAAAAATTGTTTCATGATACTATTGATACATGTACAAATTGTCCTGAGAAGAACGTGCTTTATTTCATGTAAAAGTGTTGAAAATTGATCAGGTCATGGCTGTTTCAAGGCAGCAAGTTAGAAAAAAATCACATTTGGGAAAAACACATTTGAAGTCTTCGTAAATTTTAAAAAGACCATTAAACTGGATTAGAAAAAATGAAAACAGTACCTATTTCTAGGTAGAATTAATTAAAATCTTTTAGCCCAGGCATAAAGAAGTGATTGAGGAATCTATTTATGCCAAAAACTGATAAGTCATACAGGACTGGGAAGTCCCTATCCACCCATTTTTGGCTCTATCTCAAAAGTGCTGCAGGCAACATGTGGACCATTTCCCGAGAGCACCTCACAAATTATTTCTCAAGTTCTTCCTGGCAACAAAAATACAGGAGAGTATTGTACAGGAAGGAATAGTTTGCGGGTTAGCACTGAAAATATTACTAATGTTAGTGACACACCTAGAGGTGAAACAGACTAGTGGCTCACACCGCCCATAAATTTTGCTTTGCACTAGCACAATAGACACTGCCTGCTGCATTCCGCCGAGTCTCGGTGTGGGCTGTGCCTGCAGTGCTGGTGCGAAGCCACCTGTCTGGCGCCTTTACCAGCTTGGTCTGTTTCACCCCTTAAAACAGAGCCAGTAGATATCACATGACAACACAGAAGTGTATGGGTTGCACTGAATCTTTTTTTTCTTTCTTTTATTGATAAATATCACATGAGCAAATCAGAGCACAACTACAAACTCAGGGTACAATCAGAAGTGCAGAAATAAAAGAACCCCCAAAATCTTGAGAATCTGATTGCATCTGTATTCTCTACACGCTTGCACCAATCATAGAAATGGAAAAAACACAACAGAATCCTCTTTTTCTGCCTTGTTGATAAAAAATCAGAAAAAAAGTGCACAGATTTAAAACATGCATGTTAGCATGCTCTATTATTAGTTAGTATTTCTTGCAAGTACTTGTGTAATCTTCAACATCAAAAGATACTAATTTTTTTTCTTGTTTACAAAACCGCTATCACTCGTATCAGATTTTATGACACTTTACATCATCAATAAACATTTCAAAGGCAAGAAAGGTGATCCCTTTCTTTTCAAAATTTCAGATTACACCATGTCTACCTAATCATCAAAAGTGGGCACAGTCTCATCTCTTTGAAATTTCCAATATAAAGTGACAAGCATGGCATGGGTAGATCCATCAGGAAATAACTGAGGTCTGAGCATATGCCACCATGGGACAAAAATAGTTGACCCAAATTTTCTGAAACTTGCTTTTCTGAAAGGGGGGGGGGGGGCTTTAAACTTGAACATTTAAGGTAGTATTCTTCCTCAACCAGAATAGACATTTCGCTAATAATTACAGCAAGTTGCGTAAAATATTGCATCATAGCCGAAACAAGCGTGCTGAACTGGACAACTAATGAAAGAAAGACAATCTTTTACTATGTCTGTTTAATTGCAATTTCTTAGAGATGCCACTCGACTCCAGCCTTCAAAAATTTCCTGAACTTTGCACTGTGAGTCTGACTACAAGACAAGAGTGCACATATTCCAATCTAGTTTTCCAGATGAGGTTTTTACTCTTCCACGGCATCACCGAGACTGCCCAGGCATAATCTCTGGAGATCGCATGGTCTCCAGAAGTAACAACTGGCATCAAGATACTTTTTTTGCCATAATAAAGAGGAGTGGTCCAGTTAAGAGGACTGAAAGTGTCCATATCTTAAAATTAACAAATGCTACACATACTTTTATTCTGTTTGTGCTTCACAGGTCTTAAATGTAAGTTCTACTAGCACTGTAATCTATTATGCGAATTTAATATGGTTTGCAAAATTCCTGATCATCCATAACAACATTGAATAACATCTGGGAAGGCAATAACTTTGATTATGCAATAACAACTGAACTTAACTCCAGACAGTGACAAGCTGAAATTTAAATCTCTAATATCCACTACCACTAATTCCACAGCCTTGCAAAAATTAACATTATCTTTAAGCCATGTAGGAGATCCTCAGAATAAACAACAATAAATTCTCGACCCTGGCACTCGGTCCAGACCAAACATGCATAGTCTATGTATTTCTTAACCTTCCCACACTGCAGGGCCCATGCACTTCCCCTTCCCTTTGAAAGTTATACAGGTTTGATGGAAAAATCTGTGTGAAATTTCTACGTTTCCATAAAAATAATATATTACCAGATTTCCTATAGAAAAATAGTTGAAAATCACAAGGACAAAACAACCATAGTCACAAAAAGTGATTTCCACCTTTATCTCCCCCACTTCACCTCCAAGCTTGACTCATCAGCCTCTTCTCTGCTGTGAAACCAACGTTTGGAAAATGAGCTGCTCTCACAAAATACAGAAATTCAGCCTTTCAGTTGCAAGTCGAAAGCAGTGGAGCCTTCAAACTTTAAAAATCAATTTTCTCAATTTCAAGTTTTTGTAACTTTGGTCATTTTTCCTCTGTGGTCATCAAAGTTGAAGACGACAAAACATGCTACGATAACGACATTAGCACTAAAAGTATATTTGTATCTCACTTCTAGGGAAAAAAAAACAAAATAATGAAAAGCATGACAGAAAGCATCATTTAATGATTCTGCACTGTATACTGTATAGAAGATCTTTAGTTTTTACAACGCACAGTAAATAAAAATCATAAATTAATATTATAAACTATGCCCAGGGCGCGATCACTCCTGACCTTTTTCTGCATCACAACCTCCAGGATACAAGCAACAGTTTGATAAGAGCACATAATGTTGTACATCTCAGCGTAATCATGATTTTAGTGATTTTGACTAAACTTTACCTTGTGACTGCTCATGGTGAGATCCATAGTCTCTCAAAGTGTCATATTAATCATTTCCTTTGCAATTTTGAAATTACGCGCAGAAATGTTTTTGCCACAAGCTTGTCTGTACTGTATGAGAAATCTGATTTTCACCAAAACTTTGAAACAGTTCCCTGTAATAATAATATAGACCCTTTTCTCTTCCGCGTTACGGTTGTTTGCGGGGAGCCGCACGGCTTCGAAAAGCACCATATGGGGCAAAAACCTCACTTGCCTTAGTGATGGCATCTGAATATGTGCACAGTCTAAGCAAAGATGCATTTTTATGCCAGAACCAGCACGTAACGGGTTTGTACAGTTGGGTGCCCAACAAGAGGATGGAATCGTTCGACCGTTGTCCACCGTTTCCGCCCTACAAGTGGGCCATGGGGCACGCCGCCATTTTGTTTGCAAATCATGTGATATGGAGGACGGTAAATAAAATGGGTCCATAGGAAACAGATGTTACACCTGCACACGAGATGAATGGCAGCAAAATATTCTGTGTCTGAACAGTTAGCCCATAAAGATTTTTAGGATCCTAATCAACAGCGCAGGCAATTGGTGACCTACAACAAAAACAACAGAGCTGGATAAGGGGACAGTGTCTTCTCCGCACCTCTAAAAATAGCATGTCTGCCACTGGCACTCTGACTGTGGATGGATCTATAACACATTGAGTGCAAACCGTGTGCTTGAATGATGTTAGTAAAAAAAATGTGAATTTATTTATATAATGTCATAGTAAAAAAAAAAACAGTTTTCCTCCGGCAACTGTAGTTATAATGACAATGTAAGCTACATCAATCTAGGCTTACATTGATAGCTGAACACTGAATACAACTCAGTATTTTTTCTATTCTGCTTTGCAAAATACACTATTGTACACATATAAAATACGCCATCGTACAAGTACGTCTCCACTGCTTGGTGGTGCATGAGAAACCTATGAGTGCAAAATGTTCCAGTCGTTCCATCTTATCACATTTCTTGTTTCTTTGTTTACAATGAGACCATTCCTGTGACACAGGAAATCAAAGATCATCAGCTAAAGATGGCAAAGATCATGTCACAAGATAGCCTACAGTGGAGTAAAAGGGATAGTTCTACAGAAGGTATTTCATGATTCATCACATCACATCTATCTGTACCACAACAGTATGCGTGAATCTGAAATACAACCACTTTTTTTAATATCAAGCTCAATGGCGGGCTTTGATTTCAGATTTAAAAGCCTTCGGATGAACAAAAAAAAAATGATTTCATCATAATGCCACTACAAAGAACAATTATTTTTACACTTTGGCCAAAGTGGAGCTCTCTGTTACTGCAAAACAACAAATGACCCAATTATGATATTGATATAACAAGAGAAACTGACCACAGGTGCATTTTGCTGCTACCAGTACAAGCTAGTTCTAATAACCAGTGAGACATAATTAAAGTGCCACCTGGGCTATATTAATCGCAATAAATCATTCAAAATGAGTTACCAGGGTGACCAGATGCAGTCCACATAAAATCCAACCAGACAAAGAAAACCCTACCCGTACGGACAAACGGAAAACACTTATAAAACAGCAATCTATCAATTTATCAGGCCTACAAAAGCCATTGATTGGATGAACCAGCTGGCTGTTTCAGACCATGGTCAGAAAATTCTGGACAAAAATGCATGACAGACAACAGCAAAAATTTCAATACTGATACATAATTTACTAACTTTTTGTCATGGAACTGACCCTGTGATGGTTTATTTGACCTATGGGTCATCCTCACAACCTTTTTCCAACAACCTGGTCACCCTGGTTATTGAATTACAACATACCTTTGTTGCACTGAAAATTTTATTATAGTGACAAATACCATTATCTACATGCAGTTTGAAATAATTGTCAAAATGATACATCTCGTGAGGGCAATAAATTACACTGCACAATGTGACTATCCAACAAATATCCTAATATCTGTAGTTTGATTGGAGATCTCCTGGCTGAAAAAGCCTATAACACTGCACTAAAAGGACTTATCTCTTGCAGTGGAACATTTAGCTGACCAACGGTTTTGCAGGATTTAGGAGACCCCTCAGCTTTTCTGTGATGTCTAGTTCATTCTCATTGTCTGGCATCATCTGGCAAGGACAGAAAGCAGTGAATAAAATTATCAAAGTGAGAAATAATTTGTGTACTGGTAGAGATGTCACTGAGATATTCTGTGTGTTTTGGTGTATGGAAAAAACTAGGGTATTTTGAAAACTGGGTAGCTTTCAGATTTTGGAATTGTTTCACTTTTGCAGGAAATGTTCAAAATAGAAAGTGGATTTATTTTTTCCTTCACAAGTGGTGTTGGTTCTGAACTGAATTTTACACTAAGTTACTATTTTTAACCATTTGAGTGCATACATCCGCCATCATGGCTCTAACTGGCCGTGTTTCAGAATATTCTAACTATCCAATTTTTACTTCTATCGACTGCCATACAAGACATCACAAGTGCAGTGTTTATCATTTTCTATCACGTTGTGGGGCAACATTTCTAATAGTAATATACTAATTGTTTTAGGCAGCACTCGCAGGGTTGTAACTGCAGTGATCTGGAAGACTTGAAATAATCCATGCACTTACTCTGTCAATCCTGTGCTTATGTACAAGGCCGTCTTTTCCAATATGGAAATATGAAAATGCCTCAAGCCACCTGCAAGATATTCAGAATAATTGAAACAGTACTTGTGTTCAACTTATAGATTTCACTACTGTACCTCACACATGTACTATTTACGTTAATCACTTGTCATTTTGTAAATCAAGTGTCCAATGAAAAATTGTAAGAAACTGACAGACTGTGTTTTCACAATTCTTTGCCTTTCTAATTTAGGTATTATAAAAAATGTCATAAAAATTATATCATTCTCTAAATACAGAGCCAAAACCAGCCCTGTATCAGAACTATCTACTGACTACTAGTGTCTGCCTAAAGTCTTGGATGTTTTCTACGACATAAAAGTATATTTGTAAGTACATAATGGCAGATAGAGACACACAGACTACAGAGAGAGTGAGTGTTATTACTATTTCATTGTAAAGTGCTAAGGGTCCACAATGTGTAGAATAGGCATGAATGTCCTCCATTATTATTGCTAGCCGACCCATGCAAGACAAATCTTGCATATTTTCCTTGTACCTAGCCCGGCTGCATATCCAGATCCAGGTCACATTAACAATAACCCTTGGATTTGAAGCAAAGACAAACAGATCTTTTTGCTGCACCACAATTCCTTACAGAATACACAGATGTGACAAAAGTTAACATTCAGGTATTGACGTGTAAAGAACACTTTCCTCAGTTCAACTCAGTTGTGGCTCAAAAGCAACGAAAATATTGAAAATATATCTAACTTCAAGGCCTTTTCATATATATGCCCGTGCACACCTTTAGGTCTTTCTATGCGTCGCGTAATATTTTGTAGAATTTAAGGCTCAGCCGTTAAAAAGCCTTCCATGATTACCTTGGAGGCCTAATTTCCTTTGTAATATGATTATAAATCTCACTCGCAGTATGGCAAAGTTCATCATGACATCCAACAGCTTTTTCCTTTTTCTCACATTTTTCATTCTTTTAGAATTTATTGCAATAAGTTTTACTGTTGTTTGCTGCCAACACACGCGGTTTGTGTCATACCAAATTTTTTTTTCTTTTTCGCCATATTTTAACCTATTCACATCATCTCTCACAATGCCTTAGACTGCGAGACCCACTTTACAAACAATCGATACAATGCGCACCTACAGTTAAGTGATTCTTTACCCAAACTTTCACACCATATCCGATATTGCTCAAACCCTAAGTTCACAAAGTACACACTGTATGACATACTTCACAATAGTAATCTCATGAACAATCAATATATGTTATACTTACTCCCAATCTTCTTTTGCGATAGACTGTCGGCTTTGAAAGAGTCTCCAAAACTTGAGATTCTGTGTTTGAGGCAGACCTAGAGGGGGAAAAAAACAACAAAAAACGTCAATGATATTCTCTGTTTTTTTTTTATCCCACGAACAAAAATGAGATTTAATTCTGTCCCAAACTTTGAACACACAGCCTTAGAGCACATCATTTTTTATGGATCTGAGTGCTGAACAGGCTAATTATTACAATTTACATAACAATTATGTAGCGCTCCATCTATATATATATCAATCGGATACTAAATCACATACACATGTATACTCAGTATACACTCACGGATTTACTTATTTGATTTTCCCCTTTCATTTCAATTTGCTGACTTTACAGGCAGGGCTTGCGCAATGATATTTATACCTCCATGTCCAATCCATTTAGACATTCAAATAAATCACACAGGCAGTTATATCATGGATGGAATTCTTCGGTGCTAATGAGCAATTTCTTGTAGTCCCACTAGCTGAGGCATCCAACTTTTCCCAGAACAAATCTGCTTCCACCTTCTCCCTCCTCCTCTCTGTGTCCCTCCCCCTCTACCCTACTTGTGTTGCCCTCCATTCACTGCATTCTTTCACTCCTTCCTTTTTCCTTCCTCTGCTTTGGTGCTCCTAACAGTTGTTGAATGGAGCTTTGTTTGTGGGTGTTGAGATAAAAATCTGGCAGGAAATTTGTTGAAGTCTAGTCATGTTGGCAGTGAGTGAGCCTGATGACTTCAAATTATCAGAACTTGATTGGTTCAAATCTAAATTATCCAAATATTTTAAACATAGATAAAGAAGAAGAAAAAAGCCCATTTCTGAGATTACTTCACTATAAAAGAAATTCAAATGATCAAAGTTTGAATAAAGCGGACTCCACAGTATTTCAGATGTTTTCTACCACCAACAACTTTAGCTCATTGTGCATATATGTTTACTACAAGAGCAACCTTTCAGTCGCCAGTGTATCCTGATTACTCCATTCTGTTCTAATGTTGTAACACTCAAAATCTCCATGGACGTGCTGAAAAACTGTATGTAGACACGTAATCGCAGTTTGAACAATTCCAGTTTGTACGCACTGACTCCTCTGAAAAAAAAACAAAAAAACACATGCACGAGAACAATGTAAGAATGCTGAGATTCAGCACATTGTCAAATGTATTTCAAGTCCTATAGATTCCACATTTCTACACTTCCTTTGCCTACATCAGTGTCTCTCAAACTATTTTTGTCCCATGCCCCATTTCAATTTTCCAAAAAAATGTGCCCCCACAGTATGATTGGACAAAGTTAGTACATAGTATATGAAAAGATTTCTAAGATATATTATATATAATTATTCAGCTTTATACAAAAGAAGTTTTAATTAAAACTTATTTCAAGATTTATTCACTTGTTTCTTACTTGAATGGAAGTTAAAATACTGTAAGAAATTCATATTTCTATGAAAAATCCCCACGCCCCACTGGTGGGACACATCTTGAGAAATACCGAGACTTCCCTGTGCCTGAATCAGCTGTTGCATGACAAAAGAACAGATAGTGACATATTTAACAATATATCCCTGAGCTAACCATGTATCAAGTACACTCACACGGTGTATAAAACAGCAGAACTGATAACATCATTAACAATGTGCACAAGCTCATCAAACCCCTAAATACATGACTGAGATACACATGGTGTGATACAGTATACACTGGGGAAATGGCTTCAATTTGCTATCTAAAACATCCAGAAGCTAAATTTATCTTGTAGTTTTCATGCCCATAACAGCCTTGCAACTGGCAGCTGCCCTCTCTCACTTTTTTTTTAAATGGCAGAAGGGAAGACATGTGATAAATAAATTGTTATAAAGCAGTCTGGAAAGGACCATGGATGCATACATGAAATAGTCATGTACAATTCATCATAATCTCACATAGTGGACTATCAATGAGTCTAGTGGTTTTGACTTACAGCTAATACACCCTTGCTCATGGCAAAGACCCATATTCTCACAAAGTAATGAGTGAGTATCAGCATCTTTAATAGTTATTTTACTTGTAAGCAGGAAAGTTTTTGCCAAACTGATGAATAACAAAAGTGACCAAAACTTTGAAAAACATATCTGTAAAATGAGAAAATTATTGATACACCATTCCAAGAGATGGATCATGAATTCTTCAAGCAGGAACTCCAATGACTTGTGTTAGATTACAACTTGAAAAGCAGTTATATTTCATTATCTGTCCCCCTGCATAAAATATTGAAACTATGCAGTTTGAAAGTATCATGACAAAAATTATGTCTTCTTTGTACTTCAGACACAAGAATTCAATTTTCACTTTTTCACCCACCAAAATTGTGTCCTTTGCCGCTTCAGCTTTTTTTGTTTCTTTCTCTTTTTTTCTTTTTTAATTTCCATTTCCAAATTTCAGTACAGTATTGTTACCAAATTGGCACTTAGAGTACAGTGGAACTTAGTTAAATAATATTGAGAGGTCATGTTCCATCAAAAATGTCTCGTTATACCCGGTACCCGAGGTCTCGCTATTCCAGGAAAGAGTAAAAAAATGCAAGGCCAGGGATTAAAATATCCCACTCCCACTAGTCCCATCATGTATAGGACATGCTAACAAGGGAGGAAAACAAAAAATAGAGGGGTATTTTAATGGTTAAATCTCCCTTGTTAGCATGTCCTGTACATCAACGAATATATCAAACTGACGGCAGGTCTTGGCCTTCATTTCGGTGCATATTAGTGCTTCCAGCAGCCAAGAAAGAAATTCGAGGAAATTTGTCTGGGTCCAGGGCAGCGCCCTGGTAGGGGGTTTTCAGGGGGACGAAGAAAAATTTAAAAAATAGAGGGTAAAAAATCAAAATCTGAGCATGTTGTAGGGCCAATTAAACATCAATATAACTACACAAACTTCAACTAAACAAAGGAAGTAGAATATCAGGATTGCCAGGTACATTTTACGCTTGGGAGCCAGATCCATTACGCTAGGGAGCCAGATTTTGTTTTTCATTTTTTTTTTTACAATTCTTCTTTTTCATACACCTTTAGACAGCTACCCCTGTCAGTCTAAAGTTTAACGAATAATGCAGTGTCCCGCAGATCCCTAAGTGCCGTACAGTTTCGTGTGTGCCTGGGTGGGTGTGGGCCATATTTCACTTCTGATTGATTGGTGTTCGGGATAGGCATTAAGCAGATGTTCTACTGTTTAATCTACCCATTAAATTCAAGAAAATACTACTGAAAGAGCTAGAAAGAGACACTAGAAACGTTCGTAGTCTATGAATATTGATAGAAAGCCAGAAAAAGAGCCAGAGCCAGAAAACGAAATTTCGGAGCCAGCTATGTTCCAGAGAGCCAGATTTCTGGATTCTGGCACCCAAAGAGCCAAACCTGGCAACCCTGGAGTAGATCCTGCTACGGTCGGGTATTGGTGAGGAACCGGGTAACAGTTACTAGTATAAGTAACGGGGACTCGGGTATCAATTAATTCCACTGTTGGCTTTATTAGCTACAGCTAGTAACCGCTCAGCACCCGCGGTAATATAAGTAAATAATACCCGTTCACGACGAGTAGTACAAACATGTTATTCAAGTGTGACCGCACGCGTCGACGACAATATCCGCAAATCGCCGAATATCGTAAATCTTGTACGTTTTATATTGTGAACTTTGCGGATCGAGAGGAATTTTGCGAAACTTGCTGAAATTTCGCGATTTGCGGATTTCCGCAAATTTGCAGATGTCTGGAAGCACTGGCATATATACATTTTGGGTGTGTGTGTGTTGATGGTTGCCATGTTTTGATCAAATTAGAAGAGAGATGCAAAAGTTGAGACAAACAAGTATGTTTGTTTCCCGTGGTCTCCCTTGTTGTATCATTCACAGTATGGGAACAGACTGGCCAGGCGTTTGTGACACAGGGAGTGTAAGCATGTGGTCACGAGGAGCGATGTAGACAAAGAGCCTATATGTCATGCGGCGATCAATGGCTGTGCTACATGTAATAATTATCGTACATCACAGGTAGTGACCAGACAGCAAGTGCCTTCAAGGCCTGCCCCACAATGATGAGTCATCACACCGAACTGGCGGCATATAGTGTGCTGTCTGAGATGGCCCCGTGGGGCCACAGCTTGTAAGGCCTGTGTGGCGGGCGTGTAGTAAGAAACAAAGAGCAATACATGTTGTTATTGTCTGACTGGACTGACTCCCAACACGATGTTCTGCGGCCGCCCCCACCATTTGCCATACCCACTCAAAATTAATTCTCTCCCTATAGCATGTGCTTTGATTATTGATTAACGTTATTCAAATATTTTATTATATAGCTCATGTCCCAGAAAAAGACAGTGATTTAAAATGTTCTCGCTGTCGCCAAGGTCTCATTATTAGCAGTGTCATTAAACGTGATGGTCCACTGTATGGACCAACTTATTTAAGTAAAAAATGTGTTCCCTGCTGACAGTGACATAATGTGCATTCCATGAGTTTAATCGACTATTTATATAAGCTTTCAAAATTTTTAAAATGCCATCTTTTTTTCTCCTCACTTAGGTATTTATCATTATGGGCCTTTTTTTTTTCATCCCCAATTTCAGTCTTTGGTTAAAATTATAATAAAATGACATAATTATGGAGTAAGTTCAACAAAGATATCAAATAACTTAATAAGAGGTGATGGAACAAATTTTAATTTGTAAAATATTCCAGCTGCTCAAATTAGGAAAATCAGGCTAACTGATGATGGGGATAAAAATTAATCACTATGTGAATAGAAAAAGATAACAGTCTTTTATCTTAACAGTCAAAACTTCTGGCAAAAATCTAAAACTTTCCATTTTAAAAGCCCAAAACCTCATTTTGCTCCATTTCGTCAACCTCGGACATATTACTGAATTCATGATGTCCCTTCACAAATGAGCGGCTGATCAAAACTTTACTTACATTGCAGTTTTGTTATCACCAAACAGATTATTCTCCAGTACAACATTTTTATGCAGCATCTCATAGTCGTGCTGACCCTTGAATAAACTGTTCACCTGTGATAAATTTTTGGCATTGGTTTATAAACGCAAATCCACAATTTATATCAATCATTCATAATTCTCAGTAACAGGCCATTTCAGGAGAAGCAACAAAGTGGAAAAAATCTGCACCATTTTTACAATGAATAAATTGTTTTAATAAAATAGTGTATTTTAATTACACTGGTAAGAAAAGATAGTCCTCAAACAAATGATAATTAAATTATAGCATAAAATCACTCTTCATAACCTGATATGTTACAGAAAGACAGCAACACATTTATCTGAACAAAAGTATAAATTTTAACTTCTCACTTCTCTGTGAGAGTGAAAAGTAAAAGAAATGAACTTAATTACTCTTTCATTTTCGATTTTGTAAAATGTAATACAATACTCACCAATATCATTTATTGGGCTTTCACTTTCACTTGAAAAGATTCACATTTTCTGTTGTTTACACTATAAATGAACTTTAATATTTCTTCTAATCAACCAGCTGTTCAAAAACCAGTTTCATCAGACTGAATTGTATCTCATTTCCTCCACCAATGAAAATTTTAATATTAAGTTTTATTTTCTTTATAAAAAAGGGGTGCAAACATGAGTGCTGGCCATTTCACATTGATGATTATGAAAAGAAAGGTTACATAATTATAATCAAAGATATGGGAGGAAAGAAAAATGTTTTAATTAGGCCTAACTGAAACTTTACCACTGCAGTTTAGGCAGTTTATAAACACAATGTACTGATCTCCCAAGAAGACTTTTTCTAAACAAATTTGTACTTCCACATGTTTTTACAAACTAAGACCAGCTTCAAAAGTTTTAAACAATTTAAAAAAAAATGTATACTACTGGGAGAATTGTAATGTCTAATGGACCAGGAAAACAGAGAGAAAGATTTTATCATTATAACCACTAGCTGGTGCTTTTTTAAGAAAATTCCAGACCTCAATTTTTAAAGTTTTACACTAAGATAAGAAATTAAGATACTATGCCAGCAATTTTATGGAAAACCTTGCTTACCAATTTCTGGAGTTTTTCCCTGGCATCGTGCATCTGTTCAGGGCTTGGTCCATCTCGGGAAGGTCCACTATTCCTTGGCTTAGGTTGCCCTGTAGTATCAGCTGAACAGTACAGATGCACTGGAGGAATCCGATAGCTGTTCCCAGAAAATGTCTGAATACTGCGGTTATTCAAGATAATATTGTCTAAACTTGATGTTACTTGCGAGGGAAGTGTAGTCACATAGGGAAACCTGCTGTCACCATGGTCCACTGTAATTACATCCACTGATATTTTTTCTCGTTTTGAGTAACAAGTACATGTACTTGTCCTGCTATCAATAAAATGACCCACAGGATGGACAAGAATATCATCAGTTGTTAAGTCCACAGATTTCACAGTGGTAAGAATGGAATCAAGGTCATCTCTGCGGTAACTTCTGTCCCTTGAGTGGCCTGGAATCAGGATTTGAACTAAATCTTTGTAAGAAATAGGAGGGCTTGTGGTTGTAGTCCTAAGGATAGGCTGAAGCTGATGGAACAAATCCATGTCACTTGGTGATGTCAGGACTGTACATGCCGGCACTGCGATGCAGTCACCATTGGCACCTCTCTGACAAAGCAAGGCTTTTTCTCTGTGATCAGTGCATGGGATGCTCAGTGCTGTGCTATTTCCATCTACATGTGTCTGAAACAAGAAAGAAGATTTATTTTAGAAATACTATGTAGGCCTAGCCTACGATAGTCGATAAACCAAAAGCACTTTAGAACATTTATAAAAGTCCATTTTTATCAACATGCAACTGCAAGTCTCCAAATTATACACACCTGTAGCCAAGTCGTCTCATTTTCTGTTTAAAACCTTTAAGATTGTGATTTCAAAAATTTTAAAAAGTGAATTCTGCCTTCACCTTGTTTTGCATTAGAGATGCATTAAAAGCTCATTAGGCCTACACATTGCTCTACAATTAATGCTCAGATTCAGAGCAAGAAGCATGTCGGAACAGACCTAGATCTAGATCTAGACCTCGTTCCATTCGGAAGTTCATTCAATCTTTATGATGTGCAAACATTTTCAAATCACCTGAATTACTGTATAGACTAAGAAAGATCTAGACTCTAGATCTAGAGATCTAGATCTAATCTAGAATGTAGACACCAGAGTGCCTTGGAGAAGGGATATTTGACAGTGTGAATAAATTTTGTGAAGCTGGTCTACTTTTAATGGTTCTGAATCCCTGAAATGCATTTCAACCAGGAGTTTTGTTATAATTTCGACACCGTATGATGCCGTATCTCCGTAATTTTACAAAAACCTGAAGGTCAATTAGGCGGATCATTTTTGTGGGTAACACTGAGAAGAGAACTGGGACTCTTACGTTCTTTGTCTGATCGCCTTCGTTTACTCGTGTCGAAAATCCGATAGATTTAGTAGATGGAATCAGTCGCAATGTTTGTCTCAGCTTCCTGAAATGATAAGCCATGGTGCTGAGGCATGCATAAGATTTTAAATTTCACTACATAGATGACTTCCCTTTCCCGACGAGAAGACAGAATCGAAAATAAACAGAGGAAACGGAAGTGTTTTCGACGTTACATTATAAAAAAGTTCATGAATAAAATGGAATGGAACAACTTTTTTTAACGACTCAATTCGTACAATTGAAATGAGCACGAAACTCATTCTTTTGAGACACGGATTTTGGATGAATTCTTTGACAAATTGTGAAATCCAAAATAACATTGCAGAGAAAAGAAAATTACATGTACTCCTTTACACTCAGCTCATGAACCAATGCGGTCTTAAAATAACCATACCGGTGGGCGGTGGCCTGCACTGTATTTCATTGAATTTAGAGATTCCTCGTATCATCGTTGCCGGTCGCTTTCCGCGTATAATCGAAAGGCTGCCTTTATCCGCCAACATTATCGGCGGATCCTGCCCCAGGTCAATTTTTTCCCAGGTTTATCCACCGGTAATGTTGGCGGATACTGCCCAGGTTTATCCGCCAACATTATGGCGGATACTACCTGGGCCGCCAACACTCTTAGCAGAATCAGACACACTCTGGGCAGGCAGATACTGCTCAGGTTTATCCGTCAAAATTATTGGTGGATACCGCTGGGTTTATCCGCAGGTATTGGTGTTGACTAATTGCCAAAAAAACAAACTTGTTTTATTCCCTATTAATGTTGTTGGTTAAAAAAAAATTAAAAAAAATTACCAAACGGAATTCTTACTCAATAAGCATGACTAAACCAAGAAACCCGTAGGCCTGTCTACGGATAAGACCTGAACCTTAATTTTCGTATGTATCCAGTTAATAAATAAATTTCCATTTTTGTTCAGAAAAGCCTCTCCAAATTCAATAGTGCCATACGAATGTTGATCGGGATCGTCGATCATCAGGATGAACGGATCAAGGGAGGAAGACGGAGAAGAGAAAGGTTTGAATCAGGGAAGATCACTCGCAAATACAGAATTTAGGATTTATGTTCGCGGAAAAAAAATCCTCGGTCGGGGAAATTTTATCCGACAGTATCGGCAGATAAACACTTCGTAATCCAAATTTGGCCAACCTGCGTTTTCATCGGATTTAAACTAAAAATAGCTTTCTCTTTGTGCTTTGCAATTTCTGGTAAAAATTTGGCCAATGAAAAGGTCTAAAAATGAATTGCTTCACCTGTCAGAAACTTGAAGCTCAAACGTAGAAAGTTTCTAAATTGTTGAGCCTGTCAGATGGTCCCATGCAGTACGAGAACTGAGAACAAGGAAAGAAAAAACGCGAAACTTCCTCAGAAAGAGAAATGAATGATTTAGGCCATTTTCGTTGGCCAAATTTTACCAGAGAGTGCAGAGCACATAGAGGTTATTTGTAGTTTAATTCCGATGAAAACGCGGATTACCCAACTTTGGATTATACGCGGATTGCGACCGGCAACAACGCCATATGTTTCATTAGATATACTTTATATCACTGCTCCTCCTATTTTCTATTCAACATAAAATGAATACCTTGTCATTATGAACTTCCGGACATGTTGCAGCTGTCACCATCATGATGTCACTTCTTCGTGAATCTGTAGCGGTGTTTGCTGTTGACATACTTCTTTGTCTTGTTCCTATTGCTGCTACCAGTCTGTGTTTATTTAAGGAGGTTCACTGCTCTTGACATTTACACGACAATTTTCTTGTTCTATTTCTGTGTGTTTTTTGTGGTAGGGATGAGTTTCTTAGGGTTTTGCCTGGTCATTGGCCTTATTCGGCCTGCTCTTCTGGACTTTCAACTGCAGAGATAATTATCTTTAATGCACGGTACTCACGGGCCCTCCGAATTTTTGATCCTTATCCGAGAAGACTAGCTGCTCGATCCCACCTACCATAGGATCAAGGACAGAAATATTTCCCCCCAAAAATTCAAACATGCCTGCACTTGCCTACCTGGGGGATCAAACTCGGTACCTTCGGCATGAGAGCCGAGCACCTTGCCTCTAGACCAGCGTGCTGCTACCTGTCTGTCGTGACTGCTGTATTACATGTATAGGGATATATACGTGCGTGTATTTTCTGTCTTCTCTTTAGTTTGCTTTGTATTGTTTGGGTTTTATTTCTCACGCGGGGTTTTGCAACATACAACCTTTTCTTTTTGCCCAATTTTGACTTTGCTTATAGCCCTGCTGCGACCCCACAGTTTTTCTGTGGTTTTTATGATATTACGTGCGCGCATGCGTGTATAATGTGTGTACATGGATGTACATGTATGTGTCCTTGTCTAACACTCCTTTTAACTTACAGAAGTTCAATTAAAATACACAGCACTAAGTACCCAACACTGTCTCAGCCAGAAGTCCAAATTTCATGGACGCCAACCTCCAGTGTCGCGCACGCAGGCACATACACACATTCACATTTTAACCATGCCCATTAAAAAAAAAGAAAAGTTATATTATACCCATACACACAAAACAGAAAACTACACAGTGTGAAAAAAAAAAAGAAAGAAATTGTGCAAGGTTTTGCAGTATGCAAGTATATTATATTTATTTTTGGGGAACTGCTTTGTCTTGTTGAAAACATTGTGAGAAATGAAACACAGTCTGAAAAAAAGAATACATGTATTTTTGTTTTTTTTGGCCAAGTTAATGAATTAAAGAATACAAAATGGCTACTTAGCCAGGTGCTGTTGCCAGTTCATTGCCATCAAAAGATTTGAGTCTTTTGGATTTTTAATATATACATGTATGTGTGTCATTCTCTCAGACATTAGCAGGTGCAAATCCAAACTGATTTAAAATAGTTTAATATAGACATGTCAATTTATAAGATCGGGAAAATTTTATTTCTTGATAAATTAGAAATTGTCTTCCCCCCCCAAAAAAAAGACAGAAAAAAGAAGTAAAAAACCCAATCTGTGGACAACAGTCAAGCGATGCGATGGAATACTGTGCACTGGACGGTTAACCCTATTTTCCATCCAGCTTTGGCAGACCCCAGACACTCATTTTTTGCATCATAACATCCTCTAACCGGATGTAAATTGGGGTTAAATGCATAGAAAATAAATTATTTTCCATTAAAACAATTTAAGAGAGTTTCAATCAATGACTACGTAACTTTCATCATTTTTCCTGAGGCCCCCACAAACAATCTCCCTCCAAGCAAGTGCAGAAATGAAATCATGCGACAAAGACATAAATATCACAGAATGTTAATTTTTAACAAAGACTGCTATCCACCAAAAAAATTTGCAAAAGTAAGAAACGTGGAATAACTTTTACACAGACATTACAGTGGGGCAACCCAGAACACTGAATTGATGAAAGTACGAAATTCCCAGAAATCTGAATTCAGACCTCTCATCAACCCCTCAAATCACCAGCCAGCTTCAAAAACTAATGGGGCTTGCAAGGAGAAAAAAAACCTTAAACTATCAAATGTGTGCATGATACAAGGACATTATATTACATTGTATTCTCATCTTTCTTCAATATGCCTAAAACTCCACATCTTTAGTGTAAGTCTATCAGTTCCGAAGAAAGGATCAAATAAGGCAATATAAGAGGTACATTTGTATTAAATAAAACACATCTATAAAGATGGACTTGCAAGGCATTCCCTGCCAACTCCTTCATTGTCTTATGTTGTGGAGAAACTAAGTTTTCGGGGTTGATAAAATTCATTGCAGGCAAGGTTTTGCAAATGGAAAAATGTTTAACGCATGCTTGCTTTGACATTTTTTATACAGGTATTTTAATTATATCCTCAAATAAAAAAATGCTGCCAAGCCTGTGACATATTATTACTGTTCACTACAAGTCCTGCATAGTTCATAATGTCATATCACTGCTTGCTTACAAGTAAAGAAACAAAAAATTCATGACAAAGTAGGTTTAGCACCTACACCATGACATGATGTTACAATGCTGGATGGTGCAGGACAAATAAAGAGTTGAAAGACACAAATGTTCTAAGCAGCCATTTGACTTACCCAGCAGCCTGTGGCAGGGCGCTTAGCAAAGTTGGTATTGAAAACTACCTATCTCTTGAAAATGTTGAATATTGAAAGTACTTAAGGGTTAAAGATGGAAACAAGACAAATTTATGAAAAATCTCAAAAGCTATATACTAGTGGTAACTACAAATAGCTTCTTTTTTCTAAAAAGTATCATTGTCCATCTCACATACTGGCCTATCAATAATTTTGGCCATTTTGAGATACGAAACCTTTATAAATCAGTGCTGGTGGTATGTCTATCAGATCTACATTCTCACAAAGTGACATATTGATACCTTGAATAGTACTGAAATTACAAGCAGAAATGTTCTTGCCATAAGTAAACAATCTCACTTCTCACAAAACTTCACAACACCCTCCTGAAAAATGGAAAAGTTGTTGAGATGCCAGTACCTGAGATAAATGACTGTATAAATGTTGCACTTACTATGTTTTACTTTTCATGAACTCATTATATAGGGATGTTCCATGAAAGTAGACTAGGCAAGTGCATGACAATAAAAAATGACAGGTGTTTAATTTCAACATAATTTCTGATATCCAATAACAATCGCAACTCATTAATAAACATAACAATACAATGAACCTTCACGCACATTCACAAATGAAAAATTCATCAATAAAACAGTCATGAAATATTAATGTATAACAATTTGACGAAATATTATAAAAACCACAGAAAAACTGTGGGGTCGCAGCAGGGCTATAAGCAATGTCAAAATAGCTGAAATATTGATCATTTTCTGACTTCTCGTTTGCATTTGGGTATTATTTCTTACGTCGGGCTTCACCACATACAACTTTTATATTTTTGCCCAATTTTGATAATGTGCAACAAGCTATTCATAAACCACAAAGTTTCTCCAAGCAGATGACAAGACTAAGCCTGCAAGCTGTGATGTGACAAATGTAAAATGTGGGAAGGAAAAAAACAACAGAACTGTATGCTGCAAAGCCCTGCATTAGAAAAACAACAACAAAAAAACAATAAAGAGGCTGTACAATAAATCCCAAAAGAATTCGCCTGCTGGATCCTTACAGGTTTTCGGTAGCTTTTCAAAATATCTTACATTGTTACAAAAGATATTTCTGTTTATCTGAGACAATAAACCAGTCAATGCCAATCCGTTCATTTCTAAAATATTACAACCAAACTATAAATAATGAATTAGTACCCATGATGAAATTTTCTGTCCTCAACTAACTGACCCTGCGAGAGAATCTTGCAAAGTCCTTGAACTTGAGAACACCTTTCACCAGGATGGTTACCTGTGGCATCCCATCCCCTACAACAGCCACACTACTCTATCTAAACAATATATTTTTTTTCTAAATGCCAAAACACACAAGTGCACCCATTTTCACAATTGGTTTAGTGAATATGACACCAGAAAAGAAAACGTTTTCCCTTTATGAAACATGTACAGGCAAGAAAAGCTAGAAATGTCAGACTTTACAGGCAATGCGAAAAAGGTTGGGATCACAGAGGGATACAAAATATACACCCACAATTTCACTGGTATATAATACAGTATAAATATTGCAAACTACAATTTTGTTATGGATGTAAGGAGAAAACTGCATGTTTCTAGGTTTTTGTGGATTTTAAGGTGAACTAAGAAGTAAACTTTTTATACCAGTTAACTCATGGCTGGTTTTGGAGCATCCGCAAGGTCTTTCAGTTTCCCTGACTCACCCTCTGTATCAGCAACCATCTGAGAATGAACAGAATTCACAACTCTTCATCTAATTGACATAAAATGTGAGTCTAGTTGCCTAAAAATGTGGGGCTTCACTCTACTACATGTATTTTCAAAACATGTTTATCAACATTCGTAAGCATGTATTATTCTCTAACCCCCATGAGAATAACTGATGCTCTTACATATCTGACGATCCTTCTTAAAAAAAAAAAAAATGAATGGGAAATTTTCCCCATGGCTGAATTTTCCCAATTAGTGTACAGCGCTAATTATACTACACTTTCATTTCATCCTACTGCAACTTTCTACTTAACACTGGTAGCTTTCACGAGTTACAATAAAATGATCAGTTTTATGCCATTTTGGTTCCTTTGCAGCTTTTAGTTCCCCATTGAATCAAAAAAGAAAAAAAAAAGTCCGTAAGACAGAACCGTTGCTTAATCTGTCCAGACTGACACTGGTGATGGATGTTATAAATTTTGAATCAATAATAAAATGTCATACAGTTTCACTTAATTCAGTGTTGTGTGTTGAGGTCCTTGTCTCTGGAAGATCTCTGCCCCAGGCATTTGCACCTCTGTTTTTTGTATCTATTTGTATTTTACTTGTTCTTGATATTGTTGTTGTTTTGGTTGTTCTCTTGGCTTTCTTTGTCCCCTAAAGGGTTGTCTTATTCTTACCTCATCTTGGCTTTCTTTGTCCCCTAAAGGGTTGTCTTATTCTTACCTCATCTTGGCTTTCTTTGTCCCCTAAAGGGTTGTCTTATTCTTACCTGATCTTGGCTTTCTTTGTCCCCTAAAGGGTTGACTTATTCTTACCTCATCTTGGCTTTCTTTGTCCCCTAAAGGGTTGTCTTATTCTTACCCCATCTTGGCTTTCTTTGTCCCCTAAAGGGTTGTCTTATTCTTACCTCATCTTGGCTTTCTTTGTCCCCTAAAGGGTTGTCTTATTCTTACCTCATCTTGGCTTTCTTTGTCCCCTAAAGGGTTGTCTTATTCTTACCTCATCTTGGCTTTCTTTGTCCCCTAAAGGGTTGTCTTATTCTTACCTCATCTTGGCTTTCTTTGTCCCCTAAAGGGTTGTCTTATTCTTACCTCATCTTGGCTTTCTTTGTCCCCTAAAGGGTTGTCTTATTCTTACCTGATCTTGGCTTTCTTTGTCCCCTAAAGGGTTGACTTATTCTTACCTCATCTTGGCTTTCTTTGTCCCCTAAAGGGTTGTCTTATTCTTACCCCATCTTGGCTTTCTTTGTCCCCTAAAGGGTTGTCTTATTCTTACCCCATCTTGGCTTTCTTTGTCCCCTAAAGGGTTGTCTTATTCTTACCCCATCTTGGCTTTCTTTGTCCCCTAAAGGGTTGTCTTATTCTTACCCCATCTTGGCTTTCTTTGTCCCCTAAAGGGTTGTCTTATTCTTACCCCATCTTGGCTTTCTTTGTCCCATAAAGGGTTGTCTTATTCTTACCCCATCTTGGCTTTCTTTGTCCCCTAAAGGGTTGTCTTATTCTTACCCCATCTTGGCTTTCTTTGTCCCCTAAAGGGTTGTCTTATTCTTACCCCATCTTGGCTTTCTTTGTCCCCTAAAGGGTTGTCTTATTCTTACCCCATCTTGGCTTTCTTTGTCCCCTAAAGGGTTGTCGTATTCTTAGCCCATCTTGGCTTTCTTTGTCCCCTAAGGGTTGTCTTATTCTTACCCCATCTTGGCTTTCTTTGTCCTGTCTTATTCTTACCTCATCTTGGCTTTCTTTGTCCCCTAAAGGGTTGTCTTATTCTTACCCCATCTTGGCTTTCTTTGTCCCCTAAAGGGTTGTCTTATTCTTACCCCATCTTGGCTTTCTTTGTCCCCTAAAGGGTTGTCTTATTCTTACCCCATCTTGGCTTTCTTTGTCCCCTAAAGGGTTGTCTTATTCTTACCCCATCTTGGCTTTCTTTGTCCCCTAAAGGGTTGTCTTATTCTTACCCCATCTTGGCTTTCTTTGTCCCATAAAGGGTTGTCTTATTCTTACCCCATCTTGGCTTTCTTTGTCCCCTAAAGGGTTGTCTTATTCTTACCCCATCTTGGCTTTCTTTGTCCCCTAAAGGGTTGTCTTATTCTTACCCCATCTTGGCTTTCTTTGTCCCCTAAAGGGTTGTCTTATTCTTACCCCATCTTGGCTTTCTTTGTCCCCTAAAGGGTTGTCTTATTCTTACCCCATCTTGGCTTTCTTTGTCCCCTAAAGGGTTGTCTTATTCTTACCCCATCTTGGCTTTCTTTGTCCCCTAAAGGGTTGTCTTATTCTTACCCCATCTTGGCTTTCTTTGTCCCCTAAAGGGTTGTCTTATTCTTACCTCATCTTGGCTTTCTTTGTCCCCTAAAGGGTTGTCTTATTCTTACCCCATCTTGGCTTTCTTTGTCCCCTAAAAGGTTGTCTTATTCTTACCCCATCTTGGCTTTCTTTGTCCCCTAAAGGGTTGTCTTATTCTTACCCCATCTTGGCTTTCTTTGTCCCCTAAAGGGTTGTCTTATTCTTACCCCATCTTGGCTTTCTTTGTCCCCTAAAGGGTTGTCTTATTCTTAACCCATCTTGGCTTTCTTTGTCCCCTAAAGGGTTGTCTTATTCTTACCCCATCTTGGCTTTCTTTGTCCCCTAAAGGGTTGTCTTATTCTTACCCCATCTTGGCTTTCTTTGTCCCCTAAAGGGTTGTCTTATTCTTACCTCATCTTGGCTTTCTTTGTCCCCTAAAGGGTTGTCTTATTCTTACCCCATCTTGGCTTTCTTTGTCCCCTAAAGGGTTGTCTTATTCTTACCCCATCTTGGCTTTCTTTGTCCCCTAAAGGGTTGTCTTATTCTTACCCCATCTTGGCTTTCTTTGTCCCCTAAAGGGTTGTCTTATTCTTACCCCATCTTGGATTTCTTTGTCCCCTAAAGGGTTGTCTTATTCTTACCCCATCTTGGATTTCTTTGTCCCCTAAAGGGTTGTCTTATTCTTACCCCATCTTGGCTTTCTATGTCCCCTAAAGGGTTGTCTTATTCTTACCCCATCTTGGCTTTCTTTGTCCCCTAAAGGGTTGTCTTATTCTTACCCCATCTTGGCTTTCTTTGTCCCCTAAAGGGTTGTCTTATTCTTACCCCATCTTGGCTTTCTTTGTCCCCTAAAGGGTTGTCTTATTCTTACCCCATCTTGGCTTTCTTTGTCCCCTAAAGGGTTGTCTTATTCTTACCCCATCTTGGCTTTCTTTGTTCCCTAAAGGGTTGTCTTATTCTTACCCCATCTTGGCTTTCTTTGTCCCCTAAAGGGTTGTCTTATTCTTACCCCATCTTGGCCTTCTTTGTCCCCTAAAGGGTTGTCTTATTCTTACCCCATCTTGGCTTTCTTTGTCCCCTAAAGGGTTGTCTTATTCTTACCCCATCTTGGCTTTCTTTGTCCCCTAAAGGGTTGTCTTATTCTTACCCCATCTTGGCTTTCTTTGTCCCCTAAAGGGTTGTCTTATTCTTACCTCATCTTGGCTTTCTTTGTCCCCTAAAGGGTTGTCTTATTCTTACCTCATCTTGGCTTTCTTTGTCCCCTAAAGGGTTGTCTTATTCTTACCTCATCTTGGCTTTCTTTGTCCCCTAAAGGGTTGTCTTATTCTTACCCCATCTTGGCTTTCTTTTCCTTCCTGTTTTATTTCTTAATTCAGTGTTGAAAAGAACAAAGAGGAATAACATGTTCAAAGTTCCTTACCCTATCAATCCTGTGTTTGTGCACCAGGCCATCTTTGCCTATATGAAAATAGGAAAACGCATCCAACCATCTGAAAAATTTAAAATAATTATCTCTGTTGAGGTCTTTATTTTTGGAGTGTCTCTGCCTTTGCATTTGCATCTCAGAACAATTATATGTAACCTTTAGGGTTTGGCTGCCACTGCAAAATGTGAGCCCAAGATAAACCATACTGACTTGCACTTGCAGAGGTTACAAACAAAGTTCATTCTTGTTCCAGAAGATGTTGACATGTCAAGGGGGACCACCAGTTTATTTTCTTACACCATACGCCTCTCACCATCCCTCTGACTGTTATTACATGTATTTCATAGTAATTTTTCCCTGCAGATGCACCGTTTTGGAGTGAATTGAGAATGTACAAAAAAAAACAACAACTCCTCAAAAGCCTACAATATGGAAGCACTATTGCTGTACAGGTTATTAAGATGTGAATATAATGTTTCTGTACGTAAACAATGAAACATACACTGCACAGTGTACAATGCAAAACTTGAGTTTGAGCAACGCGACTGGAAAGGGTGGGCAAAGAGTCACTGTCATGGTAGCAGACAGTGTCTTCATCAGTTGTAAAGTGGGGCACTCGGAAGTTACTCCAGGTGCTGTGAAAAGCTTTTAAAAGGGTTTGATGCTATTGCTCATTAATGTGAGTCCAAGATAATCGATAGTGACTTGCAGAGGGTACAAACTAGATTTATCGCTGTGAAGCCCAAACTCAAACTCTGGACCCCATTCTAGAGCCCCAGACCCCACCAAAATATTGCCATGCCCCATCTGAGAAACACTGCATTAGAGTGATAAAACTGCATCAGTAGAAAGACAGAGAGAACGAGAGGGAAAGACAAACACACACATAACAAAAACAAAAAGACCCAGCCACAAAACAATACAGATTTCCAAATCTGGACATGGCTCAATAATACTAAAACTTCTTCTTTTTCTGTTTTGTTCCATAACCCATGGCAGTTACAAGCCACGATCTGATGTCTCATTGCTCTGATGGAAATACTTGAACAAAACATATTCTCTAAAACGTTAACATTTTCTTTGAGCTAAATTTCAAGGATGTTATTACAAATTTTCTTCTGTCCACGTCAATTTTGAAGCGGTACCTGTGAATGCTGCTGTTACCTGGAAAAATGTGTTGTTTTCCAAGTTCTCAATATATGTATATTTATATACAGTGCAATCCTAATATCTCGACATCAGTGGGGCCATCTGTCTTGTGTCGAGTAAAGAGAAAGTCGAAATAGCAGATTAGTGGTGGAAGAGAAAAAAAAAAGGTGGAGGGGGGGCGGGGGGGGAAATCAAACATCACCATAATGGGAGGTGTCCAATAAATAATGCAATTATGTCCCTTTTTCTTTTAATTATCGGCATATTGTCACCCGTTCCCCATTGTTGTGCGGAGCAGTTGCGTGGCAAAGATTTGCAGTTATCGGAGAAATGCTGTAGCTATCAAATGCACAGTGCTTTACTTTTTTTTTTTTAACCTCAACCTGTTTCTTCAGGAGAAATGATGATACTGATAGATAAACAGTACGGCAGTTAACCGAGATCTAGGTCAAGGCCTAGTATCAACGGCGCACGAATGTTTTGTAGGAAAAAAAATTACTCAGACTCTGTGCTTTTACTGCCGTACCGGTACGCGTATGTATGGTACTCCACACTCGCGTTATTGAAGCCAAGGGTCGTCCTCTGTGTCCACACACACCCTCTTCTATCCCTCCCCACCAGCACCGCAAAAAGAAATAAAGAGGTCTTAGTTATATGTGCGGGGAGTTGCGTGAACATTTTAGGTAGCACAGTAGTAGATCTAGTGCACTTGTTTTGCCGCGGTCGGGGAGAAATATGTCGAAATAAGAGGAAAGAATGGAATAACATGTCGAGTTACGGGGAAATATTTAGTAGCATTAAAGAAGGAACAGGTTGTGACTTAAAAATTGTGTCGAGTTACCCAGAATGCCGAGAAAAGCCATGTCGAGATAAGTGGATTGGACTGTATAAATAATTGCATAACTACTTTTGACTCCGTTTGACTCAAATTTGTATCCACTCTCATATGAATGCATTTCAACTCATTCCCCATAGTAACTTTTGTGGATTTGGGCAGGAACTCGCTGGACTATCCAGTTTGAAATGCAGGGGTGGTTCAAAGATATTTCTTCTTTCACTCTGTATGAATGTAGCAAAATAGAGTAAAATGAATGTACCAGTAAAGGATTAAGCTGTGTTTTCATGTGTATGGAAACGGAAAAAACAACATCAAAAATGCATCAGGTAGTAGAAAGAAAGAGTGTTCCCTATTGATGAAAACATTCTTTCTATTTCATTGCTTGAAGAGGTTTTCACATTTCCATTGCTGTTTCGTACACATGAACACCCAGCTTTAGATATTTTGAAAAGTTGGATTCAGTACTAGTGTTGGAAAATCAATGTCCGCTCAAGCCAAACATTTGACTTTATGTGGCAAAGTGAAAACCCATGGGCCGAATGTTTGGTTTACTGTAGTGAATGAGTTAAGGTATTTCAATTTCACACCAACACTGAGCTATTATTCAGGCATCCATATCATAATAAAACACAGGATTTGGTTGACAATTTGCTACTTACTCCCATTCATCACTCTCCACCACGTCTCGTCGCTGAAACAAACGCCACACTTTCAAAACTTGTTTCTGAGATAATCCTGAAAAGAAGAGAGAGAAAAACAAAAAATATTCAAATTTATGGTTTGCCAGACAGGAATTTCATAGTAATAGTTTGCCTATTTCTGAGCGCAGAAACAAGAAGTCATTCCTCTCTCAGGTGCCAGGCTGCATTGTCCTATATCAGTGGCGGCTATTAAAGGCATATTACTCTTGAAACATTTCTACTCAGTAATATCAGAAACCGGCGGGGGGGGGGAGGCAGTTGGCATGAGTCTATGATTTTGAGGAAAGACCAAATGTGGCAAAATGAAAAAGTTGGTCTGTAGCAAGGCCCTGAGTAAGAAATGATACAGAAACAATACAATAAAATGCAAAGGAAAAGGGAAGACACACCCAGTTTTCCGTATGTTTGGCCTTTATCAAAAAAAAAAAATGTAACAGTGTGGAAAATTCAACCAAACAGACCACTGAACAAAGAAAAAAATTGTAAAACGGCTTTGCTGTAGGCAACTTTTTCTTTCTGCCACATTTTGTCTTTACTTCAAGCCTCGCTGCGAACCCACAGATTTGCTGTGGTTTGTATAATATTTCATTGATTTTGAGGAGGCCGGCCCACTTCCTCTGGTTGAGGCATTGCGCGTGGACCTTTTCATAATAAAAAGTACATGAAATCATATTGTAAAGTAAGTCAGTAGGGATCCTTTCTCATAAATAATTATTTTAAAGAATTCCTCCCTCTAAAATGATAAATTTTCTCCCCTTGAGCCGAGTGGCTCTCCCCCCCCCCCCCAGCCCCCATGTAAGAATCACAGATACATATGAAACATGTGGCATCCAAAGTCATCAATCTGCCACTTCAGTTTACAATTTTACAGCAAATATGCAGCCACATGAATGTACTGATAGCCAATTTGATATTGAGTGACAAAATTCACATTCTGATCACAATAATTGATCTTTCAATGTTTATCATCACCCGTCTCACCCCTCCATTTACATTGTCCGAAAATTTCAGTCTCTTTCAGATTTGCATTTATAAGGGAAAGTTATGAAATTTCAGAATAAGATCCATTATATTTTGTACAAGTATGGACCATCACGTCACTGAGGAGAGGCTGATAAGAACCTGACATGAACAATGATTAAGATGAAAAACATAAAAAGGAAAATTATGATAAGCTGCAGGTGGATGAGTATGAAAACTGAACCTTTGAGACGCCAGTGAATTTTGATGACTCCAGATTCGTCCAAAATGGTGACCTCTCTAACTTCAACAACCGCGCTGGGAAACCGCAAATGAACTTGAAATCGCAGCTTCATCAATTCCACTGCATAGGCTGACACACCTCTGGAATGCAAATTGTTGTATCAAAATTTAAATCAGTTATAATCCAGCAAATTCATGACTCAGTACTGGCGTCTTGATAAAAACACACTTCATTATTCACACACAAGTGAGATTCTTGAAAGAATCAAGAACCAGACAAAACTGTAATTTCTCAAGGGAACTATTTTTCCCAGCTAGAAAAATTTAAAGGAAATTAATAGATGCCACATTTTTATTTTTTCATTTTCTTCATTCTCTGTTGTTTTCTTTTTTCCAGTAATTTCTATACGAGTCAGTCCATGTCCCTGATTTCATTTTATGTGATATGTTTTTGTTGTATGTTTCCAATTAAAAATGGATTTTGGTGACCATGTCAAAGTAAAACTGGATACAAAACAAATTTAGCATGCACAAAGATTATAGCCTTCAATTTCAGGAGATTTCCTTAAAAAGCAAACAAGAATGTTTCATACTTACAAACAAGTTCTATTTGCCCCAAATAAGTTGTTTTCAAAGATAACATTCTTGTGCAAAACACCGTAGTCATGGCGATTTGTGAACATTTTTGTTATCTGAAATGCACCATCACAAAACTGTACAGAGATGTGCACATAAACGTATAAGGTCAAGAATGATCCAAAGATAGTTTTATGTACCTATACTTTTACTCGGCGATTATCAAAGCCAAGCAGATTGTTTTCATTTACGGAAATTTCTGACAATCAGTATAGCTGTTGGTATTTCTTAACCAAATGCTGTGGACTTCTCTTTTTTTTCTTTGTTAAAATTAAAGACTGGATGAAAATCCCCAGCCGTACCTGACATGGTCAGTGCAGTGACCTGCAGAGGTTTGGTGACACCTTGGGCCAACTCCTTGATTGTATGCTCCAAGACTCAAATACAGGGCCCAGTACTAAGATTTAAGATTTTATGTTCTCCACTCTGGTTTCGCTTATTGAAACACGGATCCACATTCACACCAGCTTGAGGGATGATAGGGCAGCGTGTACAATGAGTTAACAGTTTCAAATTAAAAAAAAAAAAATGAATTTTAATTTTGCTCTTTGATTGGGTACCCCCTGAAATGGAAGCCCAGGGATATCACCCCCTCTACCCTCCTTTCTGCACGCCACTGGTCAGTGGCCACAGATAAAAACATTGCCATCTTTTCTTTTTTCTTAAAACATGGATCACTGGCAAATAAACTTATTGGCAGAATTGTTTTTAAAAAACTTGTAGACAATACGTTGGGCTGCCAAACTTTCAGAGAATCATCTTGTCTGAAAGTATACTGTGCTGAAATTTCAATGAATCAGTGCAAAAATGAGACATCGATGCGTGACATCAATTTGGGTTGTTTTTTTATTATATTAGATTTTTAGGTTAGGATTAATTTTTCAATACCATAGCAGCAGAAGTTTCCATCATATTGTTAAAGTTTAATGGAAGGCGTGCTACTACCAGCCTACAATTTGTCGACCTAGCCAGAGTATGAGACTGCACTGGTCATCATGAGCCATCAGAATAATCACTGCCTGAACTCCATCGTTTCTAAATGCTGTAAAAATTCTGGAATTATATTTCTACACACAAAATAAAGTTATGATGACATTTCAGAATAATTATTTCGAAGTACCCAAAACAGTACCCAATTCTTGTAGACTTTTTACTAAAATGCATACCAAATCCTCCAGTTTTCCCTTTGCCTCCAACAGCTGGCCAATCTCTGGCTTCTCCCTTGCATGATCATTTCCTTTCTGTCCCTCACTTTGAGTTCCATCAACCGATGAGTTCAAGTGATTCAAAGGCTGCTCACTTGCCCTGTGTCTTGACCATGTGTGGAAACTGCACTGGTTTTGAACTTCGCGTGGTGAGTTGATTACGGGCAGCGAAATGACACTCACAGAACAGCCTAGTCTTAAACCGTTTCTACTGAGAAGTAACCTATGTCGTAAAAGTTGCCCTAGGTTTCCTATCTGTAAATCTACTGTCTTCATAAAAATTGCATTCCTTGTTAGCCTCGTTTTGGCTGACTTCCAAATGTTTATCGTGGAAAATGATATTGACATTTCTGTAAAGAGCATCTTTTCGATGATCTTTTTGTATGACACTGAAAATGATGCGTTCACTGGATTTAAGTTCATTGCTACATCGTCTCTCTTCAAATCCTGAACTGATGTAACTGTTCTTTGCTGACCGTCACCTTTCCCAGATTGTTTTACTCTAGTTTTAAACCCATGACCGTCATTGAGGCTAGGAATTCCAGCCACAGTCAACTGTGCAAAAGATAAAAAACAGATATGAAAATATAAATACAAATATGAAATGATGCATTTGCATGAAATAGTGACAAAAACATGCCAGTTACAGTCTGCAAATGTAAATAACAATCTAATCTACAGTGAAAAGGGATTTACTTTAGAAAGTCTCTATTGATACAGTTCAGTATAAAACAAATTTAGAAAACAAAAGATCAAATTGAATTATTCCCAAGTTTGATACAGAGAAACATCTTCACAGTATCTTTTCATTCAAATACAATGTACATGACATATTTAAATTTCAAAGAATGAATCCATCATACCATTACATGTAGGCCTACATTTTATCATAATTATTTCCATTTAACTCTCCACAATCCATTTTCTTGACAAAAAAAAACCCCTCCCAAACACAGCCATTTCTCCAAGCAGGCATAGTGGTTACTTGCCTTCACGTGAAAGAGACAGAAGATGAGCAGTGAAAGAAAGACGAAAAGGTACCATGAGAAAGAAGAAAAGGTACCATGAGAAAGAAGAAAAGGTATCGTGAGAAAGAAGAAAAGGTATCATGAGAAAGAAGAAAGGGTACCATGAGAAAGAAGAAAAGGTACCATGAGAAAGAAGAAAAGGTACCATGAGAAAGAAGAAAAGGTATCATGAGAAAGAAGAAAAGGTACCATGAGAAAGAAGAAAAGGTATCATGAGAAAGAAGAAAAGGTACCATGAGAAAGAAGAAAAGGTATCATGAGAAAGAAGAAAAGGTACCATGAGAAAGAAGAAAAGGTATCATGAGAAAGAAGAAAAGGTATCATGAGAAAGAAGAAAAGGTATCATGAGAAAGAAGAAAAGGTACCATGAGAAAGAAGAAAAGGTACCATGAGAAAGAAGAAAAGGTATCATGAGAAAGAAGAAAAGGTACCATGAGAAAGAAAAATAGGTATCATGAGAAAGAAGAAAAGGTATCATGAGAAAGAAGAAAAGGTACCATGAGAAAGAAGAAAAGGTATCATGAGAAAGAAGAAAAGGTATCGTGAGAAAGAAGAAAAGGTATCATGAGAAAGAAGAAAAGGTATCATGAGAAAGAAGAAAGGGTATCATGAGAAAGAAGAAAAGGTACCATGAGAAAGAAGAAAAGGTATCATGAGAAAGAAGAAAAGGTATCATGAGAAAGAAGAAAAGGTACCATGAGAAAGAAGAAAAGGTACCATGAGAAAGAAGAAAAGGTACCATGAGAAAGAAGAAAAGGTACCATGAGAAAGAAGAAAAGGTACCATGAGAAAGAAGAAAAGGTACCATGAGAAAGAAGAAAAGGTACCATGAGAAAGAAGAAAAGGTACCATGAGAAAGAAGAAAAGGTACCATGAGAAAGAAGAAAAGGTACCATGAGAAAGAAGAAAAGGTACCATGAGAAAGAAGAAAAGGTACCATGAGAAAGAAGAAAAGGTACCATGAGAAAGAAGAAAAGGTACCATGAGATAGAAGAAAAGGTACCATGAGAAAGAAGAAAAGGTACCATGAGAAAGAAGAAGGGGTATCATGAGAAAGAAGAAAAGGTACCATGAGAAAGAAGAAAAGGTACCATGAGAAAGAAGAAAGGGTACCATGAGAAAGAAGAAAAGGTACCATGAGAAAGAAGAAAAGGTACCATGAGAAAGAAGAAAAGGTACCATGAGAAAGAAGAAAGGGTATCATGAGAAAGAAGAAAAGGTACCATGAGAAAGAAGAAAAGGTACCATGAGAAAGAAGAAAAGGTACCATGAGAAAGAAGAAAAGGTACCATGAGATAGAAGAAAAGGTACCATGAGAAAGAAGAAAAGGTACCATGAGAAAGAAGAAAAGGTACCATGAGAAAGAAGAAAAGGTACCATGAGATAGAAGAAAAGGTACCATGAGAAAGAAGAAAAGGTACCATGAGAAAGAAGAAAAGGTGCCATGAGAAAGAAGAAAGGGTATCATGAGAAAGAAGAAAAGGTACCATGAGAAAGAAGAAAAGGTACTATGAGAAAGAAGAAAAGGTACCATGAGATAGAAGAAAAGGTACCATGAGAAAGAAGAAAGGGTATCATGAGAAAGAAGAAAAGGTACCATGAGAAAGAAGAAAGGGTATCATGAGAAAGAAGAAAAGGTACCATGAGATAGAAGAAAAGGTATCATGAGAAAGAAGAAAAGGTATCATGAGAAAGAAGAAAAGGTATCATGAGAAAGAAGAAAGGGTACCATGAGAAAGAAGAAAAGGTACCATGAGAAAGAAGAAAAGGTATCATGAGAAAGAAGAAAAGGTATCATGAGAAAGAAGAAAAGGTATCATGAGAAAGAATTGTGGACAAAAGGAAAATAAATGATAGAGCACACATACATGACAGCCTTGCTGTAAAGCATGAGATGCACTGGATATCTAGTCAAATATAAGATTTCAGCGCTTCAAATTTCTTAACACTGCAAAAGTCTTGTCTCAGCGCAGTATGTCTAGACACAGAACTTTAACCCTCATCCTGTGGGAGTCCACTATATTGGCCTCCCCGCGCAACACGCGAGGCCAATATCGTGGCCTACATATTGGAAACCAGGTCCTGTGGGAGGCCAATATATTATGTAGCAATGCTGCTCCGCACATTTTGTTTATTCGGTTGCCACGACATCATTTTTTTTCCTTTTTTTTTACTCACTATTTTCACTGGATTATCTATCCTGTCACCCCAACTGTGTCTAGGGGTATCATCTGATTATTATTACAATCAAAGATACTAGAAATGATAAGACGAGACAGCTCGGGGTTTTCGCGTGCATGGGTTTGGCAGCGCCACCTTGTGGTGTAAGGGGGAATAACGGCATTTTTCACAAAGCCGAATAGAGAAAATGCCGATTTTTTTTCAGTGTTCAGCTCTCACCCTAGACCTTGCTGGAAGTCTCTTACTTTGTAATTATAAAGCAGTTTGTTGTAGGAAACCTCTGCCTATTTTTTTGTTCCTTTTTAAATGTGGTAGCAATGTCACAATTGTTTTATTAATTTACCATCATACCCAAGACAGTTCTAGTATATTTTTAGAATAACATGGGACCGAGGCCGGATTTTCCGTTCATGATGTAACTCGCGCGCTCCATCTCCCAGCAGCAAATGCAAGTAAGAAAATAAACAATAACTGGAACTGTGAAGGGTTTTGAAAATGTTTAAGGACATTCCTTTAACAATAGTAGACTAACCTTGGACAAATTTTTCCTTCTTTTTGTTCTTCCTCTTCTTTTTCTTCTCCAAACTCATGAAAAATACACCACCGTCGAGAACCACCTCAACCACTGCACCAGAGACGCATAGCAGTACAATCGTTAGCAGTCGAGTCCCAAGCACTGTCGGTAAGCTAAAAATAACTTTAACACGAGAGAGGGCGGGGAAGCCACACGCACAGTTCTAGATCTATGCCTAAGCCATCTCGTGAAAAATCTGTTTCTCTCTCTTTTTCCTTCCTTTACCCGCCCTTTTTAGCTTTACTTTATAGAAAAATTTATTATTAATTACATACTACATATTTCAAAAATATTTTAACGGTGAAACTGCCTCTGGAAGCGAAACCAATTGGTGTTGGCTTATTTTCGATGCAAATCCATTGTACGAAGCGCTGGCTCTGCATGCCGAGAATGGACGGTGCCCGGGACCGGATGTAAACAGTATTTTAAGAGGCCTGAAGAAGGGAGTCTCTGATCTTATCAATCTTGTATCTTTGTTACAATGCAACTGTTCGTAACCATGCGTCATACTCATGTAATAAAACTGACGGTCTGAAGTTCAAACTGGGAAAAATCTTGGGGAAAGTTTTACTTTAATGCTGGTTGTTGTCTACACGTGAAATGAGAAGAAAAGGGCCATCTGCATATTTGAGAAACTACTATGTCCGTAATGATGAATTCCGATGTAATACTTTAGCATACTGCATAAGGGCATCTGTCGGTAGATTTTTCATCAGGGGAAACTGGGAAAAAATGACCGACTTTGTTGTTGGTTGTTGTCTGTATTTTGATGTGGAGAAAGATCTGGATGGGGTTACACGGTCAGCGTTGATGGCAGGACAGTGGCAGAAGATGGAGCTGCATATCAAGTCACAACATCTAGTATGAAAATGGAGGAGGTCGCCGCTGAAAATGCACTTGCATGGTTACAGAGGAGCACCCACACATATGCCATCATTGTGACAGATTCCCAGAGCATGCTCAGGAAAATAGAGACAGGATACCTCAAACCTGAATGGGTGCCGTATCTGCACGACAGTAAACTGAAAAGGCTGACTTGGATTTTCTCCCCTGGACACGCTGGAGTATCTGGAAATGAGAGAGCGGATAAGCTTGCTGGTGAGGCCCCAATGCAAGGCTCTCTTAGTCTCGGGGAAAATGAAATTCTCGCAGCTTTGAGACAAACAGCACCACAAGAAGACAGGGACACCATCGAACGTATAAAACTGTTTGGGCATCAGAGAGGCTGTGGAGTCAAGAGCCGGTTGTGTGGTACTGCAAGACGACTGTTCAATCAACATCTTACTGGAGTTGTTAGTGAGAAGACCTTGTCCAACATGATGGCGCGGAGAGCTGAGCACATATGGGTGTGTCCCGAGTGCGAGGAGGCTGGTTCTACACCAAAGTAATACCAAAGTAATTACAGAGATATTGTGCTGCTTTGATTAAATCGCTTTTCAGTAGTCTACATGTATATACTCTACAAGCTGAAAATCAAATCTGCTAAAGGTGTACTAAGAAAACTAACATCATAGTACGTGGAACCTTTACATAGTTCAGGAGAGAGATGGCAATGCCATGATACATGTGGTTAGTAAATTAAGTGCCTGGCTTAAAAAATAATTTGCTCACCTGAATGGCCTGACTTAGGGACAAAACAAGCATGCAGCTCTTGGGAAAAAGGATAAAATGTGTGTTGAATGGCATGTAAACGCAGAAAATTCTTGATTATATAATGGGCCTTCGTGCATCTCATTACAAGTACTTATCCAAATCTTATAGGGTCCCATATGATTTATCCGCCACTATTGTTGTTATTGCGTCCTAAAGTAAACATGATACATATGTGTTCGAAAGACCCGACTGACCCAACCGCCGTGGTTATCGGCAACACACAAACGATCGGCTGACTGGCCGCTGGCTATCCCTGCACAGAGCGTTATGTGGATGAGTTCACTCAACGTAGGACGAAGGTTAAGTGTCATGCATGAAAAAAGATAAAATTGTCTTGGTGACTTTATCATAGTGCATCACGACTCTGTCTTTGACTGAGGCACTGGACGATGACTGGTACTGTAGTGGTAGGCCTACAGGTTTAAGTTTAAGAAATCAGAAAGGATTAAAAACCTGTCAAGTGACAATCTAACGTAAATTAAACTCTCTCTTTGACTGGATCTCTTTATGCATATGATCTAATTTGCAAATTATCTATACCGGTAGGCCTACATTAGGGGGGGGGGGGGGAGGGGCTACTTAGACTTAGTCTAGACTAAACTAAGTCTAAGATCTATTCACTTGTTCACTTGCCTGATTTCGATGAAAGCTTCGAGTCAAAAGCTTTGAAAAGTGCTGACAAAAGTGCTGACACAACATCAGTTTGGAAGCCTGGCCCAGCATCTTTAATCTTGTTACTGTTATTTTTTTTGCGTCACATTAATAGTGAGGGCAAGATTCCTTGCTTCCCTCGGCTACATTGGAGGACAGCAATATCGAAAGTAGACACCGGAAGTTTAGGTTAATATAAAAATAAGTCAGCCATTTCGAACCAATACACGATACAAAATTATAATAATGTTTTACGTCATAAAGCTAATCATGTCTGGACTATGAAATGAGATGATAGCTACTACTGCTACCGGTATCGGGCTTGAATAGCCTTTTTTAAGCAAAAAAGGGTCGAAAAGTTCCCACCCCATATTCATAGTCCTTGTATGCATCAAATTTCACGATGTAATGTGGGTTCGCTGTACCCAGTATAACGTGTGTTATTTTATGCAGGTAGGTCATTGGTAGCAAAGATAGCCTACTTGTATAGAATTGATAAGATAAGATAACTAGTGCTTTTAGCGTGCACAGATTTCTAACCGCCACCTAGCAGCAAACTCGCGGAAATCATGAAAAGTGTCCTTTTTTTACAAAGCCAAGAAGGGAAAATATTGGATTTTGCTCACTGTTCAGCTATCGCTATAGGCCTTGATTGAGGTCACTTGTTGAGGAATTATAACATCAAACGCTGTGGGAAAAACTCTGGCTACCGGGTATTTTTTCTTTTTTTTTAGTCGCAGTAGCAATGTCACAATTTTGCGTAATAAATTTACCATTATATCAAGCACTCTTTTCATACCATGCGCCATGGGCCCCGCCCCCGATCTGAACGCAAATTGTATGCAAAGTTTTTTTTTAGTAGTGCGGAGAAGACAGTGTCTCATCTTATCGTTTCTGGTATCTTTGCTGGTAGTGCTAAATGAACCCATGTAAAAATAAAGGGAACGAACGCAGGGAAAGGCTCGGATTCCTAGTTAAGAAAGGGGTTAGCTCCCCACCAGTCCAAAAATCCTCCATTGCTCTCACTACTTCTCCTGTTGGCTCCCTCCCCCTTCTCCCCCCTCCATCCCTCCCGAACCTCTCGAGAGCAAGATCACAACCTGCGAGATGTCCTGCTTACGAAAAGACGCCAACAAAACCGGACGCGACAGGATCAGAAATGCAAAGATCAGAGAAATGGTGGCCCACCAATACATAGAGCAAAAGTTGGTAAAATGGTTTGTACCCTGGTACACCTCTTGCGAACGTCTATCTACCAGCCTGCCCATCATGCATATGACATGAGATTCTCTGGACACAAGGCCAGAGGAAGACCAAGGAGAACTTGGACCTGCAACGTCAAAGAAGCTCTGACGACCCACGTTATTACGCCAAGACAGGCTTTCTAGCTGGCTGCAGACTGAAAACTGTTTCTTCCCGCGACGCCCTCGAGGGTACCAGCAGATGGCAAAACAACAGAAACAACAAAAACAATAACCGAACATTACGGTCATCCTGTTATAGTGTTTCTGTAGTTTTGAAACTGAAAGGAAACAGCAACTAAGACCCAGATCAGGTTATCCCCGGGCTCGGCATCTCGCTGGACAGTTCCTGTTAAAAAAATAAGTTCATCTCACAAAAACAAAAAGAAAAAAAAAATCCGGATAAAACAGAGACTTGCTATTATTATACAATGCACTGGACTAGTGCGCACTGCGCAGAGGCGCAATGGCGCTGTCCACGGAGGGCCACAGACTAATAAATTAACCAGACTGGAAACACGAGCTTCGGGCTGTGTCGTTTTTTACGAGCTTCCATGCATTTGTCAGACGGACGTGCTCTTATGCTGCTCCAAACAAGAACTCGCAGCTAAGTACCATATTCTGTTTCGCTTCGATTGTACACATTTCCTGTTGAAACCTTTTATTGTTCAATTGTTTCCTCTGTTCCATTTTTTTTTTCTTGATAAAGGCGAAAGCCGAAAATTAGAACATTTTTTTGTCTTCTCTTCAGTTTGCTTTGTATCGTTTGGGTTTTATTTTTCACGCGGGACTTTGCAACATACAACTTTTTCTTTTAGCCCGTTTTTGACATTGCTTATAGTCCTGCTGCGACCCCACAGTTTTTCTGTGGTTTTTATAATATTTCGTCAATTACAGGGAACCAAAACAAAGATCATTGTATTTTACACTTTTACAACTTTTTATTTAAAAATACCTGAAACTTTGAATCAACACAATGGGTCGACACAAAAGCGATTGTGCTGGATTAGTTGACTCTTTGGAAAATTAACTTTATAATTGTTGAAACCGTCATTTAGGCTGCAGCTTTGAGCAAAAAAATAAAAAAGTGCCAAAATTGCGCCATAATAAATTACTCCCGCCAATATTTTTTAAATAATAAAAAGGTAATCCACCCCTCCCCCCCCTTTTTTTTTCTCTGTGCATGTGTGCCATAATTATATCGTTCCGGAGGCCGAAAGCCTACGTGTTTTTTAATTGTTTATGTGTTGAGAGCATCTCAAATACAATTTTTTAAATTTTTTTTTTTGCCTTCTGTTGTCTCACACCTGGCCTTTCTGCGTCTCACCGCCTATAATTATATTATCTGACCTTTGTTTTGCCATATTAGGAAAATGGCGGCCGTACTCCACAATTGGGTTTTACCTTACTTGCCGCGAAACAAAGAGGGTGCGCAGAAACACGGGCCAACCTCTCTCCCCCATATTTATAAAAACCACAGAAACTGTCCACTCCTTCAGCTTGCCTTTCATTATATCCTATGGGTATTATTTCTTACGCGAGGCTTTGCTATATACAACTTTTTCTTTTTGCCACATTAAAATTTTGTCTTCCCCACATATAAATTATTTAGTGCACCAGGGAGGAGAAAGCTCATGCACCAATGAGCACTACTACAGAAGCTCCACTACTGAACGTCATTCCTGTGTTATCTCTTGGGTAACCAGAGACAATTCTACTTTTGTGATCACTCACTATCTCTGGTCTCTGTTTGCTTTTGACATGCACGAATCTGAGAGCTATTTCTGACAGGGTTGGGATGAAAAATTAATGATACACCGAAAGAAACAAGACCATTCTTTTAGATCTGGATCTAACTCATTTGTAAGAGAGGTAACACTTATTGTAAACTAAAGATGTGTTAGACAAAGGCTGTTCAGATAAGTAGGCCTAGATCTACGTAGGCACCCCAAGCGTTTTACACTGGGGACGCGTACGTATACGTAGCCTACCTATCCCTCATCCCGTCCTTATCCTCAACCGTAAATCATTCTTATCGAACCGCTAACCCTGCCCCTTACCCTTCCAAACAACAACAACAACAACAACAACAACAACAACAACAACAACAACAACAAAAAAACAGGAGGGAAACAAAAAGAAAACGTGAAAGAATAATTAAATAGGCTTAATAATTAACTAAGGCTGTTGTTAGGAGCATTTCGGGAGGAGCTCTCTGGTTCTGGAGTTACAACAGGCTTTAAAATACGTACCCCGTGCTCAAAAAGAACTTAGAACATCCCTGGGAAGAAAACTATGCCAAAGACTATAATAAGATCTATGTGAAAATCATTAACTTTTAATTAGATCTCGAGGGTAGTATTTCAACGTCAGTCGGGTTTTCTAAAAGAACAATGCCTAAAGAGAGTTCTCAATAGTGAGGTAGGAGTTGTTTTCATTTTATTTCATACATGTATGTGTATTTATAGCTTTGTTTGCTGCAGTGATAGTCAGAAGGACTGACAAACGGACGGTTGGATGGATGGATGGGTGGACGGATGGATGGATGGATGGACGGATGGATGGATGGATAGATGGACGGATGGATGGATGGGTGAGTGGGCGGATAGATAGATTGACATGAACGACAGATAGATAGATAGATAGATAGATAGATAGATAGATAGATAGATAGATAGATAGATAGATAGATAGATAGATAGATAGATAAAAGTGGATGGGTGGACGGAGAGACAGACGGACGATGGGTGGGTAGGCAGATAGATATAGGTAGGGCAGAAAAGTAGGTAGGTAGGTAGGCAGGTAGGTAGGTAGGTAGGCCTAGGTAGGTAGGTAGGCTATAGGTAGGTAGGTAGGCCTAGGTAGGTAGGTAGGCTATAGGTAGGTAGGTAGGCCTAGGTAGGTAGGTAGATAGGCAGGTAGGTAGGTAGGCCTAGGTAGGTAGGTAGGCTATAGGTAGGTAGGTAGGTAGGTAGGCCTAGGTAGGTAGGTAGATAGGTAGATAGGTAGGTAGGTAGGTAGGCAGGTAGGTAGGTAGGCCTAAGTAGGTAGGTAGGTAGGTAGTTAGGTAGGTAGGAAGGTAGGTACGTAGGTGGGTAGGCCTAGATAGGTAGGTAGGTAGGTAGATAGGTAGGTAGGTAGGTAGGTAGGTAGGTAGGCCTAGATAGGTAGGTAGATAGGTAGGTAGGCAGGTAGGTAGGTAGGCCTAAGGTAGGTAGGTAGATAGGCGGGTAGGTAGGTAGGTAGGCCTGGGTAGGTAGGTAGCGACTCCAGAGCTAGAGAGCTAGGGTTGAGGATATCGACGGGGTTAGGGATAGGTGCGTATGCGTACGTTTCCGTAACTCAAAACACTTGGGAACCGTACGTAAGGTAACAACAGCCATCTATCTTATTAGTTCTCAAGAGAAAAAAAAAAAATAATAAAATGTTCATTGTCTGCAGAGTTCCACAATAAAATATTCAGATTCCAGCCAACAGCCCTGAAGGGAATATCAACAGCCAACCATGGCATGCCGTCAGCTGAAAGCCCTTATTTGGAAAAACTTTCGACAGAGGTCAATAGTGGGTCTAGTTTGTGATTTAGGTCAGTTATCTTACTTTTCATGTTTGAGTGCGTACGTGTTGTGACGTTGTTTGAGTGCGTACGTGTTGTGATGTTGTCTGTCTACACAGCCTGACTTAAAACTTTATCTTCTCCTCCCCAGAACTGATTCTTTGATACATCCATCCGTCCATCCATCCATCCATTTATCTATCTATCCACCCACCCATCCATCTTTCTATCCATCCATCCATCCATAAATTTATCCGTCTATCCACCCACCTATCCATCCATCCATCCATCCATCATTCCATCATGCACCCATCCATCAACCCTCCATCTATCCAGCCATCCTTCCATCCATATATCCATCCGACCATCCATCCACCCGTCCATCCATCCACCCATCCGTCCGTCCGTCGGTCTGTCCATCCGTCCACCCATCCATCCATCCATCCATCCATGCATCCATCCGTGCATCCACCCATCATGCTTCCATCCATCCATCCGTCCATCCATCCATCATCCATCCATCTATCTGTCATCCATCCATCCATCCATCAATCCATCGATCATCCATTCATCCATCCATCCGTCCATCCATCCATCCATCATGCATCCATCTATCTATCATCCATCCACCCATCCATCCATCCATCCATCCATCCATCCATCCATCATCCGTCCATCCATCCATCCAGTGTTTGGCGCGGTAGATATATGTGTGTGTGTGCTTTTTTTTAACAACCCGGTCTACCTATAAGTTTCTACACCGTGGGGAAAAAAAAGCAAACTGAGAATCAGACTACAGTCCAACCAACAAAACATCTGTTTCTTGAGTGTAAATGTGAAAGAATAAAATGAGGCCATGCATAATTTCAAATAAATCCAACAGACAGACTGAGAAAATCAGTGTTTGTCTTGCTTTGTCTAGGAATGGCGCATTATAAGGGGGGAACGAGTACGTGGAAAAGGTGACAAGACAAGTACCAAATAATTCTGTATTCGTTTCACGTTTTACGTTTTTATTTGGAATGCAAAAATCAAATCACAGGGAAGACACAGTTCTGAAAGAAGTGCAGCAATGTTATTTGGTTTGTTAAAAGCGAAACACGATAGAGTTTGAAAGATCTTACTGTGTTCTGCAGTGGCGTGAGTCTTGAAAAATATGTTCAAGAGAGCAAACGCAGCCCCCCCCCCCCACACACACACCCCTCGGTCCCCTGCCAGCTCCGCCACTGACTAAACTTTTGCCAGGTGTTCCAATCATTTTTGGGCTTTGTATCCCATTATGACTTGCCACTCACTCAACATGTGCCCATCGCTTTGTTCCACGTGACATCACAGAATTGGCACTCCTAAGAAATTTGGAATTTTATTTAGTCTTTCGGCGGAAGTTCCAAGGCCGCATTTTTCATTCTCTCAAGAGCTTCAGTTCTTCTTTTTTTGGATTACAGCAAATCTTTGCCAGGGCGCAGGCTCAGCCGCCGTGCCAAAAATAAAACAAAAATTGCAGGTGTATAATCTGAACCTACGTTCACACCAGAATCGGCTTTCGTTGCTTCCTTACCATTCACGAACGGATGAGATTAATCATAATGCCTGTTAGTGTCCTCATCTAATTTTACGCGAGCTTGGTCAGAAGACTGACTAACAGGAGAAATACAAAGATTACACTCGTCCTTTCGTGAGTAGTACGAAAGTTAACCAAAGCGGATCTCCGATGTGAACGAGGGCTAGCCGCCCTGCACTGACGGACGGGGATGCCATGAAGACATCATGCATGAGTGACGCAAGTGAAACAATGCAATTATGGTAAAGATCTACCATTTCTAACCTCCTTGAAATTCCTTCACTTTTTCACCAGTTTTGCCAATCGTTCTTGGCATTATACTCTTCAAGTGGGCCCAGGACGCGAAACCTTACACGGTTAACCCGATTCCTACCTACCCGGTGTACAACTACACTACTCCATCGAGCAACCTGAGCAAGTCTTGTGTTGGGTACTACCCTCAGTCTGTTGCTGGGGAAAAGTTGGAAGTGTCCATATCACAGATTTCAGGAGGTATTTCGTTCCATGTTAGTTGTTCGCCCTTCGCAAGCGAAGATGGCCACGACTTCACTTTCCCTAAGTGTCTGACTGAGTATGTGCAAGGGTGGATGATCAGGGTCAACGTTGCCGGTCCTAGGGATCTTTCCCAAGGTCTTGGAATTTTGGGGTTTCCCTTGGGATCTTGGCATTTTCTTTGAGATGTTGTGATTTTTTCGGGCTTTGTCTATTTCTTATTGTTACTTTGTTTACAAAGAGTCACGAAATTGAGTTCATGTAAAACGTCATTTAAAATTAAATTTGCTGACAAGAAAGTAAATAGAGGTGTGTTGATGGTCAGTGGTAGCGGAATAGATGGTATGCTGGTGGTCATTGGTTGCTAAATTAATAATATTTATTGTACTGGTGGTCAGTGACAGCGAAATTGATGGTGTGCTAATGGTGAGTGACAGCGAAATTGATGATGAGCTGATGTTGAGTGACAGTGAACTTGATAATATGTTGATGATGAGTGACAGTGAAATTGATAATGTGTTGATGGTGATTGACAGTGAAATTGATAATGTGTTGATAGTGAGTGACAGCGAAATTGATAATGTGTTGATAGTGAGTGACAGTAAAATTGATGATGTGTTGGTGGTGAGTGACAGTAAAATTGATGATGTGCTGATAGTGAGTGACAGTAAAATTGATGATGTGTTGGTGGTGAGTGACAGTAAAATTGATGATGTGCTGATAGTGAGTGACAGCGAAATTGATGATGTGTTGGTGGTGAGTGACAGTAAAATTGATGATGTGCTGATAGTGAGTGACAGTAAAATTGATGATGTGTTGATGGTGAGTGACAGCGAAATTGATAATGTGTTGGTGGTGAGTGACAGCGAAAATTGATGATGTGCTAATGGGGAGTGACAGTAAAATTGATGATGTGTTGATGGTGAGTGACAGCGAAATTGATAATGTGTTGGTGGTGAGTGACAGCGAAATTGATGATGTGTTGGTGGTGAGTGACAGCGAAATTGATAATGTGTTGGTGGTGAGTGACAGCGAAAATTGATGATGTGTTGGTGGTGAGTGACAGCGAAATTGATAATGTGTTGGTGGTGAGTGACAGCGAAATTGATAATGTGTTGGTGGTGAGTGACAGCGAAATTGATAATGTGTTGGTGGTGAGTGACAGCAAAAATTGATGATGTGCTAATGGGGAGTGACAGTGAACTTGATGATGTGTTGACGGTGAGTGACGGCGACATTGGTATTTATTGTGTTGATGGTCAGTGGTGGGGCTCCTTTTTGTCTAAGAGTATAAGTGACTGCGACCTGTCGAAGCGGAGTCCAGAGTTTTGGGGCAATCAAGCTACTTTACTTCAATAATAATTACTGTACGGAAATAATAGATTGGGTTCCTTGTTTCATATAGTGCCATGATGACTTACACAGATACTGCATTTTTATGGTGCTGTCAGAAGTAATTCGTAAAAGTTTCAACTTTAATCGATCAATAAGAAACAGATTTTGTGAAAAATTCAAAAGGTTCCTGCTACAGTAGCAAACTGTGATAGCAAGCCTGGAATTATTTAGAATATTTACTTTTTGATATCATATTCAATTTTATCAATAGTTGGAGTGAAATTAATATTGGTTGGGTGGATGAATGGGTGGGTGGGTGGATGGATGGATGGATACATGGATAAATGGATGGATTGATGGGTGGGTGGATGGATGGATTGGTGGGTGGGTGGATGGATGAATGAATGAATGGGTGGATGGATGGATAGATGGATGGAGGGATGAATGGATGGATGGATGGATCAAGGGATGGATCAATGGATGGATGGATGGATAGATGGATGGATGGATCAAGGGGTGGATCAATGGATGGATGGATGGATGAATGGATGGGTGGGCGGATGGATAGATGGATGGAAGAGTAGATAGCTGGATGAGTGGATGGATGGATAGATGGATGGATGGAAGGATGGATGGATGGATGGGTGAATGAATGGATAGTTTTATAGATGGATGGATGGGTGGATTGATGGATGGATGGATCAAGGGGTGGATCAGATGGATGGATGAGTGGACCGATGGATGGATGGATGGATGAATGAATGAATATATGAATGGGTGGACTTATAGATGCATGGATGAATGGGTGGATTGATTGATGGATGGATCAATGGGTGGATCGATGGATGGATGGGTGGATGGATGTGTGGATGGATGGATGGATGGATGGATGGGTGGATGGGTGGATGGATGGAACTGGATGAATAGATGGGTGGATGAATGGACATTAACAGTTCAGGCATGAACCTATTCGACTGTTTCCTGTGGTACATGGCCTATATTCGAAATTTTTGTTATCCTATAATTTAATTTGTGAAAGCATACTCTGTTGCACTGCGAGCACATAACATGAAATAAAGTCAATACTTTTTGTTTGCTCCACACAGCCTCCATAGATAACATCATAGGATACGAGTCCGTTCCTGAAGGTTTTGAAAGTCACAATAAAAAATATTGTACTCCCCGGACGGCGTTCCTTAATTACGTAGACCTGGATCGAGAATCAGTTGAAGTACCCCAGAATCTGAGGGTCATGATTGTCTACGACTGTAAGTCCATCAACAGTGGAAAAAAAACAACTCTTCAAACAGAAAAAAGATATAGTATTCGCTACATTTTCGTGGAGAGAGAGAGAGAGAGAGAGAGAGAGAGAGAGAGAGAGAGAGAGAGAGAGAGGGGCGGGGGGTTGGGGGAGATGGAGAAAGAGAGAACAGACAAATAATTATAAGAGAAAGAGAGAGAAAGAAGAGAAAGAGAAGAGAGGGAGGGGTATAATAATAATAATAGTAATAATAGATGGCATTTATATAGCGCATATCCATTTAAAATGCTCTATGCGCTTTACAGAGGCAACATGTCAACCACAGAGCAGAATGGAGCGCCTGCAAAGCGCTCAACACACTACACTGCTTCTTTCTCTCTCCCTGTCTCGCTCACTCTCTCTCTCTCTCTACCTCTGTCTATCTCAGAGCAAATTGTAACGCAGCCTGTTAATCGCAGTTCACAACTCACAACAGTTCGCAACTCAAAACTCAAATAATATTTGAATATTTATTAATAATAATATATATTTAATAATGAATAATACATTTTGTTGTTGCTGGTGGAGGGATGATATGGATACATTTTAATCTATTAATTTCAATTTTGCCCGGGCAGCGGCCTGTTCGGCCTGCTCTTTACGATTTCCAACTGCCAAGGTATCTTTAACGTGCCCAACGTGCACACGGGCCCTCGGAATTTTTCGTCCTTATCCGAGAAGACTAGGTACTCGATCCTACCCCCTAATAGGATCAGGGACTTGAAAATATGAGAAAAATCCCAATTTCCAACATGCCTGCACTGCCCGGGTTTTGAACCCGGGACCCTTGGCATGAGAGGCGAGCACTTTACCTCTAGACCACCTTGGGTGGAGAAAGACAGACACACAGAAGAGAGAGAGAAAGAGAAGACAAAGATAAGTGAGAGAGAGAGAGATAGAGAGTGAAGGAGAAAGAGAAACAGACAGAAAGCGGGGGGGGGGGGGGCGGGGGAGGGGGGAGGGAGACAGAGATAATAATATTTATTTGAGGACCTGAAAAAACATGGACATGTTTTGTTGATAACGCCAGCAGTTGCAGCTTTTCAAATTGCCATGAACATTTCAAATTACTCTGTTCTTGTCTTTGGACCGGGTGTTAGCTGAACTCGTTCTGTGCATGCCAGATCTCGCGGCAAGCAGGCCCTGCCAATCAGCTGGCCATTGGTCAGCGGTATTTCGTGCATGATCACATGCCTTTTGTGCAGGACAGAAAACTGACCGTCTTGTCAGGCATGAAATGGTCATCAAAAAATTTCCGGAAATCTCAAAATCGTCATGGTCAAATCTGAATGTGTAAGTGTGGCTGTTGCTTGCACTGTAGATCTCCTTCTTTATTCTGACTGACGTGTTGCAGATGATGTCGACGACGACGACGACCCGTCGCCCCCTTAGAATTACAAAGTTCTAACTCCCGATTGACGTGTCGTGTGCTCAAAGCTCTTAGAGATACGACCTTCGACCTTTTTTTTTTTTAAAGTAATTCTTACAAATTACAAACTGAATCCGCTTCAGACTTTGACATACTTTGGAGAAGGCCTGTAGAAGTAGTGTGTAGTGTGTAACTCAGTTCAGCCCAAAGTGGAGACAGAACCTTGTCACTTTAAGGGGTCGCCGTGTGAGGTTGAGACTGCACCATTTCCACCATCTTTGACCACTACACTGGCCGTAGTTTGAATTGAATAGGAACTCTTAAGATAGAAAGCTGATCTTCTGAAAAGCGGGAAATTAAACTGTCTGAATCACAAGTCAGACAAGCCAAAGCTGAAGCCATAAAGGATACCGATTTCTGACTCCGAGCCCAAAGGGCACCGGAAGCGATAGGAATTGTTTTACACAGCCTCACTCATTACACAGAAACGCCGCCTGCGATCGGTCCCGGCCTGCGCGCAAAAGACGCACCTATTTTGTTGGAATGAAAAGTGAATTCCTATTCGCGCCGAATCGAACTCGTGACGAAGGCCACGATCGAGCCGGAGTGGCGTGTTAGTGGTGTGACGTCACATTGCTGGACTAGGGAAGTTTTCTAATGACCATATGAAAACTGGAAGGGACTGTAGAAAAAAATCTGATTGAACAGATGAAATCTCCGGTCTCCAAGTAACAAACTCAACAAGCAGAATTTGCTTTTTTTTTTCTTTTCAATAATAACCATATAAAAAAACAAAAACTTTACAAATTAAATTTTTTCAAATTTTAAGTTGAACATTTGAACAATGGACTTTGCAGTGCGCAATCAGCCAGAATGTGCAGATATCCAGAACGAGATGTATGCGGATGTCCACTTCACAACTATCAAACATGGACGTCGATGTTTATAGGCACCGAACTGCTCAGCGCCCTTTATGTGTAGCATCGGAGTGTTAGGCCGGGTTTCCATGTGTACGGAAACGAAAACGTCAAAAATCCCTCAAGTAGTAAAGGGAAAGAGTGTTTCCATGTGTGCAGAAACGGCGTTCCCCTACAAATGAAAATGTCCGTCCTATTTCACTACCAGAATACCAGAATTTTTTTTTTGCCGTTTCCGTTTCCGTCCACGTGAAAGCCCAGCTTTAGGGGCGCATCTGCAAGGGCCTCGTAAACGCTCGCGCACATTCGATATCCTTTATGGGGTCGCCTTATGCGAATCAGGGCCGGATGTCAATTTTGTAGGCCCCCTGGGCTTCAGATACTGTGAGGCCCCTAGCAGTAATTAGTAAAAGCACGAATTTCGGGTTCTTGAAATCAGTTTATTCAACTTCTCCAATAAATTATTAATATTACATTATTATAATACCTACCAATATTTTCATAAAAACAATGCTTGTTCTAAGGAGAACCGCCTGCAATAGAAATTAAAAGAAGGTTTTAATCTTTATAATTTTCTCTTTAATAATACCAGTGGTCTAGAGGCAAGGTGTCCGCCTCTCATGACAAGAGTACCGGGTTCGAGTCCCGGTCGGTGAAGGCATGTTGGAATTTTGGGAATTTCTCTCCCTGATCCTATGGTAGGTAGGATCGAGCACCTGGTCTTCTCGGATATGGACAAAAAGCTCGCGGGGGGGGGGGGGGGGCAGTGGCACGTGGCGCACGTTAAAGATACCTTAGCAGTTGAAACATGAGAAGAGCAAGCCGAACAGGTCGCTGTCAGGGCAAATTTAAATAAAATGTATCCCTACCACTCCCCCCTCCCCCTCCCCCCCAAAAAAAATAAGCCGCCTACTTTGCCCTGCACTATGGCGACCACGTCTCTGCTCCCATTGTAACTGGGTTGCAATTACACTAAGGCAAATTTCCCAAATGGGATTAAAGAAGTGTGCAAAATACAAAACACAAAATAATCTCTTGCGGCTCTCAGCTGGCAGAGGCGGAAAGCCAATTGGCTGCTGCCCGTAAAGCACATGTCTTAATCCGCCACCGATGCAAATTCGTGGTCTCACGCGTTTGATGAAATACCATGAAATAGTTTTTATTCATTTTCCCCGTAACGTGATGAAAAATGACGTAAGGATTTTGCTTATAAGCGAGACAATTTGTGACATTTTAAATGTCCTCTCTTCTTCTCACCGACGCGTTCCAGATAATGACGACGACCCGTACGATTTTAAGAGCGCGCCACATTCACCTATACTGACATCCCAGAAGCTGGTCGCTGACGCTTTCCTGAACTACTGGCGGCAGCATAAGAATGTCACAGCAGGTTTGATAGTCTTTCGGACCCAGGAAATCCCCACCCCTGGAAAAGTATTGACACCAGTTGGACCAGAAATATATTTAGTCTGGCTCATGGGTTTCGTTTTTCTGACAATCATCATGAGGACCACCAGACGCCTGGTTTTTGAGAGGGAGTACAAATTAAAGGTAACTTGTTCTTCTTCCTCTCTCTCTCTCCAGCTCCCTCCTTCTCACTCTCACTCTCTCTCTCTCTCAGCCTCTCTCGCCCCATCACTCTTACTCTCTCCCTCTCATTCATCTTCTCTCTCTCTCTCTCTCTCTCCATCTCACTCTCTCTCTCACACACACTCTTTCTCTCACTCACACACAATCACTCTCTCACTCACACTCTCTCTCACTCACACACACTCTTTCTCTCACTCACACACACTCTCTCTCTTTCACTCACACTCTCTCTCACTCACACAAACACTCTCTCTCTCACTCACACACATTCTCTCTCACTCACACACATCTCTCTCTCACTCACAGTCACACACAATCTCTCTCGCACTCACACACACTCTTTCTCACTCACACGCACTCTCTCTCTCACTCATACACACTCTCTCTCTCACTCACACACACTCTCTCTCACACACAAACTTTCTCTCTCACTCACACACAATCTCTCTCTCACTCACACACACACTCTCTCTCTCACTCACACACACTTTTTCTCTCACTCACACACACACTCTCTCTTTCATTTAGATCAGACTGCATGTCGCGTTAAAATAGTTGTTTTCATGGTGACATGTGGGGGAAAGGAGGGAGCTCAACAAAATAATAGCCACCACCATCTATCACATGTACTAGCACACCCGTGCCTCTTCCATCTCATGCCAACTTCCATATCTTCTGACATTTACTCGTATTGAGCTCTCTCAACATGGGAAGAACAAAATTTCCGGTCACATTTTTCAATAATGCTCGACGGAAATGCGTTTTTATGTTTTTTTGTTGTTAACAAACCGTAAATAGATCATATTATTATTAAAAATCGAATTGTATCCAAAAAGAATGTGCCCAAGTAATATATCATCAAAACTTGAGGCAGTGTAAAAAGTTTTAGTTTTTAGTCAAATGTGCTTACATGCTCCATCATAGATTTGGCACAAAAGGACAAGACAACCAGTTTAATACCCTAGGGCTCCAAAACTAGTGAACAAATCTTTCTGAAATTTGGCCACGAAAAAAGTGAAAACTGGCTCCAGCTCAAACAGGCTAGGTGAGGGCATGCACTTAGGTGTGATCGTGGAATAATCCACACAGTACGCAAATGATTGAAGTGTAGCTGGCGAGAGCGCCTGTACGATATCGGATATATTACGAACAGGGCCCGTTCAGTGAGCAAAATTGTCCACGTCCACTGAATCCTGCCTTGTAAATGTTAGAATGATTGGCTTTACATTCTGCTCCGTTTTGTCAGCTCCATTTTTCACACAACTAAGAACCCCCGTTGAACCCTATTTCACATTCGGATGGGGGATGTTAAAGAATGAAGAGGCTATTGATGATGAGGGGGGGGGGTGGAGGGTGTCACAAATCCCAGACTGGGAGATGCAATATTATTAACAGGACAACAATCACGAACAAACAAGTATACACTTAACAGAACAACCCATCAGACTCACACATTTATTATACATAACTATAAGGTAAGAATAACAGTGCAATTACATACATTATATTATAGTAATTAAGTTACTGCCGTCCCACGGCCTTATTCCCACATGCACTCTTCCTCGGGTCCACAACCCGGTAGTTACTTTCTAAAGACACTTCGGTCTCAGCTTCTCCTCTCCATGTCTTACTAGCAAGCACCTTAATAGTTCACTGGCACCGCCGTCTTAACATTCCAATAACACCTCAACATGGCAATAGCATATTAGCATTTCATATAGTACATCAACATGGCAATAGCCCATTAGCATTCAATAGCACATTCACACTCAAAGATACATCCCTGTCTGTGGCCAGACTGCCACGACTCATGTGCCTCTACTGTCCTGCACCGACAGCTCACTCTCGGCCTATGTGTGGCCTTCGGCCCTATGCTGGCCTATCCCCTGTGCTCACCGAGGCGGCTCTTCGGCCCGTCCCCGACACCTACAAGAATAACATTACATTGGTATAATAATCCCATACCACTTCTAGTCACTTCACCCCTCTTTACATCTCATGAAGCGTACACACAATAGTTCACATTTCACTCACCACATCTTACGGGAACACACCTCCACCGTAGTACACAATACTTACTCGCGCTACAAATCCATGAACTCCACTTTCATCTATCGCTCATGGCGCACATTGCTATATACAGCATCAAGGACTTCTACATTCCTCACATATACTTATTTACATCATGGTCATAGACGAATATAATACATCAATCATAATTATCAATCAACGTTCTACCTACCAGTCATCACTGGAAAAAACACTTTCATTCGTCTTCCGACTGCTCCCCTCTGTTCGCCCGCTGGGCTCTTACTTGCGTCCGTTCTCTTTGGACTATCTCTGTGCAGTGAACTGGTAAACACACTGATCTCACCCCGTTTAATCCTTACTCACCCCCTTTCACGTTTTTCCCTACTTGTCTGCCGTGAGCCCTTCTTACTATATATACACCCGCTCTGTAGCAATCCCCTTAATTGCACTCACTCCACTCGTGACAGAGGGGGGGGGGGTATTTTACATTATAAGCCATTTCTGAACAGTGAACACAACTTTGTACTTTCTCTATTTGGCTTTGTAACTACAATGCGGTCCTTTAACAACAGATGAAAAGAGTGAGTGTTTTTGGGTCTGTCTGCCCCCCCGAGTGTAAACTTGGGTTAAGCCCAAATCAATCAAATGGGTTCATGCCTTTGTCTAATGAATAAAAATAGATGTCTGTATAATTATATGGGTTTTTTTTTTTTTCGTTCGTTACCTATAGACAGTGACGTGCCTACATTTTTGGGATCCTGAAGCTTGAAGTTTTATGGGATCCCTTCACAACCAGCGACAGTAAAACAACATGCAACATCCTCCGGGATCAGGGGCCCCGAAGCTTATGCTTCGTCAGTTTCATAGATGTAGATCCGCCACTGCCTATAAACGACCAAACCGGTGACCCCAGGAGGTCAGATTTTTGTCCATGAAGAGTAATGACGTCAGGAAAAACATAATAGCGGTAGTTGCTCTTGTCCCTGTGTCAGTGGTAACTATTAGTTTTTAATCTGCTTGTTGTCGCGCTTATCACTGTCACAAACGTTACAACTGTACTATTATTTATATCAGTTGGTTATCGCCCTTATCACTGTCACAAACGTAACTATTTTAGCAATTTCCCCATTTCCCAGGCATCTATTAAGCTGATGGGCGTGTCAAACAACATCTACTGGTTGTCCTGGTTTCTATCTGAGATATTCTGGTTCATTCTGATAGCCGTTATCTTCGCCACCTTCATAAGCGTTGGAAACCCGAAAGTTCTGAAAACCACTGATCGCTCCTTGGTTTTTATATTTCTCATCATGTGGGCAATCGATGCTATGTCCTACAGCTTCTTGCTTTCCTGTTTCGTTAAAAAAGGTAAGTTCGCTAAAAAAAGGTAAGTTCGCTAAAAAAAGGTAAGTTCGCTAAAAAAGGTAAGTTCGCTAAAAAATGGTAAGTTCGCTAAAAAAGGTAAGTTCGCTAAAAAAGGTAAGTTCACTAAAGAAGGAGAAAGACAAAATGGAAAAAGAAAGCTGCTCTGGGCAATTAGCGTGTTTCATTTACGTCACCAAAATTGAAATGGGGACTATCGTGCAATGTTGCTCCATTATTTTGAGTAAATGCAGTATAGACAAATTTTAAGAATCAGAAAAGCTCAGATTTTGTGGATCTGATAAAAGCCAAAACCACTAGATGCAAGATCATGTGACAACTAGGTCATTTTGTGTTAATAGATTCGCGAACGCTACCTAGCGGCAAATGCGCAGTGATTGACCAGTCGCCAATTTCAAAGTTGAATAAAGAAAAGACAGAGTGGCGTTCAGCCATCCCTCTAGGCCTATTGTCCCTATTGTATTGACCGAACTAAGCAGAACTTATGATAACCTCAGATATAGGAAAAGTTATTGTTATTATTATTATTATTATTGTTATGAATACTGTTATTGATATTTGCGAGAAAGGTTAAGATCTACAACTTGATTTAATAACTTTTATACTCGTTTACAAAACATTTTCCAGATCTATAGAAAACAATTAAAAAAAAATTTTTTTAAAGAATTTTATCGATACGTTAAAATTATATTATGAATGTATTTAAATCTATGTTAAACTTCTGAATACGAAATATAGATAAAGAAATTGTTCTCAAATAGACCGTAAAGGGCGCAAATGTGGCTGCTATCGTCCCGACGTCCCGTAAAAATCCAAATTCTAACTCAATTTTAGTTGTGATAGCATCAAGAAAATAATGTTGTTAACCAACCAAACTAAGCACTCACAAACTGGAAAAGAAGACATGGACGCTTTTTCCTATTTGTACAACAGCTCATTAACTTACTGCAATCCTGCATAAAGACACTTTCAGATGGGTAAAAAATTGACGAAATTTCAGAAGTCCATCAATCTGCCATCTCTAGGGAATACCAAAGATACTCGACACGATAAGATGAGACAGCTAGTGACCTTAGCACGCACACATTTCGAGGAAGTCAAGAACAATGCCATACTTTATAAAGCCAATATAGGGAAAATATTGACTTTTTGTTCACTGATCAGCTATCGCTATAGGCCTTGATTGACGTCACTTATTTTGAGATTATAATTTAGATCGTTATAAGAAAACTTTTTTTTTTGTAGTCGCAGTAGCACTGTAATAAATCCACATCATTAATTTATCATTATCTCAAGCATTCTTTTCATGCCATGCGCTTTGAACTTAGAACCCCGATCAGCGTGCAAACTGTGCATGAATTATTTTTTTTATCGAATCGAGCGACCCATTTTACTGTGTTTAGTATCTTTGGTATATCCAAGAAGCTGAACGTGTTAGATTGCAGGGTTAAAATGCCGCCGATTTCCACCCAGACAATGCGTCATTCATAGACCATGCCCATGCCAAGATGCCAAGCGTCTCATGAAAGTCACGAAGAAGATGGGACACCCCCCCCCACCCCCGCACCCTCGCCCCCCCCCCCAAAAAAGAAAAAATCACTGTTCAAATTTTAGTGCACGGTCCAATATTCTTTTAAAATAAACCGCGCCGGGTGTATCGAAGACAAAGTGATACGCTATAGAGTGTATACGCTGGGCAGGGCAAAAGGGGCCAGAAAAGTCCACTCGCTGGGACAAATTGCCACATGGATTTTTCGAAATCTAATCATGTGTAGATTATCAAATGTTGTGACAGCAATCGTGGTCGAGTGGCTTTTTAGAAAAAAAAACGGGGTCTAAAAGATCCCACCCTATTTATACAGTTGTGCAGCTTTTGCCCTTTGCATACACCATAATCCATGATTAAATGCGATTTTGTTGGACTAGATCAGCCCAAAAGTCGCCCTTTGCTGAGTAATGATCCTGAAATAGTACTAAACAACACTGCTATCCAGTACGAACACTCTGACAAACACACACATGAACAAATGAACGAAACACAAATGAGCACAAAATGTATTCAACTAGCAAGTCTTAAATATGTAGTTGTGGGGGCTATTTCCGTGTGAGAAAGGGCTGGGGACATCTTGACACGTGGATTTTCAGAAAGCTAGATATGTCTGGATTATGAATAGGGTGATAGCAATAGTGATCGAGTAGATTTTTAGACAAGAAAAGGGGTCTAAAGGACCCCGCCCTATTTACCTACTTGTACAGCTTATGCTCTTTACAACCACCATAATCTGTGATTAAATAATCTGATTTTGTTGGACTAAACAAGTCCATACAAGCTATTCAATGGCCCTCTGCTGAGTTATCATTTTGAAACAGCACTAATTTAAACAACACTACTGTCCAGTACGAACACACATGTTCACAAATAAACGAAAAACAACTGAGCACATTTAGTACATGTCTTCAGCTGATCTCAGATATCTCAGAACATTTCTGTGTGAAACAGGGCTGGGGACATTTTGCCGCATGGATTTTTAGAAAGCTAAACATGTCTGGATTATGAATGAGGTGATTGTCAAGATCACACTGTCTCATAAATGCCGTGCTAGGTCACGAATTCAGTGTGTTAATCTTTTACGATCTTGTTAGTTATAACCAGCGTAATTTGTCCTTGAGCTGTTCTCGTGAACAGTTTGTTTTGAAACACTTTTTTCTTATAGATGGAAAGAAGGTGGGGCGAGATAGAATAAATGTAGAGCTAGGAATGACAGAGCAGTTCTCGACCCCGTGATAAACAGTAGTATGCTAATAAATTATAATACAGGTAAAAGGGCTAACCAATGAGGGTTAGCGGAAGGATCGCGATGCAGCGCAAACCGTGCGGGCAGCACTTTTTAATTCATTCCGTGCAGATAATTCAAGCTGTGAGGGTTTCGGCGAGATTCTGCCTGAAGAATCATAAGTTGTATTGCTACATCAGGTCTAGAGCTCCATAGACTTTGAGAGAGCTCCATATGGCTCAGTTGAACATGACACCGCTTTTTCTACTGTTTCTGGCCTTAGCGCCAGAACAATCGTAAGTAATTGAAGACAGAACCTCCTGATGACATTGACAATGAATAAGAGGAAGAGCACTGTAACAGCTGAGGTTGTTCTAGCACGTTATAGTAGGGGGGAGTTAGTTGATCTAACTACAACCCTTTAGAAAACGAAACTATTACAGCTGTAGAATAAATAAACACGAGATCCGACGATAGATTAAATAACACTAAAGTTTAATAACTGAATACTGAACAATCAATACTAGGAAGGTACCAACGAACAAGTAAATATCCTACGCCACAGAGAGGACAACTCACTTACTCACCGACCAACCACTCACACAGGTCCATATATGTAAACATTTCTACAGAAAGTTCCCGAAATAAACGTTACCTTTGCCCTCGCACAAACTAACCAATCACGTATCAATACGATATCAGGTTACATCACTCAAGGCCAAATCTGGCGTAAACATCCTTATCCACAATGTTATCGAATGTTCGGGAACATACTAATATTTACTGAACGAGTCAAAACACCTGACAACAAGCGGGCGAGGAAAAAACTACTCACTAGGAAAAGAAGGTCAGGTCAAGGAGTACAGTACACTCTGGCGGTTGTCAACAATAAAATGAAAACAGAAATGAACACACGCTCACCAGTGTAACAAGAAAACGGGGGAGGGCAAGGGATAGCTTGCAGATGCTACACAACTCCCCAATTTAAGTTGAATGTTTTCAACTCCAAAACATTATTCAGCGTCTGCAATATCTTGAAATAACAATCTTACAGCACTCCCAATCTCACAAAGGTAGTTGCTAATTCTATTACAATTATTAACAATTTCAGTGCCTTCCCACATTTCATCGCAAATACAATACAATGCAATATCCTTTGCATCACTAATACAATGACTAATACAGTATCATCATTGTGACAAACCAACGGTTAACAGTAGGCCTACTAGTCAAAATAGTACAATGCCACCACTGTGGTGAAACAATGGTCAATGATATTATTACAAATCATATATGGTGAAACGATGGCCCATCGTTTACACAATGCTTCGTGCACGAACCATAGCATATAACTTGTTGTACATAACTTGGTTATCTCCAAAATGTATAACTCATACGTACACTGGCAAAATACTAATACATATCGTCCACTGATCAGGGTCTATCTTCATCATATTAGGTCAAAACAAGTTACAACAATGCAATATAACACAAACACTGCTTGCTCGCCGTCCCCATTTGGGTTACATTTTCCAAAAATTACACCAAGTTCCATTGGTAACAAATATGACATAGCACAAAATCAAAATGTGACCAACACATCATGACTATCAGCCATCAATTCAATATTCAGTCACAGATGAATTATGTCCCCAATTACAGTACAATACTGCCGTCCTAGAAATTCATCTAATAGGCAAAACTATGGGTTACAATACATTTCACTAAAAGTGTACTACTTTTAAAATATTCTGCTCAGGAAATCAGCACATACATTTTCTCTGCCTTTTACGTAGTGAATCCTGAATCGATAAGACTGTAAAAATAAACTCCATCGTAATAACTTTGGTCTATCAAATTTGGTAGAGTTCAAAAACTCTAATGACCGATGGTCAGTTTGGAGCACAAACTCCTTTCCATACAAATACAAAGTAAACTTCTTTACCCCCAAACAATGGCTAGGCATTCTCGCTCTGAGACTGAATATTTCGTCTCACGAGGCAATAGCTTACGACTGGCATATGCCACACGATATAACTTTCCCTCATATTCCTGCATAAGAGCAGCACCCAACCCGCGGTCTGATGCATCAGTTGCTAAGACAAATTCTTTTAAAAAATCTGGCAAACATAACACGGGTTTGGAAACAATGGCATTCTTCAGAGAAGTGTACGCTTTCTCCTGCACTTCTTCCCACTGAACTACATTAGGCTGACCCTTTCTAAGCAAATCAGACAGTGGTGCTGCAATTGCTGCAAAGTTAGGTACAAATTCTTGGTAATATCCCACCAGTCCTAAAAATGCTTTCACTTCCTTTTTAGTGGTGGGTCTGGGTGCATCCCGCACCTTACACACATTTTCTTCTAACAAGCCAATCATACCCTTTCCCACTGAGTGTCCAACAAAGTCCACTTCAGACGTTCCAATCAGGCACTTGGATGGTCTTGCAGTTAATCCAGCTTGGTCCATCCTCTGCAGCAAGTCCTTGAGAGTCTTCACATGCTCGTCGAACGTCTCTGTATGGATCAGCAGGTCGTCCACATACGCTGTCACATTGTTCAGTCCCTGGATCAATGGCTTCACGATCCTGTTCAGTGTAGCTCCTGAGTTCATCATCCCGAAGGGCATCCGGGTGAATTCATAGTGTTCGCCCATGGTGACGAACGCCGTCTTGGGAATGTCTTGCTCTCGAACTTTCACTTGCCAGTATCCCTTGCTCAGGTCAATCCGAGAGAATAATTTTCCTCTCGATAGACTCTGAAACACTTCCGATGGCGCTGCTGTCGGATGAGGGTCGAATACTGTGATCTTGTTTAACCTCCTGTAGTCGATGCAGACTCGGTTGGATCCGTCCTTCTTCTTGACGACAACAACAGGTGAAGCATAAGCTGATGAGCTCCTTCGAATGATGCCCAGCCGTTCCATGGTGCTAAGCTCCTCCTTCAAGGAGTCGCGCATAGCGTAGGGCACCGGGTATGGTCGTTGACGACCTGGTACTTCTGTCGTAAGGTCGATGCGATGTTCACCCAACTGGCAGCATCCAGGGAGATTGGTGAAGACGTGTTGGTAATCCTTCACCACATCGCAGAGTTCTTGACGTTGTTCCGACGTCAGTTGCGTTCCATACTGGACATCTCTGTAGCCTTCCTTCTGGTCCCAGCTTCCTAGGTCGGCAAGGTCCTCCGTCGTTCCACCGTTGTCGCCTTCCAGGTCGCAGTCCTCGATGACTGTCATGCTAGCTGACTCCACGGGTTGACTCTTGTCTATCAGGTCGTCCTCTGCCAGTACAGTCTCAGCACTATCACCACCGCCGTCCTTTATGGCGTTGACATGTTCAGGCGTGGTATTTCTCCTACTGTTGTCCATCCCACACATCTCGGTCACAACAGGTCTCGGTTCCATTGCCACTGCTGCTGCTTTTGACGTCCTTGGAATGTATCTCTTGAGGAGGTTGGCGTGCAAGGTCTTTTCTTTTGCACCCATCTTGACTCTATAGTCGTTGACACCGACAATTGAGACTACCTTATATGGTCCCTTCCATTGGACTAGGAGCTTGTTAGTATTCGTCGGCAGTAACACCAACACTTCATCTCCGGGGCGGAACTTCCTCTCTCTCGCCTTCCGGTCGTAGTAGGTCTTCTGTCTACCTTGAGCCTTGGAAAGTTCTTCCGTCGCTAGCTTCCATGTGTCCTCCAGCCTCTCACGTAGTTCCATGGCGTACTGGTAACTGGTCTTCGTTTCCGGCTCCTCTACGTCCTTGGTCCATAGTTGACGTAAGATGTGCATCGGTCCTCTCACAGTTCTCCCATACAGCAACTCGAATGGGGCAAACTTGGTCGACTCTTGAGGAACTTCACGATATGCGAAGAGCAGCGGGTTGATGTATCTGTGCCACTGCTTGGGTTGCTCTGCGCACAGTCGTCTCAATGTTTTCTTCAGCGTGCCGTTGAATCGCTCCACCAACCCGTTGCACATAGGGTGGTAGACTGTAGTGGTCGACTGTCGAATTCCCAGTAGTCTATTCGTTTCCTTCATGACATCTGACATAAACTGGGTCCCTTGGTCGGACAAGATCTCTTCGGGCACACCCAAACGGCTGTAGATGTTCACTAAGGCTTCTGCTACCGTTTCTGCGTCGATCTTCTTCAAGGGTGTGGCTTCAGGGTAACGAGTAGCGTAGTCTATGTATACCAGGATATACCGATGTCCACCTTCACTTGGGGGATCGATAGGTCCTACTAAGTCCACGGCCACTCTCCTAAACGGTAGGTCCACTACTGGCATACTCTGCAGGTGCACCTTTGGTGTCGCTCCTTTGTTCACTGTCCTCTGGCATATGTCGCATGAGCGGCAGTATCTCGCGACGTCACCTTCGATACCAGGCCAGTAAAAATTGCTCATCACCCTGTCCTCCGTCTTCTTCACGCCGAGATGTCCTCCGACGATAGAATCATGGGCAACGCTCAGTACATACTCCCTCAGTTTCTCGGGTAGTACCACTTGTCTTGTAATCGTAGCCTGTCTTATGTCCCTATAAATCCGGTACAGTACACCTCCGTGTCTCTCGAAGTGTGCGGACTTATTGCCTCTGTTGGTCGGAATTTTCTTCTGCCCCAACTTCTTGAGGTCTTCGTCTTCTTCCTGAAGTCGGATGAGTTCCTTCCTATCCACTCCCGCGTGCCGTTCTGCCCTCGGCACCCTCAGCAACGTAGACTGGTCCTTCCTCTTCTCCTGGGCCCTCGTGGTCACCGCTCCTACCATCACCTCAGTATCAGGGTCGTACGGGTCCTTCGCTCCGTCCACGTTCCCGACTACTAGGTCGCAGATGGTCTCCGGGAGACACAGTGCCGTCACTCTGTCCGTCAGGTGAGGCGTTCTCACGTCGGTAATGGCTTCCTCCGCCGCTAGCAAGGAGTTATCGATCCTCGCGATAAGTTTCTTCCCACCGGTGAGCTGTCCGTCGTCCACCAGTGATCGCCGCACCACTACACCTTCACAGCCGGTATCTATTAGGACGTCTACTGCTCGATTTCCAATCAAGCCCTTCCTCACTGGTAACTTCAGCTTCTCCACGGCCCTTCCGTCACTGCATCCTCCGCACGTAACAGGCACCGCTAACTGGAGCTTCCCGTCCTTCATTACCGCTTGAACGTTGATGCTGGTGTCAGCCGTCGTCGCCTCCTGTCTCGACGACTCGTCCGCCGCTATAACTACGGCCGCTGCCGCCTTGTTCGGCTTGCCTCGCCCCGTATCCTTCTGGGCTGGACACATTCTCCGAACGTGGCCTGGCTTTCCACAAAGGTAACATTTCAACTCACCTTTGTCGTTTATCTTGGTACGACACTCCGTCGCCTTATGTCCCGGCCTCTGGCACCTATGGCAGACCTGTAGACTTCTGTCTCCGTTGGGCCTCTGTCGCACTGGCCGGCTCTGCAGTCTGGCGCTCCCTCTGAGTGTCCGGTTCCTCGCTACCAGGAACGCCTCCGCTGAGTCTGCGACGTCCTGTAGCGTCTTTGGCTTCCTCTCCCTCACATGGGTCGCAAGGTCTGGTGGGCAAGCATCCATAAACTGCTCTCTTACAAACAGTTCCTTCACTCCTTCGTAGGTCTCCTCCGTCTTTAATAGCTTTATCCACCTCTCTAGGTAAGTCTTGATCCTAGTTAGAAACATCCCGACATCTTCTCCATCTTCAGGCTTACCTTGTCTGAACATGAGTCTGTAACCGTCCTCTGACAGGTTATACCTCCTCTGCAAAGCTTCCTTGACTTTGTCGTAGTCCTTGGCCTCATCGATCGGCAATCGACAGAAGCACTCCAGAGCTCTCCCAGTCAGCAGGGCAGATAGTGATGTCGTCCAGGTGGATTTGGGCCAGTCCGCTGTCTCGGCAAATCTCTCAAAACGAAGTAGCCAGCTATCAAGGTCGTCCTTCCCATCCTGAAATGCAGGTAGCTTGGGTCTCTTGGAACTGGCGTGGTCGCTGGTCCCCTGCGTCGACTCGCCTCCACCCTGATGGCGGATCCTCTCCATCTCCAGCTCGTGGTTCATCTCCTTCTCCCGAGCCTGTCGTTGAGCCTCCTTCTCTTGAGCCTCTATCTTCAGTTGCTCCATGCGATCTTGCCTCTCTCTTTCCTCCCTTAGGCCTTCACGGATGTAATCCTGTCTCTCCTTCCCAGTGAGCTCCAAGGCGTCTGCTTCCTGGCTAAGCCTTCCAATAGCCTCTGACATGTTGTAGATAGCTTGTCGATGATATTCCTACAATAAACTATGTAAATAAATCTAATAATTTTGATCGGGTCTGTTCGAATCTGGTCGGATCCCGGACGAGCCCCCAATATGTAACAGCTGAGGTTGTTCTAGCACGTTATAGTAGGGGGGAGTTAGTTGATCTAACTACAACCCTTTAGAAAACGAAACTATTACAGCTGTAGAATAAATAAACACGAGATCCGACGATAGATTAAATAACACTAAAGTTTAATAACTGAATACTGAACAATCAATACTAGGAAGGTACCAACGAACAAGTAAATATCCTACGCCACAGAGAGGACAACTCACTTACTCACCGACCAACCACTCACATAGGTCCATATATATAAACATTTCTACAGAAAGTTCCCGAAATAAACGTTACCTTTGCCCTCGCACAAACTAACCAATCACGTATCAATACGATATCAGGTTACATCACTCAAGGCCAAATCTGGCGTAAACATCCTTATCCACAATGTTATCGAATGTTCGGGAACATACTAATATTTACTGAACGAGTCAAAACACCTGACAACAAGCGGGCGAGGAAAAAACTACTCACTAGGAAAAGAAGGTCAGGTCACGGAGTACAGTACACTCTGGCGGTTGTCAACAATAAAATGAAAACAGAAATGAACACATGCTCACCAGTGTAACAAGAAAACGGGGGAGGGCAAGGGATAGCTTGCAGATGCTACAAGCACGATATTTATCCGTGGGAGAGTCGTGAGGGATCTAACTAGAGTGATTGCCAGCGAATGCAAGAGGCGAAGTTAAACTCATCTAGAGCTGCAATAGTTATTAGTGTATGAATTACATAACTGTGAATTGTGATCGAATTGTCTGGGTGAGGCTGGGAGTTGCCAGCCCATCCTAGACTTAGATCTCTGTATTTATCTGGGCCGACGTCGCTTTGTCTTTGGCGGGCTCGACCTATTATAAGTTAGGCATAAATATCTGAGATGACCTTATGTCTCCAGAGACTATAGTAACATAGTAATTGCCATACAGTCAGCAGTTTAGATCTTAGATACATATAGAAATAGTTTAATTAGAGAATTAGCAAGCACAGAAGTTGAATGATATTATCGGAAATATAGAGCTAGACTTATAATGAAATATTATTAATTGTGGATTTGATGCTGCTGATATTTATCCTTACCACATAAATAGATCTAGTCGAAATTGTTAGTGTACTTAACGTAATAAAATGTGACCCTGCAGGTCTGATTAATTGAAATTTACACAGGTTGTTCTTTAGTATTTGGCATGGTATGGAAGTTAGATTTAGATTGAATAAATAATAAATCATAAAGCTCTCGATTATAAAAATGCAGTCGAACTAACACCCAACACAACTTTAGGATACCCATCTATAAACTTAGGATGGGATTCTGACATCAGGGGGGAACTTTTACAATATCCCCAAGATCCCACACCCTGACAGTGATAGCAATAGTGATCAAGTAGCTTTTCAGGACAAAAACGAGGTTTAAGAGAATATTGTGATAAACCGAACGGGCGAGTAGATAACTATACAGAGTGGGCCAAAAGTAGGGTTACAGTTTTAGATATAAATGATAGTGTTAACTGTAACCCTACTTTTGGCCCACCCTGTAGTTATGGAATTTGACCAACTTCTATCATGAATAACTCACAAGAGCTGCAGGTCTGAGACTACTGTCACAGATATCTGTCTTCTGCTAACCAGGATCTATCGTTTGGTACCGATATCAATTTGCTCAGCGAGCGGACCTCCGTAGGAATGCCTGCTGATGAAATTTTCGAATATTTTGGTACGACAGTTTTTGCTGTTTGACATCTGGGCCTAGTAGTCTGGCAAGAATCTTGCACACTCAAGTAGGCAAAGCAGCAGGATATCATCTCGGGCACAGCAGAGAGAAGGATGGAAGATGGGTTTTCTGCGTTGGGTCCAAACTTCTCTGAGTTCAGTATCCTGAAAGCACTTGACGATGATTTCTAAAACTATGAGAGGGGGCGTGAAAAGTACCAATTAAGTGTTTACGTTTCTCAGTATTTTTCCACAGTTTTCAAAGCTTCTGCATATATTTTGTGGCTGGTCCATTACAACGACTGTTACGCCATTGCACCACATTGTTTGCTTACTATTTCTGAGCACGGCCAAAATCAGTGTTTGCGAAAATTAACGGGCTTCTACACTTTCTTTTTTCATATCAACAAAAAGCATCTGGCAGAGGGGCGGCACCTGCGATCGACATTTTGCCCCAAAGTACTGATTTTGAGTTTTTGCAGTTCTTAGAAAGTCCAGCCATTTGAGTTCACAAATATTCCCGATTCATCGCCGCTTGGCATGCTTTTCCTATTTTCCTATTTTGGGCAAGTGGGGGCATGAAAGACGAACTCATTATGAGTGACTGAAAACACTAGTTTGTCACAGCTGAGCATGCCAACCAAAGAACCAAAGTTTAGTATGGATACCTTTTCTTCTTTAAAAAAAAGTAATATTAAAATAATAGTGATAATGACGTATATTCTAAAATTCACCTGTATCTACTGTTGAAACATGTGTTTAAATAATTATATGAAGATAATTGAGAATATTGTAGAGGTGGTGACCTTGCCATTTGAACTTTGATCGATTTAGTTCGATAAAATTCAAGATGGCCGAGTCTATGTGGCAACGTAAAGGCTTTATTGAATCTTGGTTGTTGTTTTTTTTTCACTTGTAATCTGCTAATTTAAACATGCTAAGTTCTGTGGCACTGGTTAAAAGTATCTGCAGTCAAAAGTTATGAAAGTCACACCAAGGTGCCGCCCATGTAATCTGTTTGTCTTGGTGATACGTAATTGGATGATCGGCACTTCCTCATAGCACCGCACGCAGTTAGAGTAGTATGATACACCGAACTGGCAAAAAGATATACTATACAATTTTTTCAAACTTTGACCGTTGATAACTTCTAAAAGCTACCGATCTGAAACTGCTAGCACTTGTATTCCATCTTCTACTAATCAAGATCTATCGTTTGGTACTGGTATCAATTTGCCCCCATCAGTGGACCTCTTGAGATATGCCAGCGTATACACTAATAGAGTAGACTAATATATTAAAAAAGATCACGAATGTCCCCGAAATCTGGGGAGTTAATGAAAACGTAAAAACGTCAAATGTCCACAGTTATTAGGTCTATGTTTTTATACACCCACTTTTATTTTTTTTTGGATTTGTAGACCTAGTCACAATTATCAAGTTACAGTTCGCTTTCATGTTTTATCGGTTAGACATCTGTTCAGTAAATCGTGCGAGTTGCAATGTTTTGGTGGAGTTGGTTCTAAACGATGCCGATGTCCACCGGGACCACAATATAAACAGATGTGTCTCAAGATCAGCTAGTATATTGTCGCCTGTACAAAATACATGTACATTAATACAGGACTGATACGTGATAGAGCTGCACAGTTCATGGAGTCATATTATGACACATGATCAATAGTTTTTACTCAACATCTCAGGTTTTTCCATTTGGGGGGGGGGGGGGCGGGAGTGAGACTTACACACGATAAAGAAGGGATCCCTTCAATGTATCCTTTATACGGGCAACGCAGCTCAGACTTCAACTCAAAATTTCTGTTTTGTTCCAAAATCTTTCAGGTAGCCCAAGATCTTTCTCACAATGCCATATGTTGTGTAACACATTCATGCTGGTATCCTATAACTTTTCTTTTCTACCAATAATTAAAAGAAGAAAAAAAAGAGAAAGAAACGAGTATAACCACTTAGCAAACTGATGTACTCGTTTGTGTGGCTTCTGTCCAACAGCGAGTGTTTGGTGGACACTTCTGACAAGATCTCCCCTCCTGTCCTATCAGTGTGTTGTATTCTGTCTACAGGCTTACTTTTTCTAGCACAATGTGGCCGTCGTCGTGTTTTTTCTACACCCGGACTCAAACTGCAACTCATTTCTGTCCAACAGATTATAATGCCGTTGTTCTGACTGTCCTTGTGTCCCTGGCCCTGTTTCTTGGCATCCCCAAACTAGAAAAACATGTCGAGTCCGTCTTCTTGAAATGTATCCTGGGAACTTTTGTATTCAACTATGCTTTGGACGCCACCCAGGCTGCAATAGTGAGAAGAGAGAACGCAGGTATGGCTTTTTAAAGTGTCAAAGGTGTAACCAGGATGGAGATTGTTTCAACCTTCGCCCTACACCGCTACAGCTATGTCAAAATTGGGCAAAAAGAAAAAGTTGTATGTAGCGATGCCCAATTTTGACTTTGCTTATAGCCCTGCTGGGACCCTACAGCTTTTCTGTGGTTTTTATGATATTTCGTCAGTCGCTACAGCTATGCATGGCGCTACAACTATGTACTCCCAAAGAACAGTTTACTCGGATACCTCCTTGAAAAGTATGGTGTATGTCAGGCCCCAGAACGTACACACAGGGATATAACATTGAAATCCTCTTTAGGGTTGTGGTGTATCTGAGAGATATCACAACAAAATCCTACAATAAAATTCCCTTTAAAAGTATGATGTCCGTGAGACACCAGCACATACGGGTAGGTATGGCAAAAACACACGTGCATTAGTGAGGACGCAGGTACATAATAAAAAAAATGATAAAACTAATGGAAGATGGGCAATGATGCCATTGAGAATACCTGGAATTTCGAGCAAAAATTCCCAGAAAAAGATATAATTACAAACGTTTTTAATTGATTTTGGGTCTATTGGACCCATAACGAATGGCGAAGGTTGAGTTTTGAATATGGAACCACTATGAAGGCTCTTTTATGTTTTGAATTTGTAACCAGTATGAAGGTTCGTTTCTGGTTTTGAAAGTGTAACCAGTTTGAAGACCTTTTTAAGGTTTGAAAGGTAACCAGCATGAAAGCTTTTCTAAGGTTTGAAAGTGTAACCAGTTTGAAGACCTTTTTAAGGTTTGAAAGGTAACCAGCATGAAAGCGTTTCTAAGGTTTGAAAGTGTAACCAGTTTGAAGACCTTTTTTAAGGTTTGAAAGGTAACCAGCATGGAAGCTTTTCTAAGGTTTGAAAGCGTAACCAGTTTAAAGGCGATAGTGCTTCATGGTATCTTTCATTTATGGCACTGATTTTGAGAATAATAATATAGACATCAAAAGTGCTCCGCTGTTATTTTCAGCAGTAATACTTGTTTTCAAAGATGGGAGAAGCGCAGTTTCTCTTTGGCCAAGTGAAATCAATCCACTGTTTAAACTGATTTTCAAAACTAGATGAAGTACCTGCATGAATGAACTTATGATCTCTCTCTCTCTCTCTCTCCCTCAGACTCTCTCTCTCTCATTTCTCTCTCTCTCTCTCTCTCTCACACACACACACACGCTCTCTCTTTCTTTGATCTAAAGAGTTTCTCACAATAATCTGCAATTTTTTTTACAAATTAATATCCCCCGTGTATCTAACTGTATAGAAAACCTTTTTGAATATACTGTATACTAACCTTGTCCGAGCATGGTGGGCGAGGGTTTTATTTATTTATTTATTTATTTTTGAACCCTGAAGTGGGGCGTGGGACAAAACAGTTTGAGAAACACTGTCATAGATCTTGTCTGGCTCACGCAGGCTTCCCGCTTAAAGGTTATACGTGGTCTGCACTGTTGCAACTGCCGCCCAATGACAGCACCTTGGCCCTGTCGTCGCTCTTCAACCTCATTTTTCTGAACATCATCTGGAATTTCCTGGCGGTGTGGTATGTGGATAACATCAGTCGTGGGGAGTACGGGCTGCCACAGCCATGGAACTTTTACTTCAAGGTAACATGGTGATTTGCGGTTAGTCCAGGTTCTTTTATTTCATTAAAATGTGTGGCTTTTGTTCGATCTGTCTGTCTGTCTTTCGTCTCTCTCTCCATCCATCCCTTAATCCATCGCCCCACCAACCCATCTGTCATTTCACCCAGTCACCAATCCATCCATCCACCCGTAATCCACCCATCCATCTATTTTCCAAATCCGTCTGTCAGTCCATCCATCCGTCTATCCATCCATCCGTCCATCCATCCATCCATCCATCCATCCATCCATCCATCCACCCATCCATCCATCCATCCAACCATACATCCATCCATCCATCCATCCACCCACCCGTCCTTGCGTCCATCCATCCATCCATCCATCCATCCATCCGTCCACCCGTCCTTGCATCCATCCATCCATCCATCTATCCATCCAGCCAGCCAGCCAGCCACCCATCCGTCCTTCCATCCATCCATCATCCATCTATCTGTCCTTCCATCAATCCATCAATACATCCGTCCTGCCATCCATCCATCCATCCATTCATCCACCCAAACACCCATCTATCCTCCATCATGTATCCACCGATCCATCCATCCATCCATCCATCGATCCATACTGCCATCCATCCATGCATTGTTTGTCCACAGAAAACCTATTGGTGCCCGAGGCAGGAGGAGTCAGACTTTGAGGATGACGAGCTTCCGCCACGAGACGAGCGCTACTTTGAACATGAGATGTCAGATTTCAGAGCGGGCATCCAGCTGAGGAACCTAGTTAAGGTGATAAATTATCCGGACTGGACGGGTTATCCATTAAAACCGATCTTAAGGACTGTTGATTCTATGTCAGCTTTACTTGCCACACACGCCTAATGGATAATTATGCTGTAATAGGTAGAATGCGCGTGACGTCACAGAGTGTTTTTGTTTTGTTCTCCGCCACTAAAGATGGCCGGTGGATCAGCTGATGAGTGTAATTTCGAGATCTGTCTAAGCGGACAAAATGCCTGCTAGTTGCATTGTATTGGATTGTTATGACAGGGGTGGAAAGGATGGATCCAAGCTGGTCAGATTCCCTATCCTCCGTGTAAACAAGGGAATGGAAGTGAAACAACTGACCGAACGTCTCCCACTGAACATGTATACACGTGCCATTGTTGACTGTAGGGACCTACTTTTAGCTCGCTGCCGGTTAGTTCGTGCCTCGCAGTGCAAGCCAGCCAACGAATCAAAATCAGTGCCACAATCGCCATGGACAGTGGACCCATGCAACAAAATTGGAGAGATGAAATTGTCCCCAGTGGACTTTGTCTGAGTCATTTCAACCTCGCACATCTTTTTTAATATCGGGGGGGGGGGTGGGGAGATCAGCCCGATTGTGTGGCATGCAATTGCAACCTATCAATACAAACTATTGCGATTGAATGTGTAGACTTCATGCGTAACCAAAGAAGGCACCATGCCTGCGGATCCATCAAAAAATTATAGTTTGAGGTGGATCCGCAACGCATTCTATCCTTTCTTAGGGAGGCAAAGATCTACAATTTGATTTAATAACTTTTATACTCGTTTACCAAACTTTTTCCAGATCTAGACAAAACAACTTAAATTTTTTTTTTTACCTATGTGATACAATTATATGAATGTATTTAATTCTAGGTTAAACATGACAGCTCTGAATACGAAATATAAATAAAGAAAGCGTAGACAAACAGACCGCCAGGGGCGCCAAGTGGCCGTTCTCGTGCTGAGTCGCTGTAAACCCCACACTCAAACTCAGACCTGCCATCCATCCACCTTTCCATCCATCCATCCATCCATCCATCCATGACATACATCCGACCTGCCATCGCTCCATCTATCCATCCATCCATCCATCCATCCATCCATCCATCCATCCATCCATCCATCCATCCATCCATCCATCCATCCATCCGACCTGCCATCCATCCATCCATCCATCCATCCATGACATACGTCCGATCTGCCATCGCTCCATCTATCCATCCATCCATCCAGCCATCCATCCGACCTGCCATCCATCCATCCATCCATCCATCCATCCATGACATACATCCGACCTGCCATCGCTCCATCTATCCATCCGTCCATCCATCCATCCATCTATCCATCCATGATATACATCCGACCTGCCATCGCTCCATCCATCCATCCATCCATCCATCCATGACATACATCCGACCTGCCATCGCTCCATCCATCCATCCATCCATCCATCCATGACATACATTCGACCTGCCATCGTTCCATCTATCCATCCATCCATCCATCCATCCATCCATGACATACATCCGACCTGCCATCGCTCCATCCATCCATCCATCCATCCATCCATCCGTCCATCCATGACATACATCCGACCTGCCATCGCTCCATCTATCCATCCATCCATCCATCCATGACATACATCCATCCATCCATCCATCCATGACATACATTCGACCTGCCATCGTTCCATCTATCCATCCATCCATCCATCCATCCATCCATGACATACATCCGACCTGCCATCGCTCCATCCATCCATCCATCCATCCATCCGTCCATCCATGACATACATCCGACCTGCCATCGCTCCATCTATCCATCCATCCATCCATCCATCCATCCATCCATCCGTCCATCCATGACATACATCCGACCTGCCATCGCTCCATCTATCCATCCATCCATGACATACATCCGACCTGCCATCGCTCCATCTATCCATCCATCCATCCAGCCATCCATGACATACATCCGACCTGCCATCGCTCCATCTATCCATTCATCCATCCATCCATCCATGACATACATCCGACCTGCCATCGCTCCATCCATCCATTCACCCACCCATCCATCTATGGTATCCATCCATCCATCCATTATGGACAGCTAGTGTTGAGTTTTTCATTTGTTGACATTTGTTATGCTTGATGACTGTGATTACTACTGACAGTTACATGGAAATCCCCAAGACGCGCACACTACCCATATCAACTAGGTCCAAATCGCGATTAAATATAAAAAAAATAGCCATTTGGGAACTATAAGGTAGCTATTCATAAATGTTCAATATCGAAGGTTACTTGCCTTATTGTGACGGTTTTGAGATGAAATGCTCACCTTAATGAGACACCGCTGCTCCCTTCAACTTACATTGTTTCATTTCCTTGAGTTTTTAAACAAAAACCTTCATACGCCTAAACCGCCGTTTTCACTTGTTGTTGGGGGAACGTAGTCCATTTATAAAACCAAATAAATAAAGAAAATAATGAAATGTATTCACTGTTCAGGTATAGCTTTCTGTGTTTTATCACGCTTCCCTAACAACATCTACCATTGTAATCGAAGTAAACAGTTTTTCTTTGATTTTCAAGAAACATCAAAAACATGACTTGGGCAATTATGGAATGTCCATGACGATATTGTTGTATGTAACATTTTTGCCGATTTTGCGGTTTTGACATGAAAGTGGTTCTCTCACTCCTAATTTCATTATGTATGAGTGTTATTCCAATTGGTTAAACACTTTTTCACATATGTGTTTGTGTCGTCATGTTTATGCAAACTGGCGACCAAACTTCAATGCCCATTTTCTCGAAAAGGCAAAAATGCACGCAGAACAATATGGGGGAAACAATATGGCAATTACCCGGTGGTATACAGCTCCGAGTTGCTGAATAAAGTTATATTAATAAAGGCACACTTATTAATGTAAATACTCATGTAGATACAGAGAGCAAAGTTCAGCTTTTTCAGGTCCTGAATCTGCTGGTTTCTATTGAGTCTGCAGGAATTCAACGGCAAAGTGGCAGTGGCTGGCGTTAACTTAAACATTTACCAGGAACATACTACAGTTTTACTCGGACATGATGGAGCCGGCAAAACAACCACCATGGCTATGATCACAGGTCAGTCACAGAGTCGTAGGGCGTGTATCATGGCCTTCAGTGGCGTATCTAAGATAGGGCAAGCATGTATCATGGCCTTCAGTGGCGTATCTAAGATAGGGCAAGCATGTATCATGGCCTTCAGTGACGTATCTAAGATAGGGCAAGCATGTGTCACGGCCTTCAGTGGCGTATCTAAGATAGGGCAAGCATGTGTCATGGCCTTCAGTGGCGTATCTAAGATAGGGCAAGCATGTGTCATGGCCTTCAGTGGCGTATCTAAGATAGGGCAAGCATGTGTCACGGCCTTCAGTGACGTATCTAAGATAGGGCAAGCATGTGTCATGGCCTTCAGTGGCGTATCTAAGATAGGGCAAGCATGTGTCATGGCCTTCAGTGACGTATCTAAGATAGGGCAAGCATGTGTCATGGCCTTCAGTGGCGTATCTAAGATAGGGCAAGCATGTGTCATGGCCTTCAGTGGCGTATCTAAGATAGGGCAAGCATGTGTCATGGCCTTCAGTGACGTATCTAAGATAGGGCAAGCATGTGTCACGGCCTTCAGTGACGTGTCTAAGATAGGGCAAGCATGTGTCATGGCATTCAGTGGCGTATCTAAGATAGGGTAAGCATGTGTCATGGTATTCAGTGACGTATCTGAGATAGGGCAAGCATGTGTCATGGCAGTCAGTGGCGTATCTAAGATAGGGCAAGCATGTGTCATGGCAGTCAGTGGCGTATCTAAGATAGGGCAAGCATGTGTCATGGCATTCAGTGGGGTATCTAAGATAGGACAAGCATGTGTCATGGCCTTCAGTGACGTATCTAAGATAGGACAAGCATGTGTCATGGCCTTCAGCGACGTATCTAAGATAGGGTAAGCATGTGTCATGGCCTTCAGCGACGTATCTAAGATAGGGCAAGCATGTGTTATGGCATTCAGCGGCGTATCTAAGATAGGGCAAGCATGTGTCATGGCCTTCAGCGGCGTATCTAAGATAGAGCAAGCATGTGTTATGGCCTTCAGCGACGTATCTAAGATAGGGCAATCATGTGTCATGGCATTCAGCGGCGTATCTAAGATAGGGCAAGCATGTGTCATGGCCTTCAGTGACGTATCTAAGATAGGGCAAGCATGTGTCATGGCCTTCAGTGACGTATCTAAGATAGGGCAAGCATGTGTTATGGCCTTCAGCGACGTATCTAAGATAGGGCAATCATGTGTCATGGCATTCAGCGGCGTATCTAAGATAGGGCAAGCATGTGTCATGGCCTTGATTTGATTACTTTCAAGCGTTCCCTGTGCGTTTTTGAAAATGATGATGATTGTTATTCATTGTCTCCAACACGTGTATTTTGATTTGAAATGACAGAACATTACTGAGTTTAAATCTGACTTCACTGGGTTTTTATCGGAGCCCTTCATTTCATTGGCAACCCAAAGGTAGTTTACATTTCTTGCAGGTAATCAAAATCTAATTGGCTTTTCCCGTAGTACTAGAAGCGGAACGAGGCAACCATAAACTACATCTTTACTTGTGTTCAGAAATTTTTTTGTTTGTTTGTGTTTTTAATCAAAGTGGTCTAGTGGCAAGGTGCTCGCCTCTCATGCCAAGGGCCCCGGGTTCAGAACCCGGGCTGTTAAGGCATGTTGGAATTTGGGATTTTTCTCATATTTTCATGTCCCTGATCCTATTGGGGGGTGCGATCGAGTACCTAATCTTCTCGGACAAGGAAGAAAAAATTTGGAGGGCCCGTGTGCACGTTGCGCACGTTAAACATGCCTTGGCAGTTGGAAATCGCAAAGAGCAGGCCGTGCAGGCCGCTGCCCGGGCAAAATTGAAATTAAAATTAATAGATTGAAATTTATCTCTATCACCCCCCCCCCCCCCCAATATCACCAACAAAAATGTATAATTCATTATTAAATAAATGTTAATATATATTCAAATATTGTTATAATACTTCAGAATACAAGTTATGAGTAGTGAACTGTTGTGAGTTGTGAACTGCGCCTAACAGGCTGCGTTACAATTTGCTCTGAGATAGAGAGGGAATGAGAGAAAGAGAGAGAGAGGGTGAGAGAAAGAGAGAGAGAGGGTGAGAGAGATGCAAATCGAGAGAACAAGATTTTCTGTAAAGCGCCTAGAGCGAACTCGTTTGGATTAGGCGCTATGTAAGTGATCTCCATAATTATCTTTGACTGGTTTATTCCTTTATCATTCTGTTCATTTCTTTCGTAATTCTAAACATTTTATTTTGTCCACGCCGATGAATGTTTTTTAGTTGCCCGAGGCAGCCCCTCCCCCGGCCCACCACATTACGTACGTATTAACAAACAAGCAACAGAAATATTGACTTCTTCAACAGTCTCTGAGATGTTTAGATCACTGCAGCTTCCAGGCATGCCTTTCTTGTTCTCACTTCAAAATCTGGTGGTGAGATTTAATAATAACATTTATTCTGCTCATTGCCACATCACAACGAATTGCACAGGGGAGTGAAAGTTATCACAGCCTCCCTATCACAGTCACCTGATTCGAAGAATGTACGTAAAAATCAAGAAAACGTGTAAAATAAGGCACACTATATCGACTGATAATGCCACTCTATTGGGAAATCCTATTGTCAAAATTAGAATACTGTAATTCATTACTTGCTGGGCCACCACAATAAAAAATTTAAAAACAACAACAAAAACTTCAAGTAGTACAAAATAATGCAGCATGATTAATCCTTAATGGGGGTATGTGGCAGTAACTTTATTTTTTGTTATTTTGGCTGTTAAAGATAAAATAATTTTAGATCAACTTACTTCTAAATTGGTAGGAATTGAATATTAAGTGTTACCAACAAATTTTGTTCATTATATTGCTGTGATTACGTAAGAATGTTTATCGGCCAGTTCGGAATTTTTAACAATGCATATCTCAAAATCTAATTGAGTATATTTTTAAAACTTTGCATACAGGTATCTTAAGATCATTTTTAAATATTTACAACTGTTTTTGAAGCTAGGGTTGGTATTTCTTATTTTATGAATTTTTTTATTGGACACGCAAATCGGATCACCAAAAAAGGAGACTCAGACCTACAAAAAAAAAAAAAAATGCAAATTAAAAAATTCAATGAAAATATCAGAAAAAACAGTTGTAGATTTGTTACAACACACAAAGGAATAATCATTCAAATTTTCATAATGATTGATCAAGGAATAAGGGACATATCAACTCTGAAAAAATATAGCTACCTAGGAAGCAATTTTTACCACCGTAAATCCCATTAAGGAAAGGAGAAGAGATCACGCATCACCACTGGCTACCGGTAGAAAAACGAATAACCTATAAGCTGGCTACCCTGTGTCACAAAAGGTATGTACAAGAAGGCACCAACTTATCTAACTGATCTTTTGACTCCATATGTACCATCAAGGCATCTTACACTATTTGCAGACACCAAAAAGTTTAAAATTCCTAAGATGTCCCTTGAGACCATGGGTGAAAAATCGTTTTCTTATCAAAGACCTCAGATTTGGAATTCTCTGCCTCTGTCTTTGAGAGAGACTCACAATTTTACGACTTTTGAAACATCAGCTGAAGAGTTATCGTTTCACCCTTTGAATGTCCATCAAGCTTTTGTTTTTTCTGAGTATGTCTGTGTATTGTGTGTGTGGGATTTATATGATTTAAACCTCGAAAAGCGCTTAGAGCCTGGTTTTTAATGGGACGAAGCGCTATTATAAATGCTGTGTATTATTTTTATTATTACATAGAGACAAATGTAACAAAGGTTACTTTTCTTTGCTTTATACAAACACGTTTTCTGTGACACAATTGCCCTCAGGCATCATACCACCTACAAAAGGAACAGCAATAGTGGACGGATTTGATGTGACCAGAGACTTGAAGGAAGCCCGGAAAATCCTGGGCCTGTGTCCTCAGTATGACAACTTGTTTGCAGGACTGACATGTCAGGATCATCTGTGGTTCTATAGTGCAGTAAGTACTGGTTCTCTCAGTCACAGTGACATGTCAGGATCATCTGTGGTTCTATAGTGCAGTAAGTATTGGTTCTCTCAGTCACAGTGACATGTCAGGATCATCTCGAGTTCTATAGTGCAGTAAATACTGGTTCTCTCAGTCACAGTGACATGACAGGATCATCTTAAGTTCTATAGTGCAGTAAGTACTGGTTCTCTCAGTCACAGTGACATGTCAGGATCATCTGGAGTTCTATAGTGCAGTAAGTACTAGTTCTATCAGTCACAGTGGCATGTCAGGATCATCTGGAGTTCTATAGTGCAGTAAGTACTGGTTCTCTCAGTCACAGTGACATGTCAGGATCATCTTGAGTTCTATAGTGCAGTAAGTACTGGTTCTCTCAGTCACAGTGACATGTCAGGATCATCTTGAGTTCTATAGTGCAGTAAGTACTGGTTCTCTCAGTCACAGTGACATGACACGATCATCTGGGGTTCTATAGTGCAGTAAGTACTGGTTCTCTCAGTCACAGTGACATGACAGGATCACCTTGATTTCTATAGTGCAGTGAGTACTGGTTCTCTCAGTCACAGTGACATGACAGGATCATCTTGAGTTCTACAGTGCAGTGACATGTCAGGGTCATCATAAGTTCTATAGTGCAGTGAGGACTGGTTCCCTCAGTGACAGTGACATGTCAGGATCATTTTGAAGTTCTATAGTGCAGTAGGTACAAGATCTCTCAGTCACAGATCCTGAACAAGCTCCTGGGTACTCTCTGTTGCCACCATGTGTCAGTCTGTGAAGGCTGTCTTGGCACTCCATAGACCTAAGGCAAAACAGTAACATTAAAAAAATAGAGTGGACGTCAAAACAAAACGTGATTTATTACTATTAATCTTATACCCAGTTTTATCTCATGTGAAATATCAGTGAGGAGTTTGTTTTGTTTCTTTTATGACTCCTTCTTGTTACTGGAACAGCTGAAAGGTGTCGAAACTACCCAAGAAGACGGGCTGGAATTGTTGGAAGACGTTGGTCTCCTGGAGAAGCAAAAGACTGCAGCCAAGAAGTTGTCTGGAGGAGAGAGAAGAAAGCTATCCGTGGTTTGCGCTTTCATTGGTAACCCAAAGGTAGTTTACATTACTCTGGTAACACAAAGGTAGTTTACATTACACTGGTAACCCAAAGGTAGTTTACATTAAGCTGGTGACCCAAAGGTAGGTTAAATTACGCTGATAACCCAACGGTAGTTTACATTTCACTGGTAACCCAAATGTAGTTTAGATCTACATTTTATTGACAAACCAAAGGTAGTTTACATTACACTGGTAACACAAAGGTAGTTTACATTTTATTGATAACCGAAAGGTAGTTTACATTTTATTGGTAACCCAAAGGTAGTTTACATGTCATTGGTAACCCAAAGATAGCTTACATTTCATTGGTAATCCAAAGGTAGCTTACTCATTGGTAAGCGAAATGTAGCTTACATTAATTCATTGGTGACCCAAAGGTGGTTCACATTGCACTAGTAACCTAAAGGTAGTTTACATTACATTGGTAAGCCATAGGTAGTTTACATTTCATTGGTAAGCCATAGTTATATTACACTTATAACCAAAAGGGAGCCTACATTTTATTGGTAAGCCATGGGTAGTTAACATTTTATTGGTGACCCAAATGTCCTTTTCATTTCATTGGTAAGAGAAAAAAGTTTCCATTGCATTGGTAACACACAGTGAACTTACATTTCATTGGTAACCTAAAGCTGGTTTGCATTTCCAGGATCAAGTGCAAAACCAGTTAAGGGGTGTAGCTGGTCAAAATATTAAACATTGGGACTAAATAGTCGAAATTGGGTTGCAATTTCAATTCTTAATTTCTCCATAAATAGTAGACAGATTGCCCTCAAATTTTGTACATGTGTCACTAAATATACGTTCTTTGATTTCACAATAGTTAAACTGGGTTGTATGCCATTTTTGTATTTCAGCTAGAGCAATTAGAAAGCCTTCAGTGTCTTTTTGTTTTAAACACACATTCACAATTTCAGTTCTTAATTTCTCTATAATTAGTGAATAGATTGCCCTCCAAATTTGCGTATGTGTCATTGAGTGTGTATTATTTGATGTCACAGTGGCCAATTTGGATTATATATTTGGATTTAGACAGTAATTAGAAAATGGATTATACGTTTTTTTTTTTGGGGGGGGGGGGGGGGGATAAAAATGTAACAAACTGGTTTAATGTTTGAATTTGACCAACTGGACAGATTTATTGGAAATATGGCGTTGTAACTCTCTTTGCATATTAATTCTTAAGTTGTATGCAAAATTTCAGGTGGTTTCAACCGGCAGTTTTCACAGGAGTTACTAACAAAACATGTACACAAAAGTCAATATGGCCGCCTTTACCCTAGCAACCGCATCTTAAACATATTTTCAAAGCATTTTTCAAATCAGATTTCCATCATGCTCCACTACCCCAAAAATTAAAGGCAGTTTCAGAAATTCATTCAGAAGTAAAGAAAATAGTAATTTTAGGTACTCCTCCCCCTTCAGTTGGCTTCTGGGTAGTGGTGAGATCCATTCTGGTTTCCCCAAACTTTCCTGCTTGTGGTTGGATTATTTGCAGGCTTTTCTTATTAATATCTTCTACAACCCACAGGCTTTCCTTGTCCATTTTTTTGAAAATGATGATGATAATAATTCTTTTGAGCAAATTTATATAAGATTTGACATGAGTGAGCACGAATGGGTTTAAGGGTGAAATTTGAAACTTCTTATTTGGGCCAGCAAATGAAAATAGGCTTTTTGTAATGGGTCCTATGAGGGAAATTAGTAAAAAAAAAAAATTAAGACTCTCTGAAACAAAATTAATTGTTGCCATGGTTATGGTGGCCATCTTGAATATTTTTACCAAAATCATACAGATTTTATAATCTTAAAATCTCATGAACTATTGCACCTTTTTGCCTAATTCTTTTTGTGTTATGGACATTAAGATCAAAATTAAACTGCAGGGATCTAAGATAGTTTTGATTGATGTGGTCACAACAGGTAATTAATGACCGCCAAAGAAGAAAATAATAAACTTTTTACTCCGAAAAAGTCAGTTCTGATTGTGACCACAAAAAAACAAAAAAATGTGTAACATTACAAGTGTAAGGAATAGATTCATAATACCCCGCTAGTTTTTTGTTTGTTTGTTATTTTTTGTTACATTAATATCCCTTGCAACTCCATGCCAAATTTCAGCACTCTGGTGCTAGCCGTTTCTGAGACTTTAAGATTGTAAAATGGGAAGTTAGCACAAAAATGTACTTTTGAGAAAATCACGTTTAAAAATTGGGACACGTAAAAATACAAAGGACTGCTCAGATTTTAAATTCCATATTGCTGTTGATACAATATATACATCATTGCTTACAGGAACATGTGTTATTCTAGACATGTTGTAGGCTGTAAAAAGTGAAAAATCCCCAAAGTTCATACTTTTGACCAAAATCGATGCCTTTGTACCAGCTGGAGCCTTTAAATTTGGCTTCGCTGGGTGTTTGCCTGCGCCCTTTACTTCTTTGGCAAGGCAAGGGTGGTTTACATTTTTCACGCAAACAATCGAAGTTTAACCGGCTTTTCCCGTCACACTAGAAGAAAGAATGAACTATGAATAGAAATCTTTATTTTTCTGTAGGAAATGCTATGTTTTTGTTTTGCTTATAATTATATGTTTTTCGTTTTTTGTTTTTTTTTCGAATCTTTTGTTTGGTTTGTCCCACATCTCTGTAGTCATTTCTTTCATATTTTTGTTTTCTTTTGTTTTGTATTTTGTTTGTAACCTCGTTAATGTCATCTCTGGAAATTGCCTTAGTGTCATTACAGCCCACGGACAAACTGGGGCAGACACGTTGTCGCCACATTTAAACATTCAATTTAGCCCACGCCAACGTATGTTTTTCAATTGCTTAAGGAACTGTCGTCCCGCTCCATCCACCCCCCCCCCACCCCCTACCCCCAAATGGTCCTCCTCTCCTAGATTTGAACTTTAAAAAAAAACAACAACAAACTGGTAATCAAGGCCTTGTTTCGGGTCGGAAGAAGCAAAAACTCTGAAACGTTTAGAATTTCGATGCCGAACGATCCACTTTCGTCGTTGGCCTGGCCAGTTTCGATTACCTTTCTATTTCATTTGTCCGATTTTTTTTTCCTACATGACCTACTTACATATCTGACGAATCACATACTGGTGAGCGATGTATATTAATGGAGTTGCACAGATGAAGTTATTTCCAGTTATTGGCGATGTGACTACCGAAACTGGTGGTAATATTGTATTTGATCAAATTTGAAGAGCATTAGGGCGACTTCTAACAGGGGTCAGCTTCAGAAACAAATGAGGTCAGAGGTTGCCGAGGAAATCCTTTAGAGAACACTAAATTCTAGGTCAGGAAGAGTGACTGAGAGATTCCGCCTTCACGATACTTTCTTCCCCAGTAGTTTCCCCGGCCAGACCAAGAGATTTGTTAGCGTGGCGGCGATTAGTGATATTCTATGTCGCTTTGGGCACTTGTGTACTTAGAGGTGCGCAACAAAGAAAGTATTCACCGCAGCTCTTGGTACTAGTGCACTTTTACTTGCTCAGCAAAGAGAGAATGAATCCCAAGAAGCTTTTTGGTACTAGTGCACTTATCCTTGCTGCACAAAGAGAGTATTCCCCGTAGCTATTAGTAACTTAGGCACTTATTCTTGCTAAATAAAGAGAGTATTCCAAGTAGTTCTTGGTATTTGTGCACCTGTTCTTGCTTAACAAAGAGAGTATTCCATGTAGCTCTTGGTATCAAAAGAGTATCCACGTAACTGTGTGTTTGTGCACCAGTTCCTGCTTAACAAAGAGAGTATTCCATGTAGCTCTTGTGCACTTGTTCTTGCCTAACAGAGTATTCCACGAAGCCCTTGGTACTTGTGCACCTATTCCTGCTTCAGGTGGTGGTCTTGGACGAACCTACCTCGGGTTTAGATCCCGGCTCTCGGCAGGATTTGTGGACTTTCTTGAAGAAAATTCGAGAAAACAGGGCTCTGTTAGTGACCACTCATTACATGGAAGAGGCAAACTGCCTGGGAGATCGTATAGCCATCATAGCAGAGGGTGTGGTCAAGTGCTGTGGGACGCCAATGTTTCTCAAGGACGTTTACGGTAAGGAACCAAAGCCGTGAGTGCTCTAGTGTACTATTGGGACAAATGTTTCACAAAGTGTGAGTCACAGTGCTGTAGGCACTTGAGTCACTGACATAATGTGTTTTAACATTGCCCTGCTCTATAAAGTATTAAATGTCTCCCGCTTACAATTTGGTTTTCAACCTGACATAATTATATTCAAAATTTTGAATCTGATCAGGGTGACACCCCTCCTTTCTGCCCTCGGACTCGATCTTTGCTCGCAAAGACGAAACTCCAACCATGTGAGGTGGAAAATGAACTATCCCACCATGGCTAACACGTGAACCAAACATTTTAGATCTCGTGGCATGTCCTAAGCACAACACCATGTAAGAAACTTACAAAGAAATATTTAGAGAAGTAATCAGTAAATACCCTTTTCACAGGCTTTTTTTTTTTTACAGAGACGGCTATAAAGACCATGATTCGGTAAGAGCCGCCGCATTCTCAATTGCAGATGGTAAAACTGAATGTCTCACTCTCAACCAAAAAGTTTCTTTACCGCTGAAATTCATGCAGTGAACTTGGCCTTAAATCATATACCCGATTCCCGACCAGGATTAGCTTCATTCTCTTTTCTGATTCGCAGTAATGCCTTCGGGCTATAAAGACCAAATTATTATAAAGACCCATGAAACCAATAAGGGGCCGTTCAAATATAATCTTACGCCTCGGAGGAGGGGGGTGGGGTGGGGTGTTTGGCTCCTGTAAGAAAACTTGTTGGGGGAGTGGGAGGGATCTCGAACCAATGTAATATTACACTTTTGTGAGGTGAGAATATTTTCAAGAAAGCTTAGCAGATGCCCCTGTTTTTAGAAAGATCTTTGACATTTATATGATGAAGAACCCCTTTGTTGATGATAACTAATTTAAAGCAATTTTGACATTGACTTTGACATGAGTCTCATTTTTCCCTCATTTGTAAGAAAGAGTACTGTAACAGCTGAGGTTGTTCTAGCACGTTATAGTAGGGGGGAGTTAGTTGATCTAACTACAACCCTTTAGAAAACGAAACTATTACAGCTGTAAAATGAATAAACACGAGATCCGACGATAGATTAAATAATACTAAAGTTTAATAACTGTATAGTGAACAATAAATTACTAGGAAGACACCAGCGAAACTAAATATCTATGCCACACAAAAGGAAACTCACTTACTCACCGACCAACCACTCACCCAGGTCCATATATATAAACATTTCTACAGAAAGTTCCCGAAATAAACGTTACCTTTGCCCTCGCACAAACTAACCAATCACGTATCAATACGTCATCAGGTTACATCACTCAAGGCCAAATCTGGCGTAAACATCCTTATCCACAATGTTATCGAATGTTCGGGAACATACTAATATGTACTGAACGAGTCAAAACACCTGACAACAAGCGGGCGAGGAAAAAACTACTCACTAGGAAAAGAACGTCAGGTCACGGAGTACAATACACTCTGGCGGTGGTCAACAATAAAATGGAAACAGAAATGAACACATGCTCACCAGTGTAACAAGAAAACGGGGGAGGGCAAGGGATAGCTTGCAGATGCTACACAACTCCCCAATTTAAGTTGAATATTTTCAACTCCAAAACATTATTCAGCGTCTGCAATATCTTGAAATAACAATCTTACAGCACTCCCAATCTCACAAAGGTAGTTGCTAACAATTTCAGTGCCTTCCCAAATTTCATCGCAAATACAATACAATGCAATATCCTTTGCATCACTAATACAATGACTAATACAGTATCATCATTGTGACAAACCAATGGTTAACAGTAGGCCTACTAGTCAAAATAGCACAATGCCACCACTGTGGTAAAACAATGGTCAATGATATTATTACAAATCATATATGGTGAAACGATGGCCCATCGTTTACACAATGCTTCGTGCACGAACCATAGCATATAACTTGTTGTACATAACATGGTTATCTCCAAAATGTATAACTCATACGTACAATGGCAAAATACTAATACATATCGTCCACTGATCAGGGTCTATCTTCATCATATTAGGTCAAAACAAGTTACAACAATGCAATATAACACAAACACTGCTTGCTCGCAGTCCCCATTTGGGTTACATTTTCCAAAAATTACACCAAGTTCCATTGGTAACAAATATGCCATAGCACAAAATCAAAATGTGACCAACACATCATGACTATCAGCCATCAATTCAATATTCAGTCACAGATGAATTATGTCCCCAATTACAGTACAATACTGCCGTCCTAGAAATTCATCTAATAGGCAAAACTATGGGTTAAAATACATTTCACTAATAGTGTACTACTTTTAAAATATTCTGCTCAGGAAATCAGCACATACATTTTCTCTGCCTTTTACGTAGTGAATTCTGAATCGATAAGACTGTAAAAATAAACTCCATCGTAATAACTTTGGACTATCAAATTTGGCAGAGTTCAAAAACTCTAATGACCGATGGTCAGTTTGGAGCACAAACTCCTTTCCATACAAATACAAAGTAAACTTCTTTACCGCCCAAACGATGGCTAGGCATTCTCGCTCTGAGACTGAATATTTCGTCTCACGAGGCAATAGCTTACGACTGGCATATGCCACAGGATATAACTTTCCCTCATATTCCTGCATAAGAGCAGCACCCAACCCGCGGTCTGATGCATCAGTTGCTAAGACAAATTCTTTTTAAAAATCTGGCAAACATAACACGGGTTTGGAAACAATGGCATTCTTCAGAGAAGTGTACGCTTTCTCCTGCACTTCTTCCCATTGAACTACATTGGGCTGACCCTTTCTAAGCAAATCAGACAGTGGTGCTGCAATTGCTGCAAAGTTAGGTACAAATTCTAGGTAATATCCCACCAGTCCTAAAAATGCTTTCACTTCCTTTTTAGTGGTGGGTCTGGGTGCATCCCGCACCTTACACACATTTTCTTCTAACAAGCCAATCATACCCTTTCCCACTGAGTGTCCAACAAAGTCCACTTCAGACGTTCCAATCAGGCACTTGGATGGTCTTGCAGTTAATCCAGCTTGGTCCATCCTCTGCAGCAAGTCCTTGAGAGTCTTCACATGCTCGTCGAATGTCTCTGTATGAATCAGCAGGTCGTCCACATATGCTGTCACATTGTTCATTCCACGGATCAATGGCTTTACGATCCTGTTCAGCGTGGCTCCTGAGTTCATCATCCCAAAAGGCATCCGAGTGAATTCATAGTGTTCGCCCATGGTGACGAACGCCGTCTTGGGAATGTCTTGCTCTCGAACTTTCACTTGCCAGTATCCCTTGCTCAGGTCAATCCGAGAGAATAATTTTCCTCCTGATAGACTCTGAAACACTTCCGATGGCGCTGCTGTCGGATGAGGGTCGAATACTGTGATCTTGTTTAACCTCCTGTAGTCGATGCAGACTCGGTTGGATCCGTCCTTCTTCTTGACGACAACTCCAGGTGAAGCATAAGCTGATGAGCTCCTTCGAATGATGCCCAGCCGTTCCATGGTGCTAAGCTCCTCCTTCAAGGAGTCGCGCATAGCGTAGGGCACCGGGTATGGTCGTTGACGAACTGGTACTTCTGTCGTAAGGTCGATGCGATGTTCACCCAACTGGCAGCATCCAGGGAGATTGGTGAAGACGTGTTGGTAATCCTTCACCACATCGCAGAGTTATTGACGTTGTTCCGACGTCAGTTGCGTTCCATACTGGACATCTCTGTAGCCTTCCTTCTGGTCCCAGCTTCCTAGGTCGGCAAGGTCCTCCGTCGTTCCACCGTTGTCGCCTTCCAGGTCGCAGTCCTCGATGACTGTCATGCCAGCTGACTCCACGGGTTGACTCTTGTCTATCAGGTCGTCCTCTGCCAGTACAGTCCCAGCACTATCACCACCGCCATCCTTTATGGCGTTGACATGTTCAGGCGTGGTATCTCTCCTACTGTTGTCCATCCCACACATCTCGGTCACAACAGGTCTCGGTTCCATTGCCACTGCTGCTGCTTTTGACGTCCTTGGAATGTATCTCTTGAGGAGGTTGGCGTGCAAGGTCTTTTCTTTTGCACCCATCTTGACTCTATAGTCGTTAACACCGACAACTGAGACTACCTTATATAGTCCCTTCCATTGGACCAGGAGCTTGTTAGTATTTGTCGGCAGTAACACCAACACTTCATCTCCGGGGCGGAACTTCCTCTCTCTCGCCTTCCGGTCGTAGTAGGTCTTCTGTCTACCTTGAGCCTTGGAGAGTTCTTCCGTCGCTAGCTTCCATGTGTCCTCCAGCCTCTCACGTAGTTCCATGACGTACTGGTAGCTGGTCTTCGTTTCCGGCTCCTCTACGTCCTTGGTCCAAAGTTGACGTAAGATGTGCATCGGTCCTCTCACAGTTCTCCCATACAGCAACTCGAATGGGGCAAACTTGGTCGACTCTTGAGGAACTTCACGATATGCGAAGAGCAGCGGGTTGATGTATCTGTGCCACTGCTTGGGTTGCTCTGCGCACAGTCGTCTCAATGTTTTCTTCAGCGTGCCGTTGAATCGGTCCCCCAACCCGTTGCACATAGGGTGGTAGACTGTAGTGGTCGACTGTCGAATTCTCAGTAGTCTATTCGTTTCCTTCATGACATCTGACATAAACTGGGTCCCTTGGTCGGACAAGATCTCTTCGGGCACACCCAAACGGCTGTAGATGTTCACTAAGGCTTCTGCTACCGTTTCTGCGTCGATCTTCTTCAAGGGTGTGGCTTCAGGGTAGCGAGTAGCGTAGTCTATGTATACCAGGATATACCGATGTCCACCTTCACTTGGGGGGTCGATAGGTCCTACTAAGTCCACGGCCACTCTCCTAAACGGTACGTCCACTACTGGCATACTCTGCAGGTGCACCTTTGGGGTCGCTCCTTTGTTCACCGTCCACTGGCATATGTCGCATGAGCGGCAGTATCTCGCGACGTCACCTTCAATTCCAGGCCAATAAAAATTGCTCATAACTTTGTCTTTGGTTTTCTTCACGCCGAGGTGTCCTCCGACGATCGAGTCGTGGGCTACACTCAGTACATACTCTCTCAGTTTCTCGGGTAGTACCACTTGCCTTATAACCGTCGCCTGTCTCAGGTCCTTGTAGATCCGGTACAGTACTCCTCCATGTTTCTCAAAATGAACAGATTTATTGCCTCTATTGGTCGGATTTTTCTTCTGCCCCAACTTCTTGAGGTCTTCGTCTTCTTCTTGGAGTCGGATAAGTTCCTCTCTATCCACTCCCGCGTGCCGTTCTGCCCTCGGCACCTTCAGCGACGTAGACCGGTCCTTCCTCTTCTCCTGGGCCCTCGTGGTCACCGCTCCTACCATCACCTCAGTATCAGGGTCGTACGGATCCTTCGCTCCGTCCACGTTCCCGACTACTAGGTCGCAGATGGTCTCCGGGAGACACAGCGCCGTCACTTTGCCCGTCAGGTAAGGCGTCTTCACGTCGATAACGGCTTCCTCCGCCGATAGCAAGGAGTTATCGATCCTCGCGATAAGTTTCTTCCCACCGGTGAGCTGTCCGTCGTCCACCAGTGCTCGCCGCACCACTACACCTTCACAGCCGGTATCTCTTAGGACATCTACCGCTCGATTTCCAACCAAGTCCTTCATCACTGGTAACTTCAGTTTCTCCACGGTCCTTCCGTCACTGCATCCTCCGCACGTAACAGGCACCGCTAACTGTAGCTTCCCGTCCTTCATTACCGCTTGAACGTTGATGCTGGTGTCAGCCGTCGTCGCATCCTGTCTCGACGACTCGTCCGCCGCTATCACTACGGCCGCCGCCGCCTTGTTCGGCTTGCCTCGTCCCATATCCTTCTGGGCTGGACACATCCTCCGAACGTGGCCTGGCTTTCCACAAAGGTAACATTTCAACTCACCTTTGTCGTTTAACTTGGTACGACACTCCGTCGCCTTATGTCCCGACCTCTGGCACCTATGGCAGACCTGTGGGCTTCTGTCTCCGTTGGGCCTCTGTCGCACTGGCCGGCTCTGCAGTCTGGCGCTCCCGCTGAGCGTCCGGTTCCTCGCTACCAGGTACGCCTCCGCTGAATCTGCGATGTCCTGTAGCGTCTTTGGTTTCCTCTCCCTCACATGGGTTGCAAGGTCTGGTGGGCAGGCATCCATGAATTGCTCTCTGACGAACAGATCTCTCACTCCTTCGTAGGTCTCCTCCGTCTTCGACAGCTTTATCCACCTCTCTAGATAGGTCTTGATCCTGGTCAAAAACATTCCAACATCTTCTCCATCTTCAGGCTTACCTTGTCTGAACATGAGTCTGTATCCGTCCTCTGACAGGTTGTACCTCTTCTGCAACGCTTCCTTGACCTTGTCGTAGTCCTTGGCTTCGTCGATCGGTAGTCTGCAGAAGCACTCCAAAGCTCTCCCGGTCAGCAGGGCAGACATTGATGTCGTCCAGGTGGATCTGGGCCATTCAGCTGTCTCGGCAAACCTCTCAAACCGCAGTAGCCAGCTATCCAGCTCGTCCTTCTTGTCCTGAAATGCAGGTAGCTTGGGTCTCTTAGAACTGGCGTGGTCGTCGGTCCTCTGCGCTGAGTCGTTGCCTCCACGTTGCTGGCGGATCTTCTCCATCTCAAACTCGTGGTTCCTCCTTTCCCTTTCCAACTGAGCCTGTCGTTCAGCCTCCTTCTCCTGTCGTTGAGCCTCCAGCTGTCTTTCTCTTTCTAGGCCTTCACGGAGGTAGTCCCGTCTCTCCTGCCCAGTGAGCTCCATAGCGTCCGCTTCCTGGCTAAGCCTTCCAATAACCTCCGACATGTTGTAGATAGCTTGTCGATGATATTCTACAATAAACTATGTAAATAAATCTTAGTAATTTTGATCTGGTCCGCTCGAATATGGTCGGATCCCGGACGAGCCCCCAATATGTAACAGCTGAGGTTGTTCTAGCACGTTATAGTAGGGGGGAGTTAGTTGATCTAACTACAACCCTTTAGAAAACGAAACTATTACAGCTGTAAAATGAATAAACACGAGATCCGACGATAGATTAAATAATACTAAAGTTTAATAACTGTATAGTGAACAATAAATTACAAGGAAGACACCAGCGAAACTAAATATCTATGCCACACAAAAGGAAACTCACTTACTCACCGACCAACCACTCACCCAGGTCCATATATATAAATATTTCTACAGAAAGTTCCCGAAATAAACGTTACCTTTGCCCTCGCACAAACTAACCAATCACGTATCAATACGATATCAGGTTACATGACTCAAGGCCAAATCTGGCGTAAACATCCTTATCCACAATGTTATCGAATGTTCGGGAACATACTAATATGTACTGAACGAGTCAAAACACCTGACAACAAGCGGGCGAGGAAAAAACTACTCACTAGGAAAAGAAGGTCAGGTCACGGAGTACAATACACTCTGGCGGTGGTCAACAATAAAATGGAAACAGAAATGAACACATGCTCACCAGTGTAACAAGAAACCGGGGGAGGGCAAGGGATAGCTTGCAGATGCTACAAGTACGTGTGCAATGTATAATTATTACATGTATTATTGTAATATTACGGGACGGGGGGGGGGGGGGGAGAAGCAAATGTAAGAAAAGTGTAAGAAGGGGGGGTGGGGCTCAAAAAGTCCCCAAAAAGGTGTAAGATTATATTTGAACGTCCCCTAATCTGTTACAACGTCTTCATGCACTGCCCAGCAGGAAATTTGAAATTGTTCTCTGTTGGAGCCCTGGCCACATTGGCGCCAAGGGTAATGAAACAGCGGACACGCTGGCCAAAGAAACATTGACACGTCCACCACAACACTTAAAAATACCACACACTGACTTTAAACCCGCTTTTAATAACTTTATTAAATCGAAATGGCAGGAAAGATGGGATCAACAAACGTCAAATAAGCTCCACTTTATCCAAGATCAAGTTGGAGGCTGGAGACATGCCTCTCAACAAAATCGGAGAGATGAAACTGACCTTAATAGACTCCGTCTGGGTCATACCCATATCACACACCGTTTTTTACTTAGGGAGGAAGATCCCCCCGAATGTGTGTCATGCAGTTGCCAGCTATCAATAAAACATGTTTTGATTGAATGTGAAGGCTTCATGCATAACCGAAGAAGGCACTATGCCTGCGGATCCATAAAAGAATTATTATTTTCTGACGTGGATCCTCAACGCACCCTGTCCTTTCTGAGAGAAGCTAAGATCTACAACTTGATTTAATAACATTTACACTCAATTGCCAAAACCTTTTCCAGGTCTAGACAAAACAACCTTTTTTTTTTTTTAGAATTTTACCAATGTGTTAAAATTATATGAATGTATTTAATTTTATGTTAAACTTAACAGCTCTGAATACGAAATATAAAATAAAGAAAGTGTAGCCAAATAGGCATTGAAGGGCGCACAGTGGCCGTTATCGTGCCGACGCGCCGTTAAACCCAAACTCAAACTCAACTTTAACTCATTGCAGCTTTGTACTGTTATGAAACTCTGATTCCCGTGTAGGTGTTGGATACACCCTGCTGATCGCAATGAAGCCTTACTGCTGGGTAGAGAACTTGACCATGGTTATACAGGACATCATCCCCTCAGCCGAGCTTTTGGTAAGTTCAGTGCACAGTGGAGTAGTTTGATCAGTAGAATGTATTACTATCGTTGTGTCCATCTGAAATATGCTGTCCATTTTCTCATTACATGAATTGACTACTGCAAGAGGCGCGAAGTCTACATGTAGTTACACAGCGGAACAGATAAAACACTGTTCATCAATGGCTAACTAGGTGAAATAACACAATCCCGTAATAGCGACAATAATAATATGATTGTGGTAACAAACTCACTCAGGTGGAGAGAGGCAGATGACAATCTTCAGAGGAAAAAGTGGATTCTTTCATTTGATGTTTCGGCCTTTAACTTCCTGACATCTTCTAGAAGCCGGCCACACCGAGGTCATAACCCTCGGTGTTCGACACTCACCTTTTGTTTTCCCTCGCCAGGGTCTTCTTTGGGTTTGAACTGGCACCGCTGGTTTCTGGGGGGGGGGGGGGGGGGGAGGGGTTGTTTTGTTTATTTGTGCAGGTGTTTTATCCATTTTGCCAATACTGCCACTGGCTAGATGGTATAAATTTTAGGCTTTATGAATTTAGTGTTGATATCTTTTACACCAAATCCAGCAGGAAGCATTTTCCGCTGTTGTTGCTATTTCCTTAAGGGTACTTCTAATTTTCAGCTTACCAACTTGTAGCCAATTTCCGGAAACGTCATTGCGGTCATGCGTCGCCAAAGGAAAGGTTACTGTGGCCAGTTTTGGCTGAACTTGGTGTTTTTTTGGTTTTTTTTCATCAATCGTCTTGCAATGTGAATGTATTGTGTGGACGTGCTTTTTTCCAAACTCAATATCAAACCTTTTTGTGAAATTCGCTGGCCTAACAAACAACAACAACAACAACAAAAACTGGGTCACCCATGGCACAAACAGACACTCTGCAGTATATTTAGGCCTACACAAATGCTTTAACATATCAAAGATGGAAAATGATCACTTTGATGATAATCTTCCACGTTATGCTAGGCTGAGTTAACGAGATGGTCGGTAGTTCATATTGAATAACGTTTTTAAAAAATTATTTTGCAAACTTTGCCTGGTCATACCCACCTCAAACAGTGTTTTTACTCACTGGGGAAGATCCTCCCGTCGTCATGGTGTGTAACTGCCGACTATCAGTAAACCATATTTTGATCGAATGTGTAGATTTCTATGCCTGCGTATCCATGGAAGAATTATTTTCTGACGTGGAGTCACAGCGTGTCTTGTCCTTTCTGAAAGTGAAAGAGGCCAAGATGTACAGCTTGATTTAAAAACGTTTGTACTCACTTACAAAGCTCTTTTCATATATTTATACACAACGGCGAAATTGTTACATCATTTTTGCTTTGTTTTGTTTTGTTTGTTTGCCCCACACTAAACCACTGTCAACCCGCAGAGCCACACGAAAACGGAAGCTTACTTCAGTTTGCCGGACGTGCAGTTGAGAATGTTCCCCAAACTGTTTCATACTCTAGAACAGAAGGCAGGAGTATTGAAAATCAAGTCCTTTGGCCTTGACGGTGCCACTATGGACGAAGTATATGTCAAGTAAGTCTTAGTGATATCATTTTGCTTGTTGGCTTGTTTTGTACACGTTTTACATCCTTTTGTCAGCACAGTCAGGCAAATATCACGGGCGGGACCACGAGCGGGACCGTCAGGCTGCTGACTAGTGATGACTCAAAAATATCGTGACATTTTTGTTTGGTTAATTGGTTAATCCCTAGCGGGGTTCGTACCTGGGACCTCTCCTGCCTGGGTTAAGTATTCTGGTCACTGGACCACTGTGACGGCCAGGACATTGCGGAGATATGGAAGCCTGGCATTTGTCCTGTCTGTGTAAGTGCTCTGGCCACTGGACCATTACACCAGCATGGATATTGCCGTGATAGGGAAGCCTGGATGGAACATTTACTTTTGTGTCCAACAATTGTGGTTCTGAAAAAGCACCCACTTACTTCCCTGTGTAAGAAATAATCCTGCTTACTTGTCTTATTAATTTGCTCGGAACACATGAAAGGATTTCACCTGCTGCAAGTTACAAGACAAATTAAACGTTCACGCTCCAGGCAATAACAATTGTTGAACTACGGTTTTTTTTTGTTTTGATTTTGTTATTGTTGTTTTTGTGACAATCGGTAAGCTACAAGCAATTTTGAAGTACTGAACGATCCATCTTGTATTCTTACATGTAAACCCATCATTGTTTCCCCTCGATATACCACGTTGCCTCTTGCTCTGAAAATAACAAAAAAAGAAACCAAACCCCATTTTCGCCCCTCCCCCCATAAACACATACAGACTAACAGACATCATAGACATAAACGCTGAGCCATCACTTGAATGGATTTGAGTAATATTGAATGTTCGTCACTGCAGCAGTTGAAGTGTTTTCACAGCACTTTATAAATTTAGTTTTAGCCGACCGCTCCCGTGCGAAACTCAACTGGCACAACTGCTGTCAATAAAATAAAACGCGGGATCCGTTGAATAGTGGAAACGAGAACTTTGATACAAATGAGAATAAGATAGCCACAGAACGTCCAGGTCTTCAGCCACGGCTACTTCATGATGCTAACTACGCCCCCTCACATTTGCACTTCTCTCATACATTCACACATTCACACAGAGCTTTCCTGAAGACAAATGACCACCTATCCCAATCTCCTTGGGTGTAGTAGGTTCGACTGACCCACAAATCAGCCAATAAGGTAATAACATAATTATCTTTGCGTAAACAAAAACTTCAAGAAAGATATGGAAGAAAAACTAGACATGAACAGTATAGGTCAAACCTAGGTCAGTGACCTCGTTAGGGTAGCCACACAAAGGCCACCGAATTCGGTCACCGAGCCACTAGGCGCTTTAGGTGAGAAGAATTGCATTACATAAACGGACCGAATCTAGGTGGGCTCTATGTGCAGTTGTTGAAATTATATAGTGCAATTCTTCTCACCTAAAGCGCCTAGTGGCTCGGTGACACAATTCGGTGGCCTTTGTGTGGCTACCCTAAGTGAACAAAGTATTAAGTAATAAAGGGGGCGGGGCGATAGAAACTCACCGGGACGCATAACAACACTAGGAGGGTGAGGGGTGGGTGGGTGGATGGGTGTTAGACGCTACATTCAAATCTAATGCCCAAATCTGAGTAATTATTATAAATGCCATTCTGATCCAACATCCCAACGGGTGATTGGTGGGCACTTTTTGGTGGAATCTCCTCTTGCCCTGTCACTCGGTTATATTCTGTCCGTCGTCTTGCTTCTCCCTGGCCCGTTATCGGGAAGACGACGTAAGTTCTCCAAACTCAGATTCGATCTCAGCCCAATATCCCACCAAGAAATCATGTGACATGCTCACATCTGAATGCGCTGGAGGCCATTTTATTTGGGGGAAAAGTCAAACTATTTAATTACTTCTGCTGTAACGTTTACTGAACAAATTTGCCTCCGGTGGGCCCAGCAGCGAAAAAAGTGTAAAAAAGGGTTCAAATTCGTTGCGAATTTCTATGTTTAGAGCATCTCGTCCACTGTTTGCACAAATAAAAATGGCGCTGGGGGCCTATTTAAGCTGTGTTTTCATGTGTACAGAACGTCAAAAATCTATCAATTAGTAAAAAGGAGCGAGTGTTGCCATATGTGCAGAAACGGCGTTTCCAGCCACATGAAATCATTCTTTCCATCTCACTACTTGAAGAGTTTTGACGTTTCCGTTTCCTTTCTGCGCATATGAAAACCCAGCTTTACGGTGACCATCCGCCGCGCGCGTTGTGAAAGGGTCGTAATGTATCCAGCGTTCTTTATCGCTATGTCTACGGTTCATATCATATACATCCACAGGGTTGGCAGAGGATTCGTACCCCAGTATGAGCGTCAGAAAATACAAAGGTAATCGTTATTTTTTATACAATGTCTGTTTGTGTGAATTTCGGTTTGTATGAATGTCTGTTTGTATCAATTTCTGTTTGTATGAATGTCTGTTTGTATCAATATCTGTTTATATGAATGTTTATTTGTAATAAATGTCTGTTCCTATTAAAAGCCTGCTTGCACAAATATGTTTGTATGAATGTCTCTTCGGATAAATGTCTGTTTGTATAAATGCCTGCTTGTAAAGAATGTCTGCATATATGAATGTCTGTTTGTATGAATGTCTGTTTGTATGTATGCCTGCATGTATGAATGTCTGTTTGTATGAATGTCTGTTTGTATGAATGTCTGTTTGTATGAATGTATGTTTGTATGAATATCTGTTTGTATTAAATGCCTACGTGTATGAATATCTGTTTGCATGAATGTCTGTTTGCATGAATGTCTGTTTGTATGAATGTCTGTTTTTATGAATGTCTGTTTGTATGAATGTCTGTTTGTATGAATGTCTGCTTGTATAAATGTCTGTTGGATCAACGTCTGTTTATATGAATACCTGTTTGTCTGAATATCTGTTTCCATGAAAATTTGTCTCTGTGAATGTCTGTTTGTATGGATGTCCGTTTGTCGATCTTTAATGGAATTTCTGGAAATTCCCGCCCACTGTGTCACGCGACAGATGGTTAATAAAGGTTTTCAGACAACGTGAACAATTGCCCAAAAGAAAATATTGATTTTTCAGTTTTATGTCATTTCCACCACCTCTCCTGTGACCACAAGGGGAATCCCAGGAACTCTACTGACTGTTTACGAAATAAATGCCTGTCACACCTGACTCACCTGGACAATTTCACTATTTAATATGACTGTTGTTACTTGAACGTACGGTCTTCAAGCATTTCGCTAGTGTCCTTAGCCCCGTCCTTGACCTCAAGCCTAAATCCTAGCCAATCCCTAACCCCCACCCCCCCACCCCCTTACCCTTTCAACCAAAAAAAAAACAGGAGGAAAAACACAAAAGAAAATCTGAAAGAATAATTAATTAAGGCTGTTGTTAGGAGTATGTCTCGAGGAACTCTCTATCTCTGGAGTTACAAAAGGCTTTAAAATACATACCCCTGGCGTAAACAACAACAACAACTTGAGGACCGTACGTACAAGTAACAACTATCATTTAATATTGTCGGGCGGCTGTTTGGAACTGAGTTAACACTGCCCTTTGACAATGTTCTAAAGGGAGCGTAGCCTAATCACAAAGTTAAATAGAGAAAATACAGAGCTGTGTTCACTGTTCAGCCATAGATTTCTATGTAAACTACCATCGTCCGCAACAGTAGCCTAAAAGGCTAGTTTTAACTTGGTTATTAGCGCCCACCAACGATATGTAACTTTTGGTAGATCGTGATTTTTATCGATCAGGCAAGGCGAAAATGACGGTGCCTTTCCTGTGATAGGTATACCATAGAGCTTTCCATGTACTGTTATATTTTGTTGTCAATGGATATGAAATACTTAATATCTATACCACAGAGTTTGCCATGCACTGCTATATTGTGTTGTCAATGGATATGAAGTACTTAATATGTATACCATAGAGATTTCCATGTACTGTGACAATGTGTTGTCAATGGGTATGAACTACTTAATATATATACCACAAGGTTGTTTCTGTGCTGTATGTTGGGATAATACACCAAACAGTCTGTGTACATTGCTACTGACAGGACATTGTGGTCGCCTTAGAGCACGAGAGGGCTATTCCACACTTGTTATATTTTGAGAAAATGAGAGCTGAAATTTAACTCTTCGCTACTGAAGATTTTAATGACTTGTTAGTGCAAACATTTCATGTTAAAAATATCCACCAACCAAAGAACTGGATTCAGTCAATGTCTATATATAGAACCAATTATCTGCAAAATATCCAAAATGTGGGAAAGCCCACTTTTGCTCTGAAGAGACCATTTTACCGCTAGACAAATTGAAGACTTAAAAAAAAGAAATTGTTAGAATTTCGAAATTTAGATTTCTAAAGCAACTTTTTTTTTTTCTTTAAGTTAGAGGCCTGTTTTCCTGATCGTGCAGAAAGGACTACGGTGGTTATAATGTCTGTGAAGTGATTGTGCACGTCAGCATACTCCAGTGATATCCTAGTGTTGTGGGCTTTTTTTTCTTTTTTTTGTTAAACAGAAAAGAAAGAGTTGAAGAGGCTCACGCAATCTTTGACGAAGAACCAGTTTTTACCTCAGTGGACCCAGGATCTCATGTCGGGACTGAGGAATTGGATGAAGATATATGGAGTGAGTTCTCTCCCATTGGTCACCATGCTGGCGCAATGTGTCATATTGCATTAGTCCTACTGCTGTAGTGTGTCATCGGATCGTTCAGGTTGCTGTATTGTGTCACATGGGATTGGTCATGTGGCTGCAATGTGTGTCATAACGCACTGGTCATGTGGCTGCATTGTGTGTCATAACGCACTGGTCATGTGGCTGCAATGTGTATCATAACGCATTGGTCATGTGGCTGCAGTGTGTGTCATAACGCACTGGTCATGTGGCTGCAATGTGTGTCATAACGCACTGGTCATGTGGCTGCAATGTGTGTCATAACGCACTGGTCATGTGGCTGCAATGTGTGTCATAAAGCATTGGTCATGTAGCTGCAATGTGTGTCATAACGCGTTGGTCGTGTGCCTGCAATGTGTGTCATAACGCATTGGTCATGTGGCTGCAATGTGTGTCATAACGCATTGGCCATGTGCCTGCAATGTGTGTCATAACGCATTGGTCATGTAGCTGCAATGTGTGTCATAACGCGTTTGTCATGTGCCTGCAATGTGTGTCATAACGCATTGGTCATGTAGCTGCAATGTGTGTCATAACGCATTGGTCATGTGGCTGCAATGTGTGTCATAACGCATTGGTCATGTGGCTGCAATGTTTTATATAATATTAGTCATGCGGCTGTCGTGTCCCAGAAAGATTTGCACTATGTCAGTTAAGATAGGTTGTCCCTTAGGCCTGGCTACGACCAACTGATGCCATGAGCACAGCTCCCCCCCCCTCCACCCCACCCACCCACTCGCACCCTCACCCCCAATATCTCGTGCCTTTCCATTGTTTAGCTGACAAGTCACCAAGATACCCTAAGAGCCAACAGTGAAATAAATCCCTTCGTTGGTTTTCTCGAAGACCAGACTGTAACAAATTCCAGACTGGAAGATGTAATGATTATGACAGGACAACAATCACGAACGAACAAGTATAACACTTAACAGAACAACCAAACAGACTCACACATTTATTATACATAAAGATAAAGATATACGTGCAATTACATACGTTACATTATTCAATTCAAATACCATCCAATGGTCATTATTCCCAACATTCATTCGATCTCTGGGTCCACAACCCGATAGTTACTTATCTAAATATACTCCGGCCTCAGCCTCACATCAATGTATGTACTACTTGCGGCCTATCTTACTGGCTCCTGCTCAACCTAACCTCAATATCTTAATCTCACCTCAATATCTTAATATCACATTAATATCTTAATATCACATCTATATCTCAATTCATAACGTCCCTGCCTGTGGCCAGACTGCCACGACTAATGTGCTCTCGCTGTCCTGCGGACAGCTTCACTAGAGCTGGCCTGTGGGTAGCCTTCTGCCCAACCCATGCATCTCACTTATGCTGGCCTATCCCCTGCACTAGTCATCCACCGCGGGTAGCCTCACTGCCCGACCCCGGCACCTATAAGAATAACATTACATCTCTATAACACCATACAATTACTATCCACTTCACCACTCATTCCGAACCATCAAGCGTACACACAACAGTCCACATTTCACTCACCACACATCTGCACTTCTCTACGGTAACACACCTCCACCGTATTACACAGTACTCAGACTCGCTACGAATCCATGATCCTAACTTACATCTATCGCTCATTGCGCACATCTCTATACGCAGTAATCAATGACTTTCACATTCCTCACATATAACTTATTTACATCATGGTCATAGGAGAATATAGTACATCAATCATCATAATTATCAATCCTTATAGTTCAACCTACCAGTCATCACTGGAATACACAACAAACTCCCGACTGCTCTCTTCACGTCTGTCCAGTTGGACTTTTCGGCTTGCAGTGATCTGACTACTCAGATCTTGCCTCGTCTGAGGCCCAGCTCACATAGGACGACACGCGACACGAGAAACGCGAAACAGGAAACGCCTCACGCGTGAGAACAAAAGTGGTACCAATGATTTAAACGGCAACGTGCACATAGGAGGTAACGACACGCCAGAAACGCGAAACGCGTGTGTTGACGTGAGGAGGCAAAGTGAACATGTTCACTTTTCGTGTGGCGTTTCTTGTAGTTTCCTGTGCAACTGCAGTGAAGCGCATTATTCTGCTACTGCGTTGTTGTTCTTCTTCTTCTTCCTGTTGTTCCTGTTGTTGCAGTTGTTGTTGTTGTTGTTGTTGATGATGATGATAGGTTTATTTTAGCGATTTTTTTTTTTTTTTACTCACCTGAGAGCCAAGACTAGTTTTTCTTCGGCTGATATTGGGTTCCGCCAGTTACAACCTATAGGTTGTAAACGTGGCAGCACCAGTGACTTGAGTTCGTTATAGGTTTGGTAGGACATTCTTAAGTAATTAAAGAACAATGTCTCGACCTTACGCTCCATCAATGAGCAGAATGTTATTTGAAATTCTCCTCTTGTACTCCTTAACATAAAATGCTCACCGCAGCAAATGCTGCGTTTTCTCCTTTTTCTTCTCTTTCTCAATAACACTAATAATAATAATAATAATGAAGATCATTTATATAGCGCCCAATCCAAACAATTTGCTCTATGCGCTTTACAGAAAGTCGTGTTCTCTCCATCTGCAAATCTCTCTCTCTCTCTCTCTCTCTCTCATCCTCTCTCTCTGCTAGACATACATTGTATTACTTAGATACACACACATAACATACTATAAGACAGAAATTAAACGATAAAACAGCAAAATCAAAGCAAAAAAAAAATGCAATCAATGTGTCTTCATCTGAGGAATCCATTTTGTCAACTGGCCTACGTGAGTGCATGACTAGGCCTATGTGATGAGGTGACGTGTAGCGTGAGGTGTTTCGCGTTTCGGGGTTTCGCGTTTCTCGTTTCGCGTGTCTTCCTATGTGAGCTGGGCCTAAGCCTCAACTCACTCACAACACGCACGCTTCAAGTCCCCTTCCCCGCACTTATCGACCCTCGCTCACTCGCTCGTGACACATACCCTAAGCCAAACCCCGTAAACTATCTGTCTTTCACTGTACTAGTATAATTTCCATTCTGTTCATCTGTTTGCTTGCACCCTCAATACTCAGCCATCCCTGCAGCCTGACCGTAGGGCATGCAATTATCAACTAACAATAAAGCATTCTTTTAACTGATAAGTAGATTTCATGCACATCTAGAGGAAGCACTATGCCCCTGGAGATGTGAAAGAATTATTTTCTGACGTGGACCCATAGCGCGTCTTGTCCTTCCTGAGAGAGGCTAAGAAACTTTAAAACACATTTGTTTGTAAAGATGACAGCAAGTTTTCTTTCCTACTAGTCCCTAAGCCCACATTTTTGCTGTTGTTCTGTTTCTTCCAGATTTGGAGACGTATGATTGTAATACAGGCATGACCAGATCGCTGCAGCAGATGCGAGGAATTCTCACCAAGAAAGCCATTTTGACCAAGAGACATTGGATCCTTACGTTGCTGCTCTCCATTCTGTGCCCCGTCTTCCTGCTCATTGGTTTGCACGTGGATTTCGGCTCAGCGCTGACTATATCGGCTCCAATGTGGTACTCATTGAGCGACTTTGCGCTCACCACCACAGTGTCAGTGCTCATTTTTCCCAGCATTCACCCGGCGCCGTTCCGGATTTACAAAGACCAAATTAAAGGGCCCCATTTGGTGGAGGTCAGACAGTTAGTGACTGCGGTATGTCCGCAGCGTCGATTCAGGCAAGAAATGATCGCCTCCCTCTCTGTGAAAGTGGACAAATAACAAAGAACAATTCCATGAATACAAAACGATGCACTAAAACTGCAGGCTTTGGTTTCCTGACTTTCAGAATCAAGACTCTTTTGCGTATATTTTGACTGGGCGCGCGAAGTCTCCCCATTTCCTAGCTCAGTCAAGACAGTTTTGTCGCACTTCTTTGTGAAACTGGAGATGAATCACTTCTTGCACTGAATAGGCGACATAGTGTGATTATCTCCAGAATTAATCTTTTTGATATGTCAGATGTTCACCCAATTGAGACCATTCTCTCCGCCCGCCCACACTTAAAACTGGTGAAAAAGACAAAATTATCAGTGATTTAAAAAAATAATAAAAACGAAAAAAGGCAACGACTGGAAAGCCTTTGCCGAGGCTTAGGCGTGTATGATTCTTTTTCTAATTGCCCAACCAGTGAAAGTACACAGATAACCAGTGGAATCAAGTAACGGAGACTTGAGTTGAATCACAGAAAGACATTACTATGCAACATCTGGATCAAGAAACATAAAAGCGACACTGTACTTTCACAGTAACACTGAGTGTGCATTATTGAAGAGCTCAGCTATTGACTCCATGAACATTCACGTGGGGAAAATATACGCCAGGTTAAGACACACTTGTAACTATCATCCTTGCAGCCAGTGACGTAGTGAAGGTTGCTAGCGCCCGGGGCAAGACAAGTATTGCCCCTCTTTCCCCCCCCCCCCCCAACCCCCGATCCGTGGACCATTACCACTGCCCGAGTCCCTTCCACCAGTCCAGTATTTGGACCCCTTACACCTCCACCCCTCCCTCCCTCCCCCCCCCCCCAAAAAAAAAAACCACACCGGTAGAACCGTTTTTTGCACAAAGGCCCCCGCAAATGATCATGTCATAACAGTCGACATTAGCAAAATCTTAGGTCAACAGAGATTAAGACAATGATTAGAAATGGTTTAAGATGTCATTCTTGACAAGAACTAGATTTTGACCCTGGATCGCTGTTTTTGCCCTTTTTTCTTTGAAATGTTGCGCCCCGAGCCACGCCTCTCCCCCCCCCCCCCGCGCACGTGCCCACGCTATGCCACTGCTTGCAGCGGATCTCCTATGCTTTAAGTCAGGGGTGCTCAACCATTCTATCGTCGATCGCGATCTACCGGTCGATCTTCAAGTGCTTGGCAGTCGATCGCGGGATGAATGTAGGACACACCCGCGAGGTATATATAATATAATATATATTTATTTGTCTTTGTATTTTGGCGGGTCGTTTTTTTTTTTGGATGTGGCGGGTTTGTGTTAGTTTTTTCTTCTTTTGTCCTTGAGAATGTGGCGGATTGAAAATAAAACATGTGGCAGGACGGCAAAAGTTTACCTGGCAACACTGAAGCCGCCATTATGGGTGCGAGATAATCGACATTTACCGGTGTCGACTAATAATCGCCAGACTGGTAGATCTCCAAAGGCTGGGAAATGTAAAAGTAGATCCTATCTCAATAAAGGTTGAGCAGCCCTGACTTAAGTTTGTCCTGCCTCACTTATTTATTTATTTTGATCTTCTTCAGAATGAAACAGATAATGAGGCTGTCAACAAGTATTATCTTGAGAGTGCAGTGGCGAAAGACTTTCTGCAGTATAAACTAAAGCATATTCTAGGAGTTGTCTTTAACCCGGAGGGTCAGGACGCCCAACTGGTGACCTTGTACAGCACGGGGACAAAACACTCTATAGCCATTTCTGTAAGGACTGGACACTACAGTGCCATACAATTGTTTATTTCTGTTTATTTTGTATTCTTCTTGGATCCCATTTGGGAAATTTGCTATAGTGTCATGTCATTGCAGCCCAGTTACAACTGGAGCAGACACGTTGTCGCCACTTTTTTGGGGGAGGGGGAGGGAGGGAGGGGGTGGTAGGGATTAGTTTTGCTTTAAGTTTGCCCGGGCAGCAGCCTTGTCGGGCCTGGTCTTCTCGATTTCCCAACTGCCAAGGTATCCTTAACGTGCGCAACATGGCCAGCTGAGTTTTTCTTCCTTATCCGAGAAGACTAGGTGCTCGTTCCTACCTACCATAGGATCAGGAACAGGAAAATAAGAGAAATATCCCAAAATTCCAAATTGCCTGCACCGACCTGGAATCGAACGTGGTACCTCCGGCCTGAGAGGGGAGCACCTTGCCCCTAGGCCCTATAGCACAGGGGTTCCCAACCTGGTGAGGTAAATTGACGCCGGGATAAAGTTGGCCAACCCACAGAGTAAATTTACTGAATCTGCACCTGCACATAGCGTGACTTTAGATCTTACTTGTGCTATCTCCATTTTCTGAAAAAGGGAAGATTTTTTAGTATGTAGAAGGGGTATAACAAATATACACATTTTGACACTTGTGTAAAATGCGTTGTGGCACTTGTCAAGGTGTTTCAAAGTTCTAATTTATTGCAACTCCTTATCATAACACCAAAGCTGCACAAGTTTAAAGTGGAATTTCTCAGTTGGGCATAAAGTGGAGCTGAAACAAACAAGAGCAAAGGTCCCGTATTTTTGTTTTAATTATAATTCAAAACAACTGAATTTTGAGCCTGTTTTGTGTGAAAAAAATGCTTTTATTTTTTTCCTTTCTACCGTTTTGTACTTGACGATCTGAAGTTTAAAGATCTTACATTACTGTCTTGCCAATATACGAAGTTTAATTCAGAGGAGAACAACTCTCGGAAAAAACGAAATTCAGAACCAGTTTTTCGTAGGCAAAAACTATATCTATCTGTAGTATATTTATTTAACTGATTAATGTGTTTTACAATATCCGAGATACAGGATACCGAGACGGTTCAATTCACCAAACTCCGTCCGTCGACTTGCGCGTGTATCATCCATGTCAACAATGCCACAATTCGCACCGCACCCCTTCATTATTGAACGAAAAAAACGAGTGCCACAGAGCTCTGTGAGTAGTACTCACCGTGTCTATAAGCGCGCAAGCTGTGGACATATGGCGAAAGAAGGTTCCAATGTTCCGTCTCGGTATTCTGTGTCTCGGGTAATAGCCCACGTACCACAACGCTCACGTAGTTTTGGGAATATTTCGGTACACTGTACAAAAAATTCACTAAGTTCGAACATTTGCCAGGAGACGGTACGTTCACACCAAACTGGTGACAACGGACGTGCAATCACGGCCGAACGACAGTGGTACACAATTTCTCTAAATCATATTATGATCGGATTCAGACCAACCTACCCACAACAGTCGAGTCATTTTCTCTCGCCCGACCAACTTTTCACTTTTACCGCTGCAGTAAAATTTCAACGACACTCAGCCGTGTGATTGTTTTTCTTTAATTTCGCGTACTCCAAGCCGCCAGGCCGATGGCGTCTAAAAAAAAGCACAGACGGGATGCTTGAAGAAAAATTTAAAATACAATAATTTTTTTCATCAAATGTTATTTTTTTAGCACAGATTTGAATTCAGCGACCCAAAATTAGGTACAAGCGCGAAGACTAGGCGTTTTATCGCTTTATAAAGAATTTTTTAAACAAAATTATTCATGTTTAGCCATTTCAAAACGGGCGCTCGGCCGTGTTCACACGCCCGTTGTCGGCAGTTTGATGTGAACGAACCCGTAGACGGAGTGGAAAAGGCTGGGAACCAACGATCTAGAGAGAGATGTTCAAAGTATGGGGATGTCAGGCCCAACTGGTTTGTTATTTTCTTATTTTAAAATGTGTTCAATTTTATTTGTTAATATTTAAAAAACAAATATTAATTGTTGTAGTTCTAAACTTGCTGAACACATTTGTGTGGCCACCCGACAATGTGAAGCACATTTCAGCACTACCCGATTCGGAGAAATCGCTAAAAGGCATCAGAGGGTCAATTTGATCGATTTTGCGTTTTCGGTATTTTTGAAAAGTTTAATCTCTTTACTATTCCTTTTCCAAATGAGAATCCTGTTTGAGAAGGGTAAATGCCTCAAAACTGACTTTGAATCGAGTCACCATCAATAATGTTGGCTAAAAGCTGAAACTTTAAACGCGTTTTTCACAAAACTGTGGCTGTATCACTTCCTGTCCTTGAGAGGTCATAATATATCTTCTCTGCTAATTAAATTGCAAAAATATTTTTTAACCAAATGAAACGACTTTGAATGACCAATTTGGTGATACCAATATCTCCATACCCAGGGGCGCAGCGTGGTCCTCTGCAGAGGCTAATCAGAATTTAAGCTAGTAAGATCCTCATAATAGGACGTATCGCTACATCATATGTACATAATTATAAATGCAGCGACTAAAACAATGAAACGGTTGCTAGGCACTGCAAAAATCTGAAGAGCGGACTATTCTTGTCAACAGGACAGGAAAGCAGCAATTTACAAGCCAAACTAATCTGAAAAACCATACTAACAGACTTATAAACGCATATTTTTCACCCATTTTTTAAAATATAATTTGAACAGCACGTTTTCATTGTCATATTCATAGCCAGAGATTTTGTTATTCTACCATCTCATAAAGTTTCTCGGAAGGGACCCATTAACATTAAATGGTAGAAAGTGCTTAAATGGCATATCTGTGACACAACAATGTGTAGCATAGATATATGCACTTGTGAACGATGTGTAGCGATTTCGGAGAAGTGGCTATCTGCCGTTGCGGTTTAGGTTCGAGCGACCTATCAAGTGAATTGATGTTCTTAATACGTTCGACTGATTTTGATCACAGTTATATCTAGATCTAGACTATAATAATTATTATTCTTTGATAGCTCTTGCTGTGCGTAGAGTAAATTAGTCTTAGATTACCTCAAACAAAAAAAACCCAAAAAGATCCACACAAACTCTTTCACTCTACTCTTTACCTTTCGATTGGGATGAAAACGACCGCTTAGTGAAAAACCTGCATAAGTACGTAAAATCAGGCCAAACCTTGATTATAAACCTATTTTTTTCCCCCACTATTTTGCTGTCTGCGGCGCCGCTTTGAAGAAAACAGGCTATGCTCAAGCTCGCTTCTGGGTGTAGTCAAGTCTTCTCCGTCTTTGTTAATCACTGATTTTGGACCAGTTCATATGGTGTAAGTCCCTACAAAGATGCTTTTCGGTGAGGGGTGTTAGACCATATTAACAACAAACCCAAAATAGCAACGTAGAATAGAATGCTGAACTGACTAAATGGACTTGGAGTTGGGCTCGATCTGGAAAGCACAGTAATTCTAGAATTAATATTCGAAGGGTAATCACTGATTATTTGATTATGAGGAAGCCTCGCCCCTGTCCATACCACCAAAATGCACGAAGTGTCTCATTTTGTCGGGTGGCTACACATTTGTAAAATATTGGTCATGCTGATCCCGTAAATACAAAACAGTGTTACTGCAATAATAATTTAACGGGGGGGGGGGGGGGCGAAACAAGAAAGTTAAAGAAACACTTTGTCTTGCCGGCCAGCCTAGTACTAGTAGATAAGTGTGTAGACTGAGGTAAACGCACGCCTCCTTTCACATGCAAGGACCTTTTCACTTACGTGATCAAAAGTTGTCATGCACTCCCCCCCCCCCCCCCCCCCAATGCCCACTGGCACAGCTGTTTTCCAAAGAGAAGAATTGAAACTCGTGGGGACGAAACATTACGGTCTTGGAATTTCCGTCCAGAGAGAAAATAAAATTCGAAATGTAAGAACAGAGACTATGACTGTGTAGTTTATAGAGCGACGTCACCTCTGTCAAATCGCTAAACTGGGTCACGGTGATAACAAGAATTGGGAGGGACCGTCTTCACTAAAGACAGTGTTTGTATCTATTTACTGTGGTTTGTTCATATCTTGGGGTTCAATGAAACTACTAAAATATAGAGCCGTTTGTAAGCTGTTACACACCGTGGAAATTAACAAACGGATGTTGTTTACCGCAGCGACCTACTTCCGCTTCATGCTAACAATGGTTTCGCTGAGCCTCCCGTGTCTCGCGGTGCACATAGACCAGTTGTGTCTCGCGGTGCACATAGACCAGTTGTGTCTCGCGGTGCACATAGACCAGTTGTGTCTCGCGGTGCACATAGACCAGTTGTGTCTCGCGGTGCACATAGACCAGTTGTGTCTCGCGGTGCACATAGACCAGTTGTGTCTCGCGGTGCACATAGACCAGTTGTGTCTCGCGGTGCACATAGACCAGTTGTGTCTCGCGGTGCACATAGACCAGTTGTGTCTCGCGGTGCACATAGATCAGTTGTGATTTCTCTCTACACACACATACTTTCTGGTAAGAGCACAAGTTTTGTGACAAGTGAAACAGACAAATGGCTGGATATGCTCGCCATGTCTTAGCACGGAGGGTTCACTGCCACGGTGAGCATGGCGTGTTCCATAACACCGTGCTTTTGCATGTGTGGATGAATTGTGGTTTACGCAGCTTGTGGACTAAAGAAGGTATCGTACTATCCCCGGAACGTCTCACAGCCAGTTGCTAATAGCAAAGTGTACACCCGACAAATAATGGCAGAAGCTGACTGTGTGAGACCGGACTTAGTGTGATAGGATCTTCCCGGATTTACTGAGAAAATTATGGTATGCACTTCTTGTCTGCCAGCAGCTGACTGTGTCTGACCTGGCTTAGTATCATAGGGTCTTCCCGGATTTACTAAGAAAAAATAGGAAATTATAGTATGGACTTCTCGTCTGCAAGCAGCTGACTGTCTGACCGGGCTTAGTATGATACCCACCCAGATTGTTACGAATCTGGACTGGGTGATAGTGCCCTCCAGTGTACGAGTTTGGTTATGGGTGTTCTGAATTAATGGGGTTATGACTGCATTTAAAAATCGAGAGGTATTTAGGAATTACTCTTTCATACCATGCCACATACTAATAACAATCTGAATTGTTGTATCAACAGACCTGCAGGGCCACAAATTTATTTACTTATTATTCCCTAACAATTTCGTCTAGCTCTTACATACTAAAAAGACAACATCAGCAGCATCAAATGAAAATCCAATACTATGTCACTAGAAGTCTCCTCTAGATTCCTAAAAGATTATATCATTCTGTCTCACTCACAATTTAAGTATTACTTATCTATTTCTCAGATATAGTCTGCCTACTATCTAACAAATATCATTCTAATGTCTCAGACGACAATGTTATCTCAGTTATTTGTGCCTACCGCTTATAATGGATCAACTCGTCAATACAAACTGACGTAGTTAAGTTAGATCTAGATCTGCTCTAGGATGGGCTGGCAATCCCCAGCCTCATCCAGACACATCAATTTCAATTTACAAATGTGTATGCCAGACATTCATGCTAGATCCAGTTGCAAGCTAATATACATGGAAGTCTTGCATTCTTCGGTAGCACTCCTACTGGAAAATTAAGGTCAGCTTCACGTTCATTGTTGAATCAACAGGCAGACACTTACACTTGGTCCCTGATCAGAAATCAGGGAACAGTAGATAACAGCAGTGGGTAATTCTCACAAAGAGCATATGGTCTCATTTCAGTGTCTATAATGGACATAGACATGAATATAACAGTCTTCTGATTCTTCTGGCAGAATCCCGCCGACCGCCTGCACAGATGGATATTTCTGCATGGAGTGTTCAAACATAAGAATGGCCACGCTTATATACTGTGCGGCCGGCTGCAAATTAACATGTCAAAACCCTTCCTAAAGTCTCTAAACCCTCTACGTTTTATGTACGAATTTACTATCTCCCTTTACTCACCCCTTCTCTTCCCCTGTTAGAGTTCATCAAAATCACGGGGTCGAGAATTGCACTGTCACTCCTAACTTATACATTTATTCCATCTCGCCCCACTTTCTTTCCATCTCTACGAAAAAGTGTTTCAAAAACAAACTGTTCACGAGAACAGTTCAAGGACAAAATTACGCTGGTTATAATCAACGAGATCGTGAAAATTTAACACCTTGTAAGTCGTGACCTAGCACGGCATTTATAGTACACTTAAACCATGACACAGATGCATTCAAAGGACAAAACGACAGTTATGCAAAATAATTTAAGAATTATATATCAATTATTATATTTTAGAAAATCTTATTACTAAACAAAATAATGGCAGGAATATTTCATAATATTTAGTACTGCAATTTTGGCTTCTTCTTTTTGGCTCAAAGGTAAAGCCTTAAAGAGAGTTTCATAATTTATAAAAATTAATTTTCTTATATGTCAACTAATCTAACCCAGCCTATTTTGTATTGACCTTTTGTGTTCATTCAAATTTCAGTCAGTCTGTTAAAAGTGTCGGTTTGATGGCTGTTCGACACACTTCAATTTGGTGCAATTTCCCTGACCAGAAATGAGTTTGTAGTGATTTGGCGCACATGAGATCTGTAGCGTGACTGTAGATTACTGTGAGAAACTATCTAGATCAGTTGCAGATCCCTCCGAATGTGTGGCATGCAATTGCCAACTATCAATAAAACATACTGTGATTGAATGTGTAGACTTCATGCATTTTATTCAAAGAAGGCACTTTGCCTGCGGATCCATGAAAGAATTATTTTCTGACGTGGACCCACAACGCGTCCTGTCCTTTCTGAGAGAGACTAAGATCTTCAACTTGATTTAATAACTTTTATACTCGTCTACAAAACATTTCCCAGATCTATACAAAACCACTTTTTAAAAAGAATTTTAACAATGTGTTAAATCATATGAATGTATTTAATTCTATGTTAAACTCGACAGCTCTGAATACGAAATAAATAAAGAAAATGTTCTCAAATAGACCGTAAAGGGCGCAAAGTGGCTGTTATCGTCCCGACACGCCGTAAAACATAAACTCAGACGTGGGGAAGGAAGGTGCGAAAGGCAGGAGCACAGGACAGGTTAAGCCTGGGTATTGCCGTGTGCCACATCTAGAAATACCAAATGATATCCCTTAAGCTGGGTTTTCATGTGGGCGGAAACGGAAACGTCAAAAATCTTCCAGGAAGTGAAATAGAAAGAATGTTTTCCTAGGCACGGAGATACCATTTGGAACACATGGAAACGGTTTTTTCTGTTTAATACCTGCTGGATTTCTGACGTTTCAGCTGCCGTTTCCTCTTTTGTACACATGAAATCACGGCTTTAGGCTGAACAGGAAAGAAAATAAGCTCTGCCATAGCAAACTTTGCGCCAAATGAATGACCAACGCCACTATTTCCTATACAACCTGTATGACACTGATGTGAATGCTGCCATCTACAGATACAGTTCCTGCTCAACACCTATGTCAGAGCTCGACTGGGGTCAAATTACTCCATTGAAACAGGTCTTCAGCAGATGAAAACTTTAGCCGAATATCGCCTGAGCAAAATCCCCAAGTTCACTATACTTACCATGGACGCTGCCTTGGCTATATTGCCGGCACTCTTTGTACACCTGCTGATTTACGAGAGAGAGGTCTGTGTACAGTCTGTATGTCTGTGTTGTACATTTGGCCATGATATTGTGTACAGTCTGTATGTCTGTGTTGTACATTTGGCCATGATATTGTGTACAGTCTGTATGCCTGTGTTGTACATTTGGCCATGATATTGTGTACAGTCTGTATGTCTGTGCTGTACATTTGGCCATGATATTGTGTACAGTCTGTATGTCTGTGTTGTACATTTGGCCATGATATTGTGTACAGTCTGTATGTCTGTGTTGTACATTTGGCCATGATATTGTGTACAGTCTGTATGTCTGTGTTGTACATTTGGCCATGATATTGTGTACAGTCTGTATGTCTGTGTTGTACATTTGGCAATGATATTGTGTACAGTCTGTATGTCTGTCTTGTACATTTGGCCATGATATTGTGTACAGTCTGTATGTCTGTGTTGTACATTTGGCCATGATATTGTGTACAGTCTGTATGTCTGTGTTGTACATTTGGCCATGATATTGTGTACAGTCTGTATGTCTGTGTTGTACATTTGGCCATGATATTGTGTACAGTCTGTATGTCTGTGTTGTACATTTGGCCATGATATTGTATACAGTCTGTATGTCTGTGTTGTACATTTGGCAATGATATTGTGTACAGTCTGTATGTCTGTGTTGTACATTTGGCAATAATATTTTGTATGTCTGTGTTGTACATTTGGCCATGATATTGTGTACAGTCTGTATGTCTGTGTTGTTCATCTCCCGATACAAAAGAGAGAGAAAAAAAGAGACAGAGAGAAAGAGAGAGAAAGAGACAAAGACAGGGAAAGGGAGAGAAAGAGACAGAGAGAGATCTGTGGACAGTCTGTATGTCCGTGTGGTCTGCCCAATTATCAGTTTTTAACCGCCTGGTACGGTACCCAATATTTCCTACTTTACACACATCATATGGTACCTATTATTCTATTTTTGGAACACTTTAAGACTGAAATAACTTTTCCGGATAAATTGTTGGTATATAACTTTTGTTTCATTTGACTCTTTGGAACCAATATTTCTGCCGGAAGCGGAAGTTGTACGTCGAATCGGATGCGGATATAGCGTTCGTAACAAGCCACTTAAGCCTTGGAACGAGTCAACAGTCGGTCAGTTAAGGGGCTTCTACACGCACAAGCGAAGTGGACGAGTCTATGTGATCAAGCATGCTTGTCAAGCAAACCTGAGCATAAACAAACTTGAGCATGTGAGAAGAAGCCGAAGACGCATCAAGCCATTTTGGCAGGATCAGGTCCTACTTGATATTTTCCCGTCCAGTCGTCAAGCCAGTAGGACCCACCCCCCACCGCCCGTGCCCTGCCCATTTCGCTAGCTCACGCCGTGTGGCGCCACTGTCTTGAACAGTGTTAGCATTACTGTCCAGTGTAGTGTACACGGAGTCCAGCTAGAGCAGAGATCGCAAGGGCAATTAAACTCATGCTGTCCTCCATTTTGGATGAGACGATTGGATCAATCAAACCTGAACGTGTAGGGGAAGACTGATCTAGCGAACGTTCTACTGATTTGTCTGGTCCGATTGATCCAGATCACTTGTGCGTGCAGGGGCCCCGTTTTAGCCACGAACATCCGCGGCCATATTTCACGTCTTCAAACCAAAATGTCGGGAAAATCCGTTCAGTAATTTTCCAGTGTATTCATTATATAAGATAAGATAAGATAAGATAAGATATGACTTTATTATCCAGTTTCCAGGAAATTTGTTGTCACAGCAGCAGTAACAGTACAACAGTAAATACAATATCTAAGACCTACAGGTCTTTAACACATACCGCACACACACACATTGCTCACACAACATTACCAACAAGTAAGAACATTGTTCACACACACACACTGTAAGAACAATCCATTAGGAAAAACTAACAACAGCATATATTACATCCGGAAACACTGTACTTTGAATTGCGGATGGCAAAAAATATCGTCTATAGCGCTCTCTGTTTGTTTTCAAATACAGTATTCGTCCACTTCTTTGCGAGCGGACTATCTGATGGAACAAGGGGTGGGAGCAATCATTTAGAACTGATTTTAGTTATAAAGGGGTTCTTTTGAATTCTTAATATCAGATTTTAATATATTTTTTTTTTAGTTATGGCAGTATATCTTTCCAACAACAACAACAACAACAACAACAACAACGACAGTAACATCAACAGTAACAAAATTAAGGTGAAGAGCGCAACTTCAGTGACGTAATGTGAAATAAATCAACTGAGAGTCAACTTTCCCCTCTAACTGATCCCAGATGCATTTGTCTTTTCTCACCTTACACACCGTTTTTCACCTAGCGGGGAAGGTTCCCCCCCCCCCCCCCCCCCGATTGTGTGGCATGCAATTGCCAACTGTCAATAAAACATAGTCACATGTATTTCAACTGGATGTGTAGACTTCATGCATACTATTCGAAGAAGACACTGTGCCTGCGGATCCATGAAAAGAATTATTTTCTGAGGTGGATCCGCAACGCATTCTGTCCCTTCTGATAGAGGGTTAGTGGAAAACCCTCGTTTGTCCTCGGTAGACCCAGGTCATAGCCATCTATGACTTGATTTAATAACTTTTATACTCGTTTATAAAACTTTTTCCAGATGTATACAAAATAAGTTTTTTTTTAAATTTTACCAATATATTAAAATTGTATGACTGTATTTAATTCTATGTTAAACTCAAGAGAACACGAAGCATAAATAAAGAAAATGTACCCAAAACGAACGTGAAGGGTGCAAAGTGGCTGTTGTCGTGCCGATGCGCCGTTAAACCCAAACTCAAACGCAATCTAACTCAAACTCAAACTAGGGGAGGATGAAATTTAAAAATGGATTGAAAGATTTTTATCACATTTACGAAACTTCTTCTGGACTTTTACGAAAGATTTTGAGAACTTTACAGATAATAGAATAACTTAACACGGAACTGATAAATTCTGTGATGTGAAATGTCAATTGTTGAGTGTTCGAGTACTAAGCCTAAGTAAAGTATCAAAGGAAAAAAAATGCAAAATGTGAAAAGGCCCAAAGTGACTGTTGTCATGCTGGAGCGCTGTTTAATCCAGACTCAAACTCGAAACTCTTCTGAACATAACTGTATCCGATATGATGGTTTCTCCATTGTCATCTGTTGCACAGGTGGGCGCCAGACATCTGCAAGAAGTCAGCGGTATTAGCCCAATCATTTACTGGTTTTCCACATTTGTATGGGACTTTCTCATCGTCTACGTGGTGATGGTCGCCTTCTTACTGACCTTTTTGTACCGACCCGCAATCTACTTCTCTGAAGGACGCTGGACGTTGACTTTCCTCATCCTGATGGTGTTCTCTCTGGCAATGTTGCCCAATGTCTATTTCCTCCAGCTGCTGTTTAAAAAACCAGGCAGTGGAGTTGCCTTGATTATTCTGTTTAGCGTTCTTACAGGTAAGAATTTTGATAGTATTGGAACGTTTGTTGTTGGTGTTTTGATAGAGTATAGACCTGTCGTTGCTGTGTCAATGTACCTTGCAATTCATATCGAAATCTATCTATCTGTCTGTCTGTCTGTCTGTCTGTCTGTCTCTCTGTCTGTCTGTCTATCTGTCTGCCTGCCTGCCTGTCTGTCTGTCTGTCTGTCTGTCTGTCTAATCTATCTATCTATCTATCTGTCTATCTATCTATCTATCAATCTATCTATCTATCTATCTATCTATCTATCTATCTATCTATCTATCTATCTATCTATCTATCTATCTATCTATCTATCCATCCATCCATCCATCCATCCGTCCATCCATCCATCCATCCATCCACTCTTACATGGTAGTTTTATCGATGATTAGACTATAGCAAGATTGGCTATACAGGTAGTTTTATAGATGATTAGACTGTACAGCAAGATTTGAGTATGACATTATCATTTCACCTGGTCTTATCTCTTTTGAGGCACCAGTTCAATTTTTGTTTTATTTCTTTACAGCAATTTACAATGCTAAACACTGTAAAAAAAAAAAAAAAAATAATTTTTAACTGATAGCCCCTTGCTATAGGTTATTTTGCTTCTTCTATGTTTTGATATTATAAGTTCTCGCCAGTAAGTGCAGGTGATTGGTGGGCGTTTCCGGAAGGATCTCCTTCTGTCCAATCATTCTGTTATTTTCTGTCTATCGTTTTGCTTTTTCGTGGCACCACGTGACCGTTATCGTGACAACACGTGACCGTTATCGTGACAACACGTGACCGTTATCGTGACAACACGTGACCGTTATCGTGACAACACGTGACCGTCATCGTGACAACACGTGATCTCCAAAGTCAAACTCAATTTAACACTGTCTTAAATCTCTTTTGACACATCGGTACACATTCTTTTTCATTTCTCAACAGCAGTTTACAATTCGTCACACGTTTGTTTTTTAAATTTTTTTTTAGGTTGATAGCATCCCTGGCTCGCTCATGGTTACAATGTTTTAATGATAAGATTCCTCATTTGTACGTCGTGCAAGATGTAGTCTAAATACGCCATTAAACTTAAATTCAAATAGTCAATTTAATCAGTTTTGGAAACTGTTCCTTGACTGTATTATTTATTTGTCGTGATTTCTGCACTCACGCAGGCGTGGTTGGCGCCGTTTTCATCTTAAATGTGAAAGCGTCTCAAACCAAGGACCCGACGCTGAAGGCCATCGCCGAATTCTTAGACATTAAGTTCAGGATCCTCTGCCCGATCTACAACTTGGCCTTGTGCATTTTCTGCCTGGCTATCACCACAGTGATACTGGAATCGCGAGACCCGTTACAGCCCTGTAAGTCCATTAGAGTTATTACTGTCCTGTAAGTCCATTAGAGTTATTACTGTCCTGTAAGTCCATTAGAGTTATTACTGCCCTGTAAGTCCATTAGAGTTATTACTGTCCTGTAAGTCCACTAGAGTTATCACTGTCCTGTAAGTCCATTAGAGTTATCACTGTCCTGCAAGTCCATTAGGGTTATCATTGTCCTGTAAGTCCATTAGAGTTATCACTGTCCTGCAAGTCCATTAGGGTTATCATTGTCCTGTAAGTCCATTAGAGTTATCACTCTCCTGTAAGTCCATTAGGGTTATCACTGTCCTGTAAGTCCATTAGAGTTATTACTGCCCTGTAAGTCCATTAGAGTTATTACTGTCCTGTAAGTCCACTAGAGTTATCACTGTCCTGTAAGTCCATTAGAGTTATCACTGTCCTGCAAGTCCACTAGAGTTATCACTGTCCTGTAAGTCCATTAGAGTTATCACTGTCCTGCAAGTCCATTAGGGTTATCATTGTCCTGTAAGTCCATTAGAGTTACCACTGTCCTGTAAGTCCATTAGGGTTATCACTGTCATGTAAGTCCATTAGAGTTATCACTGTCCTGTAAGTCCATTAGGGTTATCACTGTCCTGTAAGTTCATTAGGGTTATCACTGTCCTGTAAGTCCATTAGGGTTATCACTGTCATGTAAGTCCATTAGAGTTATCACTGTCCTGTAAGTCCATTAGGGTTATCACTGTCCTGTAAGTTCATTAGGGTTATCACTGTCCTGTAAGTCCATTAGGGTTATTACTGTCCTGTAAGTCCATTAGGGTTATCACTGTCCTGTAAGTCCATTAGGGTTATCACTGTCCTGTAAGTCCATTAGGGTTATTACAGTCCTGTAAGTCCATTAGGGTTATCACTGTCCTGTAAGTCCATTAGGGTTATTACAGTCCTGTAAGTCCATTAGGGTTATCACTGTCCTGTAAGTCCATTAGGGTTATTACAGTCCTGTAAGTCCATTAGGGTTATCACTGTCCTGTAAGTCCATTAGGGTTATCACTGTCCTGTAAGTCCATTAGGGTTATCACTGTCCTGTAAGTCCATTAGGGTTATCACTGTCTTGTAAGTCCATTAGGGTTATCACTGTCCTGTAAGTCCATTAGGGTTATCACAGTCCTGTAAGTCCATTAGGGTTATCACTGTCCTGTAAGTCCATTAGGGTTATTACAGTCCTGTAAGTCCATTAGGGTTATCACTGTCCTGTAAGTCCATTGGGGTTATTACAGTCCTGTAAGTCCATTAGGGTTATCACTGTCCTGTAAGTCCATTGGGGTTATCACTGTCCTGTAAGTCCATTAGGGTTATCACTGTCCTGTAAGTCCATTAGGGTTATCACTGTCCTGTAAGTCCATTGGGGTTATTACAGTCCTGTAAGTCCATTGGGGTTATTACAGTCCTGTAAGTCCATTAGGGTTATCACTGTCCTGTAAGTCCATTAGGGTTATTACAGTCCTGTAAGTCCATTAGGGTTATCACTGTCCTGTAAGTCCATTGGGGTTATCACTGTCCTGTAAGTCCATTAGGGTTATCACTATCTTGTAAGTTCATTAGGGTTATCACTGTCCTGTAAGTCCTTTAGGGTTATCACTGTCCTGTAAGTCCATTTGGGTTGTCACTGTCCTGTAAGTCCATTAGGGTTATCACTGTCTTGTAAGTCCATTAGGGTTATCACTGTCCTGTAAGTCCACTAGGGTTATCACTGTCTTGTAAGTCCATTAGGGTTATCACTGTCCTGTAAGTCCATTAGGGTTATTACAGTCCTGTAAGTCCATTAGGGTTATCACTGTCCTGTAAGTCCATTAGGGTTATCACTGTCCTGTAAGTCCATTAGGGTTATCACGGCCCTGTAAGTCCATTAGGGTTATCACTGTCCTGTAAGTCCATTAGGGTTATCACAGTCCTGTAAGTCCATTAGGGTTATCACAGTCCTGTAAGTCCATTAGGGTTATCACTGTCCTGTAAGTCCATTAGGGTTATCACTGTCCTGTAAGTCCATTAGGGTTATCACTGTCCTGTAAGTCCATTAGGGTTATCACTGTCCTGTAAGTCCATTAGGGTTATCACTGTCCTGTAAGTCCATTAGGGTTATCACTGTCCTGTAAGTCCATTAGGGTTATCACTGTCCTGTAAGTCCATTAGGGTTATCACAGTCCTGTAAGTCCATTAGGGTTATCACTGTCCTGTAAGTCCATTAGGGTTATCACTGTCCTGTAAGTCCATTAAGGTTATCACAGTCCTGTAAGTCCATTAGGGTTATCACTGTCCTGTAAGTCCATTAGGGTTATCACAGTCCTGTAAGTCCATTAGGGTTATCACAGTCCTGTAAGTCCATTAGGGTTATCACTGTCCTGTAAGTCCATTAGGGTTATCACTGTCCTGTAAGTCCATTAGGGTTATCACTGTCTTGTAAGTTCATTAGGGTTATCACAGTCCTGTAAGTCCATTAGGGTTATCACTGTCCTGTAAGTTCATTAGGGTTATCACTGTCCTGTAAGTCCATTAGGGTTATCACGGTCCTGTAAGTCCATTAGGGTTATTACGGTCCTGTAAGTCCATTAGGGTTATCACTGTCCTGTAAGTCCATTAGGGTTATCACGGTCCTGTAAGTCCATTAGGGTTATCACTGTCCTGTAAGTCCATTAGGGTTATCACTGTCCTGTAAGTCCATTAGGGTTATCACTGTCCTGTAAGTCCATTAGGGTTATCACAGTCCTGTAAGTCCATTAGGGTTATTACAGTCCTGTAAGTCCATTAGGGTTATCACTGTCCTGTAAGTCCATTAGGGTTATCACTGTCCTGTAAGTCCATTAGGGTTATCACGGTCCTGTAAGTCCATTAAGGTTATCACTGTCCTGTAAGTCCATTAGCGTTATCACTGTCCTGTAAGTCCATTAGGGTTATCACTGTCCTGTAAGTCCATTAGGGTTATCACTGTCCTGTAAGTCCATTAGGGTTATTACTGTCCTGTAAGTCCATTAGGGTTATCACTGTCCTGTAAGTCCGTTAGGGTTATCACTGTCCTGTAAGTCCATTAGGGTTATCACTGTCCTGTAAGTCCATTAGCGTTATCACTGTCCTGTAAGTCCATTAGGGTTATCACAGTCCTGTAAGTCCATTAGGGTTATCACTGTCCTGTAAGTCCATTAGGGTTATCACTGTCCTGTAAGTCCATTAGCGTTATCACTGTCCTGTAAGTCCATTAGGGTTATCACAGTCCTGTAAGTCCATTAGCGTTATCACTGTCCTGTAAGTCCATTAGGGTTATCACAGTCCTGTAAGTCCATTAGGGTTATCACAGTCCTGTAAGTCCATTAGGGTTATCACAGTCCTGTAAGTCCATTAGGGTTATCATTGTCCTGTAAGTCCATTAGGGTTATCACTGTCCTGTAAGTCCATTAGGGTTACAAGTGCTGTAGTCCCTACTCAGTATGTGCTAATCTGCCTATGGCACGGATGAATGGTGGACGGCTGTGGTAGGGAGGGCCTTCTTGACATCATTGTGAGGCCCTGGACAAAGCAACAGGCTGCGCCCCCCCATTACCCCCCCCCCAACAACAAATCCCTATTAAGAAAAAAAAAAAAACAATGTAAATTTGCATGCATGGGGCCCCCTAAACCCTTGAGGACCCTGGGTAATTGCCTAATGTGTCCATGCGTTACGACGGCTCTGCCGGTAGACTGTCCTTCAGTCCCATCGACCTTTACATTCTGTCTATCGTCTTAGATTTTCCTAGCACAACGCGACCGTTAGCGTGTCGACGTGCCCTTTTCTCCGAACTCAAACTCAAACCCAAGCCCTCTTCCCAAAACTGTAGCTTGGCAGCTGTACTGAAAGTCTGTACCTGACTACCGATCCTCACTACCTTCATAAATTAATATGTTTTTGCCCTTTGTATACTAATCTCCTTCCTTATTTTGCTTCTTTAGCTATGTAACAGAAAAAAAAACACAAAAAAATGCTTCAGGTTTTCAGGATTGAAATTTAACACTTGCACAAGGTAGAGGATAGGTTGACCCCTGGGTGTACCTAGCGAAATAAGTAGGTTTGAGGATAGGTGGACCCCGGGGTGTACCTAGCGAACTAAGTAGGTTTGAGGATAGGTGGACCCCGGGGTGTACCTAGCGAACTAAGTAGGTTTGAGGATCGGTGGACCCCGGGGTGTACCTAGCGAACTAAGTAGGTTTGAGGATCGGTGGACCCCGGGGTGTACCTAGCGAACTAAGTAGATTTGAGGATCGGTGGACCCCGGGGTGTACCTAGCAAAATAAGAAGGTTTGAGGATAGGTGGACCCCGGGGTGTACCTAGCAAAATAAGTAGGTTTGAGGATAGGTGGACCCCGGGGTGTACCTAGCGAACTAAGTAGGTTTGAGGATCGGTGGACCCCGGGGTGTACCTAGCGAACTAAGTAGATTTGAGGATCGGTGGACCCCGGGGTGTACCTAGCGAACTAAGTAGGTTTGAGGATCGGTGGACCCCGGGATGTACCTAGCAAAATAAGAAGGTTTGAGGATAGGTGGACCCCGGGATGTACCTAGCAAAATAAGATGGTTTGAGGATAGGTGGACCCCGGGGTGTACCTAGCAAAATAAGATGGTTTGAGGATAGGTGGACCCCGGGGTGTACCTAGCGAACTAAGTAGGTTTGAGGATCGGTGGACCCCGGGGTGTACCTAGCAAAATAAGTAGGTTTGAGGATCGGTGGACCCCGGGGTGTACCTAGCGAACTAAGTAGGTTTGAGGATCGGTGGACCCCGGGGTGTACCTAGCAAAATAAGAAGGTTTGAGGATAGGTGGACCCCGGGGTGTACCTAGCGAAATAAGTAGGTTTGAGGATAGGTGGACCCCGGGGTGTACCTATCGAAATAAGTAGGTTTGAGGATAGGTGGACCCCGGGGTGTACCTAGCAAAATAAGTAGGTTTGAGGATAGGTGGACCCCGGGGTGTACCTAGCAAAATAAGTAGGTTTGAGGATAGGTGGACCCCGGGGTGTACCTAGCAAAATAAGAAGGTTTGAGGATCGGTGGACCCCGGGGTGTACCTAGCAAAATAAGTAGGTTTGAGGATAGGTGGACCCCGGGGTGTACCTAGCGAAATAAGTAGGTTTGAGGATAGGTGGACCCCGGGGTGTACCTAGCAAAATAAGTAGGTTTGAGGATAGGTGGACCCCGGGGTGTACCTAGCAAAATAAGTAGGTTTGAGGATAGGTGGACCCCGGGGTGTACCTAGCAAAATAAGTAGGTTTGAGGATAGATGGACCCCGGGCTAGGTTCATTGTAGTGAAATGTTTTAGGATAGTAGGCCTCGTTCTTAATGGTGGTGTGTTCCGTTAGAGTGATGCTGCTAAAAGAAAAATTCTGTTGTAATTCAGCTACAAATTCCAGTCATGAGTACTTATCTGGTGGTACCAGAAACTTGGCATTCAAGTCCACTCACTCAACCGCTGCACCACGGAGGTATGGTCTCAGCCAGTGTAGGCCTACTTGTGTGTACGTCGATCGCCAATGGCTACTTCAGCCCCTTTTCGCCTGATTAGTCAATCTGACTACCGCTCGTTGATACAAACTGACTAGACCCTCACGCCCCCCCCCCCCCCCCAGGTCCTACAAAACATGTAGATCTAGATAGATCTAGATCTATCGACATCCATGCCGCCATTCGAATGTTTGTTTTCTTACCCTAGCCTAACTTGGCGATGAAAGACAGCTTTTCATTGGTCCAGGGTCCACCTATCCTAAAACGCCTGTATTTCGCTAGGTAGACCCCGGGGTCCACCTATCCACCTTGTTTGTACAAATAATACTTCGCCTGATGATGATGATGTCCGTTGAAAAAGTACACACTACACACTTCAGCTCATAGACAAGAGAATTGCGTTTGGCTGTAAAATTTTGTTTTTTAAAGGGTTAAAAAGGTTTTCAAAAATAACAAGTAATTGACGTCCTCTGAGTCAATCAGCAATGTTGAATGCGGAAGAGACGTTTACCAGTAAATGTGCCTTTACTGTCAAAATTGAATGTTCGGATTCCAGTTTTTGTAAAATTTCAAAAAGAGTGAAGAAATTCTCTGCTTTGAAAATCTTACATTGCCTGTGGATTTACCAGACAGAAGGTCAAGAAAAATCCTCAGATTGCGTGCAAAAATGAAAAAAAAAGTAGTACAACAGTCAGTTCCTCAATACATTACAAGAGACAGAGGGGATGAAACGCTCTGCAGTTTTCCAAGGCTGCGTTGTCCAAAGCTACTGAAATTGGCTGTCCAGGGACATATGTTCTGTTGACGTTTTCAGGGCAGATGCTAAACGCCAAAGTTTATAGGCTGGATTTACTTGGACGTATGCAGCCCTAGTCTTTTGCGCTAGGGGCGCGTAGCTGTACGTACCTATCCCTAACCCCGTCCTTATCCTCAACCCTAAATCTTATCGAATCCCTAACCCTACCCCCTACCCTTTCAACCCAAAACAGGAGAAAAACAAAAAGAAAATATGGAATAATGATTAGTCAAGGCTGTTGTTAGGAGTATTTTGGGAGGAATCGTTCTAGCTCTGGAGTCACAAAAGGCTTTAGAATACGTACAACTAACGCACAAAAACTTGGGGGACGTACGTACCAACATTCAACATTCAAATCTATACGATCACTCCTGGCAGCTTAAAAGTATTTGGTCAGTAACCACCTCTACCTCTCTCTCACGACAGTAGTATTAGGGTTAATAACCCTTATAACAATTTTTACAGAATAATCATAATGTATTCCAAGCTGCGGAATAACATTTTATGGTTAGCTTATTAAACGAAACAGAACATTATAAATTTATATGAAAATGGGATGAGCGAAACTACAATAGAGATCTCCGTTGGGCAAGAGAACTCCAGTCAAACACGTGTTTTGACCTCACACTCTAGGAGAACCGGGTCACACCCGCATTTTGAATCTGGATTGTAATTATTCTCCTGTATCCTTTGGGTGGTGATTGCATGGAAACTCCTAGATCTCACTTACCCGTTTCCCACCCTACTCAATGGAGATCATGCTCAATGTCGTTTGATGTTTCCGTTAGTGTTCACGTCACTGTGCCAACATTTCTCAGTGTGTCTCAGTACTAGAAAAACTCAAATTTCAGGAAGTTCAAACAGTTTTATAGTTTATTGCGTAGTACTCTATCGGGAATGAGGAGGATATCTTACATTAATGTTCATGTAATACGTTTACATGCAAACGTGGGTCGGAGCGAGTGGAGTGGGGGTGGGAGGTGGATGTTACGTCAGCAAGATGTGTTTAAGTACATGGCAGTGTAGGAAAACGGTGATTTCATGGACTGAATTTTCTGTCTATGATGCTTTTAAATTTGTTGGTCCAATGGATTGTTCGTGACGCACTGGTTTGTTTTTTTCCCGTAGTTCATCCAACACTGTGGTACATGTATTGACCGCACAGCATCCACGTCTCCTAGTGCACGGCAGTTGAGTATGCGCACTTGCTAAAAAAAAATGGGAGGGGGTGGGGAGGGGAGGGGGGAGACGACAGCTGAGTACGCTCACGTGTAAAGATTAACTCTGGGAGAACGGACCATTATGGCCTTGGAAGGACATGACAATTTAGACTTTTGTTTGAGCACAGGTGGTGTGACGTCAGGTGGAACAAACAAACCCATCGCTGGAATTCCTGTCATGCCAATTTACTGCTCAAAATTGTGCCAATGTTTATACCAGATATAGCAAAGATACTAGAAACAATAAGATGAGACAGCTAGCGCTTTTATCGTGCACAGATTTCGCACCGCCACATAGCGGCGAGTGCAGGAAGTCATGAACAATGTCGTATTTCACAAAGCCAAACAGGGAAAATACTGAATTCTTTTTCACTGTTCTGCTGTCAGTGCAGGCCTTGATTGACGTCACTTATTTTGTAAGTTTAACTTCAATCGTTGTGGGAAAACTCTGGCAGTTTTTTTTCTTGTTAGTCGCAGTAGCACTGTAACAATTTTGCATCAAATTTTATCATCAGATCAAGCTTTCTTTTCATGCTGTGCACCATGGGCCCCGCCATCGATCAGCGCACAGACCGCGTGCACGACTTTCCGAGAGGTGCGAAGAAGGGAGTGTCCCATCTTATCGTTTCTAGTGTCTTTGGATACAGTGAACCTTTTTTTTTTTTAAGAATGAGCAGGACCAACATCGATTTTCTGGAACACTGTCTATTGGATTTGTTTCAGAGTTGGCATGGGCTCATAAATCAAACTAAGTCTTATGAAACTGGTTTTTTATTTGTTGTACTGTTGCAGATTGTGGGTTTATTTTTTCGGGACTTGTAAAAAAAAAAATTACAAAAAAAAAAAAGCTAAGTTATTAAAGCCCAATGGTAAAAAAAAAACCTCCTCAGGTGGAGTGGGTTAGATGACGATCTTCGGAGGAAGAGTGGATTCTTTCATTAGATGTTTCGGCCTTGAACTTCTTGACATTTTCTAGAACCCCAGCAACACCGAGTTCTTTATAGTGCTAAACGGTTCAGAAGACTAAACTGTGTGCTCTCTATGAATGCAAAACCCAAAAAAAAACAACAATGGTGAATAGTCAGCAAACAATACTTCAGTGTTGGCAAAACGGATAAGGCACCTGCACAAAAAACAAAACCAGCGATACGGGATCAAACCCAAAGAAGACCACAAAAATAAAAGGTGGGTGACGAACACCGAGAGTCATGAACTCGGTGTGGCCGGGGTTCTAGAAGATGTCAGGAAGTTCAAAGCCGGGACACCTCATGAAAGAATCCACTCTTCCTCTGAAAGCCATCATCTGCCTTGCTCCACCTCAGGAGTATCCTACCACCGCACTAAAGTACACAGAAGTTGGATATTTTTCAATAGTTTACACTATTTAGTATTGTAAATAGGCCTATATATGACGTCACGAGTGTTTTTATTTGTTCTTCCGCCAAACAAAATATCGGGTGGATCAGCTGACGAGTGTAACTTCGAAATATGTCTAAGCGGTCAAAATGCCTGCTGGTTGCATTGTAGCTGATTGTTACGACAGGGGTGGAAAGGATGGATCCAAGCTGGTCAGATTCCCTACCATCCGTGTAAACAAGGGAAAAGAAGTGAAAGAATTGACCGAACGTCTCCCATGTGCATGTGCACATGTGCCATTGTTTACTGCAGCGAACTATTTTCAGCTCGCCTCCGATTGGTTCGCGACGCCTTAAGTGCTCGTAGTGCAAATCAGCTAACAAATCAACATCAATGCCAGCATCGCCATGGTCATGCGTGGTTCCGGACAGTCAAGATGGCGGATATGCGCATTTTACCTGTACCGGTATGTCTTTTCAATTATTATTTTTATACATAGTGCAAAGAAGCAAACCCAAAATCGGGCAGCAGTCTCACAAGCGAAAACAGTCTTTTCCCTTAGTTTCAGTGTGAAATGTAAGCCTGCGCAAAAATGTGAGTGTGCATGAGAAAACCCACAATATGTCGAAAGAGCTGATTTTGAGAAAAACGGCTTGGAAGTGAAAATAAAATATTGGTCCGACACAAACTTCCAACTTGGCTGTTGTTTAGGGGACCGTGGCATGTTACAGGGTAAACTGTAGATGAGGAGTGAACACTACTTACTATGATCTCTCTAAAGGCTTTGTTATTAGTCTACGGTCTCCTAACGGCAATCACTCCAATATTAATGGGTCAATTAGCTATTGCCACTTTTAGGATTAACTGCCGTTTTCTCAAAATCTTGTTTTAGGGGGGTCACTGACTTCAATTTATCAGAAATGTCTTGTCTTTTATTATATGTACAGAACTCAAAATGTCATGTTGCCGACTTATGCCGGGTTTTCTCATATGCAACCACATATTCTAATAAATCCAACAGACTGGTATCGAGATTATCGTCGGGTATTTGCCATAATTATTGTTGTGTGTGCATTTTTGCCCTTTCGAGAAAATGTGGATTGAAGTTTGGTCGGCAAAAGGGGTCATACGCATACAGTATTACATCATAAACACATATCTGGAAACGTTTTTTTAACCGATTGGAATGACACTTTTACATAATGAAATTAGGAGTGAGAAAACCACTTTCACGACAAAATCTCAAAATCAGCGAAATGTCACACACACCAATATGGTAAATGCGGCTCGAAACAGAACTTGAGCCCGCTCATTATAAACATGAGATGCACTTCAATGTTACACCCGTGACATAAAATACCAAGACGAACCATTCCTTCTTTCACAATATGTCCGCCAATTGCGCGCGTATAAATACGGTGAGTACTACTCTTTTTCGTTCTATTACGAAAGGGAGTGGTGCGAATTGTTGCATTGTTGGCACCGGTGGTACGCGCGCAAGTCGGAATATGAGGATTTGATTCGTCTGGGTATCCCTTGCCACGGGTTACACACTGCTGGTCGTGCTCCAGGGCGTTTCAGGGAATACTTCGAGGATCGTTCGGTGATGACAGTTAACCTAAACATGACGGGGCCTTTTGTCACTCTCATTGTCCAGTGTGTGCTCTACTCCATCCTCGTCTTCCTGCACGATTACCGATTTGTGTGGAGACTCGGGCAAGTATTGTATCAAGCTGTTGTTAGAGGTGCGTGGTATTTCACAATATAAGCCATTGATGAGCAATGAAAACAGATCAATGTTTTCTCTATTTGGCTTTGTAATTAGGCTACGCTCCTCTAACAACACTAAATGTATGATAGGATGGGATTGTAAGGACATGGGATGGGACTGTAGACAGAATGCGGTTATAAGGCTGATGGGATGGGACTGGAGGCAGGATGGGTTTGTAAGGATGATGGGACAGGACAGTAGGCAGGATGGGGTTGTAAGGACGATGGGATGGAACTGAAGGCAGGATGGGGTTGTAAGGATGATGGGATGGGCCTGTAGGCAGGATGGGATTGTAAGGATGATGGGATGGGACTGTAGGCAGGGTGGGGTTGTAAGGATGATGGGATGAGACTGTACGTAGGATGGGGTTGTAAGGATGATGGGATTCGACTGTATGCAGGATGGGATTGTAAGGATGATGTGGTGGGGCTGTAGGCAGGGTGGGATTGTAAGGATGATGGGATGAGACTGTAGGCAGGATGGGGTTGTAAAGATGATGGGATGGGTCTGTAAGCAGGGTGAGATTGTAAGGATGATGGGATGGGACTGTACCCAGGATGGAATTGTAAAGATGATGGGACGGGACTTACGACGATGGGGTTGTATCAGAGATACTTGATACAAGTACAGTCCCCCGTGCACATTCGTGCGCTACGCATTCTGTTCCTATCAGAAAAAAAATGCACCGGATTGCACATTCTTGAAAGGCGGTCAAATAAAAACTATAACAGTCGAAGGTGGACATCACACGAGAATGAAATAATCAGCGATTATCAATGGTTGTTTTATGATCTGAGTATCAATTGTAACCTGTGTGACATAATTGAAGCTCCATTATGTTTTTGTCGATTTAGTCAGTAAATCGCACCAAGCATCGGCAAGTCCTGAATGTATTATCGTATTGACAATTATCTTGATAAATGCCACATACCATTTTAAACAAATATCGGAGTGTGCATTTGTTATACCTCTTCCACGTACTAAAAGGGGATACGGTGGTTAAGTGGCAAAGTGCTCCCCTGTCATGCCGAAGGTACTGGGTTCGAATCCCGGTCGGTGCAAGCATGTTGGAAATTTGGGAATTTTTCTCATGTTTTCCTGTCCCTGATCCTATTTCAGATAGGATCGAGCACCTAGTCTTCTCGGACGAGGACGAAACACTCGTAGGGCCCGTGTTTACGCTGAGCACGTTAAAGATACCCTGGCACTTGGAAATCGAGAAGAGCAGGCTGAACAGGCCGCTGCTAGGGCAAAATTAAATAAAATTTATCCCTACCACCCCCACCCCCGCCCCCCAGCCAAAAAAAAAACGCCGACGGGCGCTGCACTGTGCCGACGACATGACTGCTCCATTGGTAACTAGGCTGCAATGACACTAAGGCAAATTTCCCAAATGGGATTAAAGAAGTATACAAAATACCAAAATGAAAAAAATGAGACCGCCAGTTTTGTAGAAAATGGAGCTAGAACAAACAAGCACCAAAATGGCTATATTATTATAGATAAGGATCAGCAAACCTTTGGCATCGTCCTTTATTTCTTCAGTATGAAAATGATGCACGGTTAAATATGTGTATAATGTGTGCGTGTCCTTTCACTGCCATTGAGTTGACAGCACCCAGACAACGCTATCTCTGCTATTGACCCCCAAGACCCCAAGGCTTAGCATTATGGCGGACGTCCTCCGTGACCGTGACACAATACGCTGTGGTGCGGGTAATGGGAGGTTGGGGTCTAATTGTTGTAGTTTAGTTCAAATTAGGTATCTATTTTAGGACGTTCGCTGCTCTTGGCATTTCCGCTTCACTTTTCCTGTTTTTCTTTTTCTGTTTCTTGTTTCTGTGTTTTTGTGGTATTTTTATTTTATTTTTTTACATTTTGCCCCGACAGCAGCCTTGTTAGGCCATCTCTTCTCGACTTTCAACTGTCAAGGTATCTTTAAAGTGTGCAACACGCACATGGACCGTCGGAGTTTTTCGTCCTTTTCCGAGAAGACTAAGTGCTGGATTCTACCTACCACAAGATCAGGGACAGGAATTCCCCCCCAACCCCTTCCCCAAATTCCAACATGCCTGCACCGAGCGGGAATCAAGCCCGGTAGATTTGGCATGCAAGGCGAGCACCTGGCCTCTAGACCAACGTGCCCCTTAATTGTGGCAGTACATCTATGATTGAAATAGAGGCGATATTCGATGGTGACGTCAGATGGAGGGTTTTCTGAAAGATAGAGGGGCGTGAGCGGAAGAGTGCACGGACAAATAGATGAGTTAGCGGATGGGTTCACAACGGTTTGATGACGGAGGTGACCCTGACAAAAATTGTGTGTGTACAGGTATATGAACAAGCCGGACCGGGATCCACCAGACGGTGCTCCTATTGAAGATGGTGACGATTTTGACGTGCAAGCAGAACGCACAAGAATTAACCACACAGAGTTACCCCACCTCTTTAAAACAGGTGGGTAGCTCACCCAGAGCGCGCGGGAATTCTGACTTTTCCAGTCGTTTCCACCAAGCAATCTCTCAGCCATGAACTGCCACAATTCCAGATAAGACAACATAACACAAGATACGATAACGCTTTACTATCCTGTTGTCAGGAAATTTGTTGTCACAGCATCAATGTAACAAATCCCAGATTGGGAGAAGTACTTATATGACAGTAACAGTCACGAACAGACAAGTATAACAATTAACAAAACAATCAAACATGCTCACACATTTATTACAACATTAATAATGACAATCCAATAAGTACAACATCTCACTCGTTCCCTAAGCATTCATTCTTCTTCTCGTCCTCTCTAGGATAATCACTCCTTTACAATACTATAGTTGGCATCAGCCTAACAATACATCACTGGCTGCACTGCCTTGTAGCACGACGTCTCACTGCCCGTGCTCAACCTCACATCAATATCTTAATATACATTCCCTGAATGTGGCCAGACTGCCACGGATAATGTGCCCTCACTGTCCTGCGGGTGGCCTCACTGCCCAACCCATGCACCTCACTTATGCTGGCCTGCGGGTGGCCTCACTGCCCAACCCATGCACCTCACTTATGCTGGCCTGTCCCCGGCACCTATAAAGAATAACATCACATCTTTATAATACTATGTATCTACTATCCACTTCACCACTCACTACAAACCATCAAGCGTACACATAACATTCCACAGTTCACCCACCATATAGCTGCACCTCTCTACTGTAGCATAACCCCACAGTATTACACAGCACTCCGACTAGGCTAGGAATCCCTGCTCCTAACATACATATCTCGCTCATCGTTCACATCTATTTACACAGTAACACATGACTTGCACACTCCTTAAGTCCTCGCATATAACTTATTTGCATCATTGTCATCATCAGAATATAGTAGATCCATCACCACAATTATCAATCCTTATAATTCAACCTACCAGACTTCACTGGAATACACAACAACTCCCGACTGCTCTCTTTCACATCTGTCCTCTTGGGCTTCTTAACTTGCAGTGACTTTTCACTACACAAGTTTTACCTCATCGCCTCCACTTTACTCACGTCTCGCACGCTTCACTATCCCGTGAGCTAATCTCACAATTCCATGCCCACTTCCCCGTAATCCTTTGAATCTCGCTCACTCTACTCGTGACAATCAATAACAACAGCAATACATTAAAATACAATATTAAAGGCACCACAGGTCACCAACGCTTACCGCACACCCACATTGCTCACACATTACCAGCAAAAAGAAACAGTACTCACACACGCTGTCAGGACAATCGAAATTTGGAAAACACAACACTTTTCCACTCAAATTTGGGTGACTATTGATACTATATTAACTTTGGATTGTGACATTACCGACGAATCGGCAAAGTCTAGCGCAGGTAATTTACAAAATGACATCACCAATCTATCAGAGTATAGCGCAGTAATTTACAAAATGACATCACCAATCTATCAGAGTATAGCGCAGTAATTTACAAAATGACATCCCCAATGTATCAGCGAATAGCGCAGTAATTTACAAAATGACATCCCCAATGTATCAGAGTATAGCGCAGTAATTTACAAAATGACATCACCAATGTATCAGAGTATAGCGCAGTAATTTACAAAATGACATCACCAATGTATCAGAATATAGAGCAGGTAATTTACAAAATGACCTCGCCAATGTATCAGAGTATAGCGCAGTAATTTACAAAATGACATCAAAAATGTATCAGAGTATAGCGCAGTAATTTACAAAATGACATCACCAATGTATCAGAATATAGCGCAATAATTTACAAAATGACATCACCAATGTATCAGAATATAGCACAATAATTTACAAAATCACATCACCAATGTATCAGAATACAGCACAATAATTTACAAAATGACATCACCAATGTATCAGAATATAGCGCAATAATTTACAAAATGACACCACCAATGTGTCAGAATATAGCACAATAATTTACAAAATGACATCACCAATGTATCAGAATATAGCACAATAATTTACAAAATGACATCACCAATGTATCAGAATATAGCACAATAATTTACAAAATGACATCACCAATGTATCAGAATATAGCACAATAATTTACAAAATGACATCACCAATGTATCAGAATATAGCACAATAATTTACAAAATGACATCACCAATGTATCAGAATATAGCACAATAATTTACAAAATGACATCACCAATGTATCAGAATATAGCGCAGTAATTTACAAAATGACATCACCAATTTATGAGAATATAGCACAATAATTTACAAAATGACATCACCAATATATCAGAGTGTAGCTAAGTAAAGTACAAAATTTAATGACGTCAGAAATTCATCATAGTTTACCAATATCTTTTCAGATGCTCTCGTCTTGAAAAATTTGCAGAAAAAGTACGGCCATTTCACAGCCGTGTATGGCACAAGTGTCGGCATGTCACAGAATGAATGTTTTGGTTTGCTGGGTCAGAATGGGGCGGGCAAATCGACAACTTTTAAAATGTTGACCGGGGATATCAGAATCACAGATGGTCACTGTTACTTGTTTGGTCATAGCGTTCGTCATAAACTGAAAACGGTGAGATATCGTGATCTACATTTTACTCACTCCATACCTTATCAGAGAGTATAGATGTATAAAGAGATTTCACTTCCGCCAGATCGAGAAACTAGGTCGCTGCGGTAAACAAGAAATTGAAGAATTGAAAGAGACCGCCTTCACCAAAGACAGTGTGCATATCTGTTTACTGTGGTTTGTTCATATCTTTGAAACTATTAGAGCCGTTAGTAAGTTCTCACGCGACGTGGAAATGTACACACAGATATTGTTTACCGCAGCGACCTACTTTCCGTGCCATGCTAACAATAGTTTCGTGGAGCCTCCCGTGTCTCGCAGTGCAAATCGACCAATAGTGAAACCTTTCTATACATCTATACTCTCTGACGTTATCAGCTGGTATTTTACAAAGCCATTGCTGAACAGTGAATCAACTCAGTATTTTCTCTATTTGGCTTTGTAATTGGACTACGCTCCCCTAACAAATATTCTTATCTGCTACCATCCTTGTTTTTTCATTCATACAGGTATCCTCTCATACATTCACATATAGAATCCATGACTCAAACTGATTTGTTGCTAGAGTAAACTTCACATTAGTCGTACAGATGCGCCTCTTGATGACGCCTGAATAAACGTAAGGATTGACCCCAGCAGAGTAAATGCGCGATAGCACGACTGACAACTTCCATGTAAGATTCAGTGGACCAATTCCTTCACCCTTAAACTCTCTCGTTTATCCGACCAGTGTGCCACTACCTCATCAAATCCACCAGACAGCAGAAAATCCGTACGGCCGACACCGAAATCAAACTGAAACGACACCGAGGCGAAACAAATTCAAGTTTTTATATGCTCAAGCCAACGTACACGTAACTGCACCGACACCAGCGCCGATATTGACTTGCATGGCGTGTCGTTTCACTGATCGATTCAGAAAGTAAGATTTGCCTTGGTGCGATGTGAGTTATCACAGTGTCGTGTCGGTTTGATTTCGTTGCCGGCTGTGTGGATTTTCAGCTTAAGTGTTACTGTTCCGTAGGCACAATCCTATATGGGCTACTGTCCTCAAGACGACGGTCTCCATGACAACCTGACAGGCCGTGAGACACTGTACCTGTACGGCCGCCTGCGAGGGGTACCAGAGAAGGTTCTAAGACCTGTCTCCGACCAACTGTTTCAGATACTTGCCATGTCAGAATACGCAGATGAACTGACCAAGACTTACAGGTACACTGATTAAGTCTTGTCTTGTTCTTGTGTGAACGCAGGTGGTTGATGGGTGCTCCCGGTCAGGACTCCTCCTGTCCTATCATTCTATTATAGTCTGTCTTTCGTCTAGCTTTTTGCTAGCACAGTGTGATCGTTAGCGTTTCAACGGGATTTCTCCAAACTCAAATGCTGTAACGTAAACAGTTCTCCTTATGTGAACGACTAGAATTTCATTTGTGAAATTTCAATTGATAAAGCTCTGAGAGCCAGGCTACGGCAAGGTAGCCAGAAGATTGTGGAAGGCGTATGTGTTGCTGTTGTCGTGCCGACGAGCCGTTAAACTCAAACTCAATTATGTGAACAACAAGGGTAGGCCTTAATGTATGACTGTTACTCCCTTGTACAATTCAGTGTGATAATGGTAGCCAACAAAATTAATGGTATTTTTCTAGTGTGACTATAAAATATTGAAGTAAGCGTGCCGTGGGGGGGGGGGGGGGGCGGGAGGTGCGTTTGCGGCTGTGGCATTATTATAAGCAGTTAGAGTAAATCGGAACTATGAAACAGCTGGATGAGTACCACAACGCATTAAGTGTCAACGTGTGCATTTGTTATACCTCATCTATATAGGCCCATTGCGGATATCGGCCATTTTAGTTGTAAGAACGGACGCATAACTATGGTGATGGTAGCATTGATTTTGATTCGTTAGCTGATTTGCACTGCGAGCACTTAAGGCGTGTCGAAGCAACCGGCGGCGAGCTAAAAAAAAACTTCACTACAGTAAACAATGACACGTGTGTTCACGCACATGGGAGACGTTCGGTCAATTCCTTCACTTCCTTTTACTTGTTTACATGGATAGTAGGGAATCTGACCAGCTTGGATCCATCCTTTCCACCTCTGTCATAACAATCAATTGCAATGCAACCAGCAGGCATTTTAACCGCTTAGACATATCTCGAAGTTACACTCGTCAGCTGATCCGCCCGCCATTTTGGGTGTCGGAAGTACAAAACAAAAACACTCAGTGACGTCATTCGCAATGGGCCTATACTAAAAGATCTCCAGTTTTTTTTTTTTTTAAGCTGCTAAAAGAACATAATTATAGGTACTGAAGTCGCGAAGTGGGTCGTGCGTCGTCCATCGATCACCATTCAACAACAGTAAACTCATGTCAAGTAACAGGACAGGTCACATTACTCTTTCCTCTTTCATCGTCCAATGTCAGCGCCTAAAGTTCATCGTTCATTAAATGGGAATGCTCATTTTTGTCGTTCAACTGCTAATTATACATTGGACCCGTCCTTTCAAAGAGAGGCTAAGATCTACAACTTGATTTACAAATTTTAATACTCATTTTACAAAACGCTGTTCAGATCTATAAAAAACAACTTTTAAGAATTTTACTAACGTAATAAGAGTTATATGGAACTATTTAATTCTATCTGTGAAATGTAGAAGCTCTGAATACCAGACATAAAGAAAGTACCCAAACAGACCGTCATAGGCGCAGAGTGGCCGTTATCGTACCGGCGCTCCGTGAAACTCAAAGACAAACTCAAACTTGGGCCCGTCATGCACCAGCCGATTTTGATTGGCCAACTAGTCGAGCAGTGACGTCACGGCACTCAGTTTTTATTGAGCTCCAACTGATTGGCTGATGCGGAAGGTCTCGCTGAAATTGAATGTCGTGACATCACCATCTCGTTGGCCGATCTACCCCGGCCAGTGCTCGCCTCGGCTCAGGCTAACCTATGTAAGCACTACTCTCAATTGTTCACACTTAACTATGGCCGTTTCGGGCGTATTTTTGAACGATATAAACACTGGCCAAAAGTTAGTGAATGTAAACTATGAAGGCTGTTGTCTATTTAGATTCCATATATTTCATATTCTATATTTTTATTGTTCAATTGTTTTATCTGTTCAATTTTCCAATCTTTTTTTTCTGTTGCTGTTTTTTCCCTTTTTTTTTTTCCTTGAAGAAGGCTGTTGCCGAAATATCGGCCATTTTCTGTCTTCCGTTTTCGTCCGCGTTTCATTGTATCGTTTGGGTATTATTTAATTTTCTTACAAGGGGCTTTGCTACATACGGTACAACTTTTTCTTTTTGCCCAATTTCGATTTGTCTGTTGTTAGGGGCACGTGGTATTTTACATTATAAACTATTGCTGAACTGTGGACACAACTCTGTAGTTCTTCTATTTGGCTTTGTAATTAGACCAGGCGTCCCTAACAACATTGAACTAGGAATTGCGTCCATTTTTTTTTCGGTCTCCTTTCAGTGGCGGCACCAAACGGAAACTGTCAACTGGTATCGCCCTAATTGGAAATCCACGCTTCATTCTGCTGGATGAGCCTACTAGAGGGTTGGATTTCGCAGCCAAGCGAACACTTTGGACAGTCTTCAAGAGAGTTCGAGCCGCCGGGAGAATGTTAATGATGGCATCTCACAGGTCTGTTCATGTTGCATTCCAAAGGTCAACAAGCCAGTGTTTTCGGAGAATCGCGGCCCTCGGCATTTGCACCTCTTTTTTTATATTTTTCTTGTTCTTGCTTTTTGGTGTTGTTGTATTTGTATTTTGTATACTTTTCTGGGGACAGGGTGGTGGTAGGGATTCGTGGCATTTTTTTAAATTTTAATTTTACCCCTGCAACGGCCTTGTTTGGCTGGCTTTTCTCGATTTCCAACTGTTAAAGTATCTGTAATGTAAGCAACATGCATGCGGGCCACCCGAGTTTTTCGTCCTTATCCGAGAAGATTAAGTGCTCGGCCTCACCTGCCATAGGATCATGGACAGGAGTTTTCCCCCAAAATTCCAACACGCCTGCACCGACCGGGAATCAAACCCGGTACCTTCAGCATGAGAGGGGAGCACCTCTGGACCAATGTGTCCCACGTCAACAATCCAGGGGTCGCCCAGATATTTTTTGTAAGGTGGAATGGTGGGGGGTTGGGGGGGGGGGGGACTGCAAATTCGACAGAATTTCAAGAGCTGAGGTTACTGAGGTTCAGAATGATTTAAATGTGATTTCTTCATACTTTTGGGGTAACGGTAATTGAGCAACGGTTCAGAATGGACCAAGGGTCATTTTGTAGCTTTGAGGTAATAGCAGATAAACAACGGTTCAAAAGGCTTAATAATAATTTTTCGTAGTTTTGGGGCAACAGCAGTTAAAACACGGTCCAAAAGGCGTGCATGTCTTTTATTTTGTAGTTTTGGGGCAATACCAACGAAACAACGGTTTAGAAAGGCTTAAGTGTCGTTTTTGTACATTTTGGGGGCAAACGCAGTTAAACCACGGTTCGAAAAACCTTAAGTATCATTAATGTAGTTTGGGTATAGCGACCGTTAAACAGCAGTTTAATTTTCAAAACCACATAGGATACTGTCGTGTAATTCTGTTAGCAGTTGGGGAGTATCATTCTAAGTCCGGTCAGACACAGTCAGATGCTGTCAGCAAAATGTACACCAAAGAAATAGTAGCAGAAGCTGACTGTCTGACCGGGCTTGGTACGATAGGGTCTTCCCGGATTTACCAAGAAAATAATATAGTAAATGATCGCTTGCACTTCTTGTATACCAGCAGCTGACTGTGTCTGGCCGGGCTTAGTATGATGGGGATCTTCCCGGGTTTACTAAGAAAACTAATGGCCTACACAATATACTAGACTGCGCACCCCCTCTATTTCGCGGCACGCAAAGTGAAACCAATGTGAAGCACGGCGGCCATTTTCCTAACAGGGTAAAACAAACCGCAGCCCTATAGGCGGAGTCCCAGAAGGGCTAGATGAAAGACGATAGCTGGCAAGAAAAACAAAAGTTTGTATTTGAGAAGCCAATCAGCGCTGAGAAAACCAAAGTAATGACGACTAACACTAAGGGCATCAGCACGGACATGAAAGTGAAGGGAGAAAATCTTGAAAATATAACACGGTTCAAATACCTGGGTTCCACGATAACTGACGAGGGCTCCAAGCCTGAACTACTACCCAGGATTGCGCAGACAACAGCAGCGCTCACCAGGTTGAAAACCATTTGGAATGACAAAAACCTAACCCCTCAGTCAAAAGTTAGATTGATGCGATCCTTGGTCATCTCGATATTCCTGTATGCCTGCGAAACATGGACACTCACATCCGACCTCCAGAGAAGGATTTGCCCGTTGGAGATGAGATTCTATCATAGGCTTATGAACATACCACACAAGGACCACGTCACCAATGAAGAAGTCCGCAGCAGAATCACCCAAGCCATTGGCCCTCACGAAGATCTTCTGACTGTTGTCAAGAAGCGCAAGCTGCGCTGGTATGACCACGTGTCGCGGTCAGAGGGCCTCTCTAAAACCATCTTGCAAGGAACTGCTCGAGGAGGACGAAGGAAAGGTAGACAGAAGAAAAGATGGGAGGATAACATCCGCGAGTGGACAGTCCTGAGTTTCAGTGATTCACAGAGACCCACGGAAGACCGGGACAGGTGGAGGGAAATTGTGCAGTCACCAGTGGTGCCTCAAGGACCAGCGCGGTTACGGGAGCGGTGACGGTGACGGTGACGATGACGGTGTGAAATACACAACTAATTTAAAAATACGCAAGCCTTCGGCCATCGGGAACGTATTAACACATGCATGATATTTAGATTCCAATGAAAGAAAAGAGAAGACATGGATTATATAAATAAAAAAATAAAATACTTGAAAATGATGGTTATGATCTAGCAGTGCCAAAATGCAGATAAACGATTTTTGTTCTACTGTTATCTTTCACTCATCCTCCATATATGCGCCTTGCGTTCCTATTCGTCTTTCACCCACACCATCATGCGCTACATTCTGTTGTTGTGTTGTTTTTCTTCACCTCCCGAATGTTTGCCGGACCAACTTTCACTGACACTACTTTAGTTCATACTATTGTCTCTTTCAGTTTCTCGCTTCCATTTCATTCGCACTCATTTTTCGTATTCTGTATTTGTATTTATACACTACTTTAATCCCAGTTGGGAAATTTGCCTTTGTATCATTGCACCCAGTTACAACTGGGGCAGGCACGTCGTCGCCACAGTGCAGTGCCGGTCGGCGGTGGTTTTTTTTTGGGGGGGGGGGGGGACGGGTGGGGGGGGGGAGATGAGGGGGAGAGGAGGGAGTGGCAGGGATGAGTTTTATTTAATTTTGCCCAGGCAGCGGGCTGTTCGGAGAAATTATGAGAAAAATCCCAAACTTCCAACATGCCTGTACGGGCCGGGTTTTGAACCCAGTACCCTTGGCATGAGAGGCGAGTACTTTGCCTCTTGACCACCTTGTCCCTCTCGTCCTTACATACAAGGTAGATTTTTCCCCAATATTCGTTTCGTTTTGTTTTGTTTTGTCCTTTTGTTCTGGCCAGTTTTACTTTATTTCCTTTTTTGTTTAAATTCAGAATTACAATTCTTCCGCTTGTATGATAATAATAGTAAATATATTGAATGGGCAGTTTTTTTTTTTAATTTTTATGGGAGGGGGGGGGGGTTTCGTTCTTGCTTGTCTTTCCTCTGGCCCATTCTCTTTCTCCTTCACTTTATTAGCTACCCTGTATATTACATTTTTGAATTTTTCCTTTCCCAAGCGCCTCACCAACATGCAGAGTTGAAATTCGCTTGACTACAGTATTACAATACGCCTAACTTACACGATAACCTTTGATTGGGTACGCTCTCCCCTCGCCCCGGCGGTGATCGCGAGAGATGTTTTGCCATATTGTAATGGCCGCTGAGCCCTCCATACGCAGTGTCACTGCGCCTCCGTGACGTGTGCAGTCAAGTGTAATAGCAGCATATTGTCTCGGAAGAAAACAGGAAATTATGGTTTGCCCTTCATGTCTCCCAGCATCTGATCGGTCTTAGTATGGCGTCTCCCTTAGTTGTCCGCTTAGATGGATGGCATGGATTTCATTGTATTCCATGGCTGGATCTGGAGACCAGAGGCCTGATTCCCCCCCCCCCTCCCCCCGACTCCACGCACCCCCTCCACCCTCTCCCCCATCGCTTTCCTAAGTTTCTCGTAGCATTTTATCATGTAACAACAACCAGAACACCTTCAGTCATTCGTCTAAATCCAGCATTTTCTTCTCTTTTTTTTTTGTGTGCTACTGCAGGATCTGTCTGAAACCTCAACACCATGAAACCCCCCCCCTCCTTCTCCACACTCAACTTTCATTCTTGTCCCCCCCCCCCCCCTTCAAGGCACAAAACATACCTATCCTCATTCCTTTTCCTACCTCTCCAATTTGCCCTGTCCATCTCTCATTGGTCTGTCTCGCTCTGTCTCTTTCTCCATCTCCCTCTCTCTCTCACTCTCTCCGTATCTGTCTGTGTCTCTCTCTCTCTCTCTCTATATATATATATATATATATATATATATATATATCTCTATCTCTCTTTCTCTCTCTCTCTCTCTCTCTCTCAACCCGCATTAGAGATTATCATTATTGGCAAAAATCCCTCCCAAGTTAAAAACTCCTCCCAAATCTACACTCTTTCCCCAGCATGGAGGAATGCAACGCGCTCTGTACCAGAATTGCCATCCAAGTGGGCGGCAAAGTGAAATGTCTCGGGACTCCGCAGTACCTGAAGAGCAAGTTTGGCCAGGGATATTCCATCATTGTTCACGTTGGCCCCAAGGATGAGCCAGAGGCTCCCCAGGCAAGCCCTGGAGACGCCTCTTATGGGTCAGACGACTCAGACGAGGAAGAAAAAGAAGCAAAGTATTCGCATGAGGAGGAGGATTATGACCTGGGTGACGACCTTAAGTTACCGGAAGCTGGTTCTGTAACCTTGAATGAATTTATCACTACCGCTTTACCAGGGGCCACAGTAAGCGTCTGTCTGTCTGTCTGTGTGTCTCTTTCTCTTGTTCAACGAAAGGGCCTCTCTCTCAAGATGGGCCTCTCTCAAGAAGGGCCTCCCTCAAGAAGGGCCTCCCTCAAGAAGGGCCTCTCTCAAGAAGGGCCTCTCTCTGAAGTAGACCCTGTGCCTTAGAATCCATTAATGAAATATTTTCTGACGTGGACCGCGGCGTACCTTAACGACACTGAAACCTACATTTCAATTGATCGATTTTAGCTCATTTACAACTTCATTTCTAGATCTATACCCTACAAAAGGCTGTGTTGTTGTTGTTGTTGTTTTTTTTTCTTTTTGTTGTTTTTTTTTAAAGCTGTACAGATAACTTTTTGTAAGGGTCTTTTTCAGTACAATTATTTTTAAGTTCTGACTCTGACAATCAAAGTACAGTAACTCCCCCCCCCCCCCCCCACCGCCCTTCCCGAAAAAAAAAACACCTAAAAACAAAAGCACCCTGACCCCACCAACCCACCCACCCCCACCCACACATACACACACCCCACAAAGTGGCCGGTATGTGCCGACACGCCACTAAACCCAAAAATTCAGACTCAAAACTCTTTAAAGTGAAACTCGTACTTTTTCCATTTCTAAAAGGAATCGCATATGGGGATATATCCGTACAACATGTTGTACGGATATGGACAGTGCATATCCGTACAACGCACACAATTCGATGACGTAAAACACACACCGGAATACTACATTACTGACCTTGTTAATTTGCATAGTTTTTAAAAATATGATTTGAATCGGCTTAGTAGCAAAACAATCCGCCTTCTGCTCGGAGATTGGGTGATCTGCGCTAATAATATACTTGGCTGTACGTCGATCACCAATGGCTACCCCAACCCCTTTTCGCCTGATTAGTCAATCTGTCTACCGCCCATTGATGCAAACTGACTAGATCTAGACCCTCACGCCCCCAGGTCCATCTGACTATTCCATGTATTGTCACTTTAAATTCGTGAACACCATACCAAGTTTTGTTTCAGCAAACCTTCACCAGTCGCGCTTTTGGTAAACATGTTGTACGGATATGCACTGTCCATATCCATACAACATGTTGTACGGATATACACTTCCTTTCTAAAATTACTTTTACTCAAAATGGTTGCAGAGCTTTGCGCGATTGGCGATATCTCAAACTTTTGAAAGCTCAACTGGACTTTACCAATAGGACAGTTCTATAACCATGGCTATGTTTATGTCAGCGATAGGTCAGTGGTCTTTAATTTCTGATCTGTCAGGTGATGGACGAAAAGCCTGGCCATCGTTTCTTCCGGTTGCCGGAGGCAGAGCTGAAATTGTCACGGATCTTCAGAGTGATGGAAATGACCAGGGCCCACTACGGAGTGCTGAACTATTCAATCCAGCAAACAACACTGGAGCAAGTCTTCTTGGCTTTCATTGAGAACGATCCAGAAACTCAGCAGAATTCAACATTACTTGCAAAGATAAAGGGCATCTGTCATTAATTCTGTTCTCATCTCAGCAACTCTCCAGCGACCCGGGATATAAAAAAACAACAAACAACATTGGCCCTGTTTTTACGAAGTCGTAGAAAAGCAAAGCTTAAAAGAATAAAATCTACAAACTAACTTACCGCTTTCTTCCGCAGACGCCATTTTGAATGCATAGTGGCGCTCAGTGATCTTGGTGGCCATACTTTTAATTAGGCACAGTTTTTTTTTAGTGAATACTAAATCCTGCGGGTTTTTCTTGTGGTTTTGGTCAGGAGATTTTGGACCCAGTAAATTTCCTGCCTGAAAATATTCGTCATCATTGCAGTATGTACATGTCGACATGTCGAAATTGATCTGACAATCTTTGTTTTATTTAGTTTATTGAAAATCATTGCTCTATTTAGGTTACGGACAATCGTGGGTCTTTTTGAGTTTCTGACAATCATTGTTCTGTTTAAGTTTCTGACAATCATTGTTCTGTTTAAGTTTCTGACAATCATTGTTCTGTTTAAGTTTCTGACAATCATTGTTCTGTTTAAGTTTCTGACAATCATTGTTCTGTTTAAGTTTCTGACAATCATTGTTCTGTTTAAGTTTCTGACAATCATTGTTCTGTTTACGTTTTTGGCAACCCTTGCTCGGTTTGAATCACTGACAATCATTGCCCTGTATAGGCCCTGACAATCATTGCTCTGTTTAAGTTTCTGACAATCATTGTGCTGTTTATGTTTCTGACAATCATTGTTCTGTTTACGTTTTTGACAGTCGTTGCTTTTTTCTTTATTTCAAGTACTGACAATCATTGCTCTTTTTTAACTTTGGTGTTTAGGTTTTGGGAGAAGTAATCTTTCACCAATGTCACCATAAAAAACGATCTGTCCGTTTCCAGTTAGTGAATTTACATAACCACCTGGCCAGAATATCCACTTGTCCTTTTAGGAGAATGTCCACCTGGCCAGAATATCTAACTTCCTGGGGGTTTTGGACAATGTCCACTTGGCCAGAATACCTAACTTTCTCGGATTTATGACAATACCCACATGGCCACAATATCTAGCTTTTGGCGGGCTTTGGACAATATCCACCGGCCCGGAATGCTTTTTTAGAGGCTATTCTGGCCATGTACTCACGCACCAGTAGTCAAAATAGCCAGATTAGGATTTTTCTTACCAATTTGTGGCCAGTTTCCAAAAGAAAAAAAAAAAACGTTTGGCGTGATCATGTTGCCAGGCACGGAACTGAATGTATTTAATTCTGTGTTAAACTTAAAAGCTCTGAATACGAAACATAAAATTTATAAAGGGCGTGCACCCATTTAGACTGTGAAGCGCGTAACCTGGCCGTTGTCGTGCCGAGGCGACGTAAAACCCACACTCAATCAGTCAATCAATCAATCAATCCATCAGGCACCGAAATAGTTTTTGTGGTCCCTTAGCGAAACCAAATCCAAGACAGAACCTTGCCACAAAATCTACTGCGCAATTTGCGAACAACATCCAGTCTGGCCATGTCGTGGCTTTAATTCTTGTTTGTTCCAGCTCCACTTTTTTGCCCAACTGAGAAATTCGACGTTAAACTATTGTGGCTTCCGTATTGCGATAAGGAGGTAGAATATATCGGAAGTGTGGAACAGCTTAAAAAGTGCCGCAATGCATTTTAAACAAACGTGAGGGTGTGCATTTGTTACACCTCGTCTACATATACTAAAAGTTCCCCAGTTTTTCAGCAAACGGAGGTAGAACAAACTCGAACTAAAAGTCACGTTTTCGTTTTTGTTTGATTTTTGTTTGTGCTTCGGATAACGTCGACTAGTGGAAATTTTCTTTGCCTAACTGCGTCCAGACAATCACGTAATATATTATATTAATTTTGGCATCTTTTGATTTATCTTTTTATATATTATATATATATGTATATTTTCCTTAATTTCATTCCATATTAAAAGATTTTAATAATTCAAAGTATGTTGAAACCGAAGTATGTTGACACTGAACTGAGTTGACTTTCAGTGTGTTGACATTGAAGTGTGTTGACATTGAAATATGTTGGTGTTGAAGTGTGTTGACATTGAAATGTGTTGACATTGAAGTGTGCTGACTTTGAAGTGTGTCAGTGTTGAAGTGTGTTGACATTGAAATGTGTTGACATTGAAGTGTGTTGGTGTTTAGGTGTGTTGACACTGAAGTGTGTTGATATTGAAGTGTGTTGGTGTTGAAGTGTGTTGATATTGAAGTGTGTTGATATTGAAGTGTGTTGACATTGAAGTGTGTTGACATTGAAGTGTGTTGACACTGAAGTGTGTTGATATTGAAGTGTGTTGATATTGAAGTGTGTTGATACTGAAGTGTGTTGATATTGAAGTGCGTTGACATTGAAGTGTGTTGACATTGAAGTGTGTTGACATTGAAGTGTGTTGACATTGAAGCGTGTTGTCTTTTGAAGTGTGTTGACCTTGAAGTGCGTTGACATTGAAGTGTGTTGACATTGAAGCGTGTTGACATTGAAGCGTGTTGTCTTTTGAAGTGTGTTGACCTTGAAGTGCGTTGACATTGAAGTGTGTTGACATTGAAGTGTGTTGACATTGAAGTGTGTTGTTATCGAAGTGTGTTGTCTTTGAAGTGTGTTGACGTTGAAATGTGTTGACTTTGAAATGAGTCATGTGGGTCTTGAAGCGTGCTGACAATGAAGTGTGTTGACATTAAAATGTGTTAACATTGAAGTGTGTCGATATTAAATTGTGTTGTTATTGTTGTTGTCATAGTTGTTATTATAGTTGTTGTTGTTGTGGTTGTTGTTTTTTCATGTGTTATGGAACAGCAGACGCCATGGTCTTGAGAAACGTTGAAACATCCGCCAGAACACCTAAAATTACCACACGACTTCACATCTGCTGTTAATAACTTCATGGCAGAAAAAATGGGATGAACAAATATCAACTAAACTACACTTTCTCCAAGATCAACTTGGACAGTGGACTCATGCCTCTCAACGAAATCGAAGCGGTGAAATTGTTCTGAGTAAACTCCATCTGCGTCATGTCTTCAGACACCGTTTTGTATTCACGAGGAAAGATCCCCCTGGATGTGTGACATGCAGTTGTCGACTGTCAATAAAACACAATTTAACTGAATGTGTAGATTTCATGCATATCCGAAGAAGTCCCTATGTCTGCGGATCCGTGAAAGAATTATTTTCTGACGTGCACCCGCAACGCATCTTGTCCTTTCTGAAAGGATCTTAACATCTACAACTTGATCTAAACATTTTTATACACATTGACAAAAATTCTTTTCAAATCTATTCAAAACGACTTTCGAGGATTTTACCATGTACCAGTGTAATAATAAGGTTTATGCGGAACTACATGTCTTTAATTCTATTTGTGAACTGGAAACTGATGAAGCGGAAACACCAAACACAAACACAAATGAAGTACCTGGAACAGACCGGGAAAGACACAAAAGTTACCGTTGTGATCAGGCTCAGACTGTTGTTGACGTCGTCGTTGTTGTCGTTATTGTAGTTGTAGTTGTTGTTGTTGTTGTTGTTGTTGTAGTAGTTGTTGTTGTTGTAGTAGTTGTTGTTGTTGTAGTAGTTGTTGTTGTTGTAGTTGTAGTTGTTGTAGTAGTTGTAGTTGTTGTAGTAGTTGTTGTTGTTGTAGTTGTAATTGTTGTAGTAGTTGTTGTTGTAGTAGTTGTTGTTGTTGTAGTAGTTGTTGTTGTTGTAGTAGTTGTTGTTGTTGTAGTAGTTGTTGTTGTTGTAGTAGTTGTTGTTGTTGTTGTAGTTGTTGTTGTTGTTGTAGTTGTTGTTGTTGTTGTAGTTGTTGTTGTTGTAGTAGTTGTTGTTGTTGTTGTTGTTGTTGTTGTTGTTGTTGTTGTAGTAGTTGTTGTTGTTGTAGTAGTTGTTGTTGTTGTAGTAGTTGTTGTTGTTGTAGTAGTTGTTGTTGTTGTAGTAGTTGTTGTTGTTGTAGTTGTTGTTGTTGTTTTAGTTGTTGTTGTTGTAGTAGTTGTTGTTGTTGTAGTAGTTGTTGTTGTTGTAGTAGTTGTTGTTGTTGTAGTAGTTGTTGTTGTTGTTGTAGTTGTTGTTATTGTAGTTGTTGTTGTTGTAGTAGTTGTTGTTGTTGTAGTAGTTGTTGTTGTAGTAGTTGTTGTTGTTGTAGTAGTTGTTGTTGTTGTAGTAGTTGTTGTTGTTGTAGTAGTTGTTGTTGTTGTAGTAGTTGTTGTTGTTGTAGTTGTTGTTGTTGTTGTTGTAGTTGTTGTTGTAGTTGTTGTTGTTGTTGTAGTTGTTGTTGTTGTTGTAGTTGTTGTTGTTGTAGTTGTTGTTGTTGTTGTAGTTGTTGTTGTTGTTGTTGTTGTTGTTGTTGTAGTTGTTGTTGTTGTAGTTGTTGTTGTTGTAGTTGTTGTTGTTGTTGTAGTTGTTGTTGTTGTTGTTGTAGTTGTTGTTGTTGTAGTTGTTGTTGTTGTAGTTGTTGTTGTTGTTGTAGTTGTTGTTGTTGTTGTTGTAGTTGTTGTTGTTGTAGTAGTTGTTGTTATTGTAGTAGTTGTTGTTGTAGTAGTTGTTGTTATTGTAGTTGTTGTTGTTGTAGTAGTTGTTGTTATTGTAGTAGTTGTTGTTGTAGTAGTTGTTGTTATTGTAGTTGTTGTTGTTGTAGTAGTTGTTGTTATTGTAGTTGTTGTTGTTTTTGTAGTTGTTGTTGTTGTTGTTGTTGTAGTTGTTGTTGTAGTAGTTGTTGTTGTTGTTGCAGTTGTAGTTGTTGTTGTTGTAGTTGTAGTTGTTGTTGTTGTTGTTGTTGTTATTGTAGTTGTAGTTGTTGTTGTAGTAGTTGTTGTTGTTGTTGTTGTTATTGTAGTTGTAGTTGTTGTTGTTGTTGTTGTTGTTATTGTAGTTGTAGTTGTTGTTGTTGTAGTTGTTGTTGTTGTTGTTGTTGTTGTTGTTATTGTAGTTGTTGTTGTTGTTATTGTAGTTGTAGTTGTTGTTGTTGTTGTTGTTGTTATTGTAGTTGTTGTTGTTGTTGTTATTGTAGTTGTAGTTGTTGTAGTTGTTGTTGTTGTTATTGTAGTTGTTGTTGTTGTTATTGTAGTTGTAGTTGTTGTTGTTGTTATTGTAGTTGTTGTTGTTGTTATTGTAGTTGTAGTTGTTGTTGTTGTTGTTGTTGTTATTGTAGTTGTAGTTGTTGTTGTTGTAGTTGTAGTTGTTGTTGTTGTAGTTGTTGTTGTTGTAGTTGTTGTTGTTGTTGTAGTTGTTGTTGTTGTTATTGTAGTTGTAGTTGTTGTTGTTGTTGTTGTTGTTGTTGTTGTTATTGTAGTTGTTGTTGTTGTAGTTGTTGTTGTTGTTGTTGTTGTTGTTGTAGTTGTTGTTGTTGTAGTTGTTGTTGTTGTTGTAGTTGTTGTTGTTGTAGTTGTTGTTGTTGTTGTTATTGTAGTTGTTGTTGTTGTAGTTGTTGTTGTTGTTGTTGTTGTTGTTGTAGTTGTTGTTGTTGTAGTTGTTGTTGTTGTAGTTGTTGTTGTTGTTGTAGTTGTTGTTGTTGTTATTGTAGTTGTAGTTGTTGTTGTTGTTGTTGTTGTTGTTGTTGTTATTGTAGTTGTAGTTGTTGTTGTTGTTGTTATTGTAGTTGTAGTTGTTGTTGTTGTTATTGTAGTTGTTGTTGTTGTTATTGTAGTTGTAGTTGTTGTTGTTGTTATTGTAGTTGTTGTTGTTGTTATTGTAGTTGTAGTTGTTGTTGTTGTTATTGTAGTTGTAGTTGTTGTTGTTGTTGTTGTTGTTATTGTAGTTGTTGTTGTTGTTGTTATTGTAGTTGTAGTTGTTGTAGTTGTTGTTGTTGTTATTGTAGTTGTAGTTGTTGTTGTTATTGTAGTTGTAGTTGTTGTAGTTGTTGTTGTTGTTATTGTAGTTGTTGTTGTTGTTGTTATTGTAGTTGTAGTTGTTGTAGTTGTTGTTGTTGTTATTGTAGTTGTAGTTGTTGTTGTTGTTATTGTAGTTGTTGTTGTTGTTATTGTAGTTGTAGTTGTTGTTGTTGTTGTTGTTGTTATTGTAGTTGTAGTTGTTGTTGTTGTAGTTGTAGTTGTTGTTGTTGTAGTTGTTGTTGTTGTAGTTGTTGTTGTTGTTGTAGTTGTTGTTGTTGTTATTGTAGTTGTTGTTGTTGTTGTTGTTGTTGTTGTTGTTATTGTAGTTGTTGTTGTTGTAGTTGTTGTTGTTGTTCTTGTTGTTGTTGTAGTTGTTGTTGTTGTAGTTGTTGTTGTTGTTGTAGTTGTTGTTGTTGTAGTTGTTGTTGTTGTTGTTATTGTAGTTGTTGTTGTTGTAGTTGTTGTTGTTGTTGTTGTTGTTGTTGTAGTTGTTGTTGTTGTAGTTGTTGTTGTTGTAGTTGTTGTTGTTGTTGTAGTTGTTGTTGTTGTTATTGTAGTTGTAGTTGTTGTTGTTGTTGTTGTTGTTGTTGTTGTTGTTATTGTAGTTGTAGTTGTTGTTGTTGTTGTTGTTGTTATTGTAGTTGTAGTTGTTGTTGTTGTTATTGTAGTTGTTGTTGTTGTTATTGTAGTTGTAGTTGTTGTTGTTGTTATTGTAGTTGTTGTTGTTGTTATTGTAGTTGTAGTTGTTGTTGTTGTTATTGTAGTTGTAGTTGTTGTTGTTGTTGTTGTTGTTATTGTAGTTGTAGTTGTTGTTGTTGTTGTTATTGTAGTTGTAGTTGTTGTTGTTGTTATTGTAGTTGTAGTTGTTGTTGTTGTTATTGTAGTTGTTGTTGTTGTTGTTGTTATTGTAGTTGTAGTTGTTGTTGTTGTAGTTGTAGTTGTTGTTATTGTAGTTGTAGTTGTTGTTGTTGTTATTGTAGTTGTAGTTGTTGTTGTTGTTATTGTAGTTGTTGTTGTTGTTGTAGTTGTTGTTGTTGTAGTCGTAGTTGTTGTTGCTGTAGTTGTAGTTGTAGTTGTTGTAGTTGTTGTTGTTGTAGTTGTTGTAGTTGTTGTTATTGTAGTTGTAGTTGTTGTTGTTGTTATTGTAGTTGTTGTTGTTGTTGTAGTTGTAGTTGTTGTTGTTGTAGTTGTTGTAGTTGTTGTTATTGTAGTTGTAGTTTTTGTTGTTGTTATTGTAGTTGTAGTTGTTGTTGTTGTTGTTGTTATTGTAGTTGTTGTTGTTGTTGTTGTTATTGTAGTTGTAGTTGTTGTTGTTGTTGTAGTTGTTGTTGTTGTTATTGTAGTTGTTGTTGTTGTTATTGTAGTTGTAGTTGTTGTTGTTGTTATTGTAGTTGTAGTTGTTGTTGTTGTTATTGTAGTTGTTGTTGTTGTTGTAGTTGTTGTTGTTGTAGTTGTAGTTGTTGTTGCTGTAGTTGTAGTTGTAGTTGTTGTAGTTGTTGTTGTTGTAGTTGTTGTTGTAGTTGTAGTTGTAGTTGTTGTGGTAGTAGTTGTTGTTGTTGTTGTTGTTGTAGTAGTAGTTGTTGTTGTTGTTGTAGTTGTTGTAGTAGTTGTTGTTGTTGTTGTAGTTGTTGTTGTTGTTGTTGTTGTTGTTGTTGTTGTAGTTGTTGTTGTAGTTATTGTTGTAGTTGTTGTTGTTGCAGTTGTAACAGCTTAGATTGTGTCGTTGTTGTCGATGAAAAGATGTTGATGATAATTCCTTTGATGATCGTGCTTGCACTTTTTGTCGCTAGTGTGTTTATACTTAAATAGTAATCAGAAAAGAAAACAAAAACACTTAAGTCATTTTTAACCAAACCCGGCGCCGCTCACACAGCTCGGATTTGCGTGAAATTTTACAGGTGCTTTCTTTTCGACTTGTAGAGGGTTTTTATTTAGATTTGGAGACTTGAAATGGTGGGGAAGAATTTTTTTTGAGTTTGCTTTGTGTCGCTAATTGACTACCTCCGACCCATATTTTCACCAGAGAGTATAGATATATAGAGAGGGTTCACTATTGGCCGATTTGCACTGCGAGACACGCGAGGCTCTGCGAAACCATTGTCAGCATGGAGCGGAAAGTAGGTCGCTGCGGTAAACAAAACCGGTTTGTGCATTTCCATGGGGCCTAAGAACTTACAAACGGCTCTAAATAGTTTCAATGAGCCCAAAAATATGAACAAACCACACTAAACAGATACGCACACTATCTTTGGTGAAGGCGGTCTCTTTCAATTCTTCAATTTCTACCGCAGCGACCTAGTTTCGCGATTTGGCGGGAGTGAACCCTCTCTATACATCTATACTCTCTGTTTTCACGAACAAATGAGCCCATGACATCGTCACTTCCTGAAAAATTCTCGGTGCGCACCACTGCACACTGTGGTACTGTCCTATCTATCTTGAGTTTCATGGCTGACACTACGCATCTCGGCTTCACTGGTTTTGTGCTTATTCTCTTCGGTCTGAAGTGATGCTCTTTGTGTGTGTGTGTGTGTGTGTGTGCGTACGTGCGTGCGTGCGTGCGTGCGTGTGTGCGTGTGTGCATGTTCAGTATTTGAAGAATGGGGCTGCAACTAGGGTATTTATAAACATCCACGGAGAGACAAAGACGAACATACCCATAAATAACTTGAAATAGAGAAAGTTCACAAACGATATGGTTTTATTTATCATGAGAAGAATAGACAGGCAACATTAAAAGCATCCAAAAACAGGTACACATTTTAAAGGCACTTAACAAACTAGATGCCCTTTATACAGACATCTTCATACACATAATATATCTCTTTCCTGTCTGACTCGTCTCCAACGTCTCAGAGCTTATTGCCACGACCACTCCTACCGCCTCCCCGCAAACCGAAAAAAAAACAAAACACCCAAACTATGAAACACATCTACAGTCAGATGGGCAAATACTGACCATGCATATTCATTCACCCAAAAATTGCCTCCTTGGAGAATTGGTCGTCCAAATGCGCTATAGTATAAGCAATATATTTACATATAGCTACAATGTCACAAACACGCCTATATGTTCCGGTAATAGGTGCGGTAGTGCGTGTAGGTCAGTTTGTTTAATGAATACTCACTGGTTTTTATTCAAAACTGAAACATCTAGGCTATCTGTCAAACAAGCTGAAGGTGCTTGTGCATGTAAAGAATTTTAAACCGGGACGGGAAAAAACATTACAGATGCACAAAATGATCTTCACTTTCATTGCACAAGTTTTGCCTCTCAACTTTATCCCTGTGGACCCAAAGTTGCTAAACAGCTGCAGACACAAAATATTTGTATTAGAAATCACGTTTCTTTTAGTTACAAGAGGAAAACTGTGATGGACCTTCAAATTTTCAAAAATAAATGAAAATTTCTCAGTTTCACATTTTTTTGTCAGTTTAGTTGTTCTCCCCGCGTAATCTTCAATTATTTTAGAAGCTAAAACCTGAGCTGAACGGTTTGAGAGCACCTGGCAAACTGGTACAAAATAGTGAAGTTTGGATTCGAAAACAAAGATGTGTAGCTTTATAGCATTGGTTTCTTTTACTTGACCTCAATCACAGCAACTTGTGTTCCTTCCAAATTTTTAATTCTGTTTCGTCTTTAGCTGGAAAGTCCAAGGGCATACAATAATTTATGTTTTGTACTTTATAGAGTTTCAAGTCTTCTTTGTGGATCACAGCTAATCTTTGCGGCCTTAGTAATTAGAACAAGGAGTTGGAACAAATGGGAACTGTGAAACAGCTTGATAAGCGCCACAACGTATTTTAAACAAGTGTCAAAGTGCTGCATTTGTCATACCCCATCTACGTACTAAAAAATCTCTAGTTTTTCAGAAAATGGAGATAGGACCAACAAAAACTAAAGTCGCAAAAAAAAAAAAGGCCAAATTCCAGTCTTGTTGTAGTCTGAAGTTTCCCGACAAGCCTGTGCAAGGCCTTCCAATCTGCCAGTGGAACAGAGATCTAATCTATCCCGTGGTGAAATAAGCTCATTATTATTTTCATGTCGTGTCACTTGGTCTGTTGTTGTTTAAGTTCAAAGTTTCTTTCATATTTTCCAACTCAAATTTCTCAAGAACAATCAAAGTGAGGTCACTTCACGCTTTCATTCATGGAAACGATGGGCATTTGTTACCAACTAGTGCCAGTTCCAGAAAGGCCATTCGTAGGGGACAGTCGTTTTTTCTACAAGACGCTCTAGATGAGCAGTGGACACAACTCACTCACTCACTCACTATTTTCTGTATTTTGTTTTGTCACTAGGCTACTATCCCCTAACAACAGCTACTTTCAGAAAAAGTTATTGTGACTGCGTCGCCAACTTAACGGTGGGTGAGACCAGATAGATAAATGTAAGCCTACCCCTAACCCTAACCAGAGAGTATGTGTTTATAGAGAGCTCTCACTTCCCCCAAATCGCGAAACTAGGTCGCTGCGGTAAACAAGACTTGAAAGAGACAGCCTTCACTAAAAATGGTGTTCGTATCTATTTACTGTGGTTTGTTTATATTTTTGGGCTGATTGAAACTATTTAGAGGCGTTTGTAAGTTCTTACTCGCCATGGAAATGCACCAATGGGTATTGTTTACCGCAACGACCTACTTTCCGCTCCGTGCTAACTATGGTTTCGCAGAGCCTCCCATGTCTCTCAGTGCAAGACGACCAACAGTGAAACCTCTCTATACATACATACTGTCTGCCCCAACTCAAAACCAGGCCTGCAGTCTAACCTGCACTAAATCAGTTTCAATCGGTTCAGTGTACAGTTTTAACCGATGCAAAATTTCAAATAAATCCAAAAGACAATTTTCAAGAAAATCGATGTTGATTCCATTCATTCTAAAAAAAAAATTAAAAAATAAACAGCAGAGTAGAAAGTAGAATGTCGATGTTAGATAACTTTCAATGGCATTTAGCATGAATTATTTAACTCTTCCAGTTGAGATATTTTTTTTAAACCATCTAACAATTTCATTGGCTGACAGAAGAAAAAAAAAAGGCAAATAAAAATAAAGATTTTAATTTATTCCCCAAAATTGAAACGCGTATGGCACAAAAATCCTGAGTATGAAAACTGGACTACAATTTGAATGCCTCTTTTATGGCGTATTTCTAGTCTTGTTTGGCTTAAACTTAAAAATTCCATCTGGCAGCCCTGGTCAGTGTATTAGCTACACGACCTAGACAAGTCTCTGTTGTAGAGATTGCGTATAAACTGAGTGTTTGTTTACTAGAGACTGGTCTCAACAGCGTCATATCTTGAGGTCCAGGGAAACAGATTTAATTTGTCACTGACTTGAGTTCTTGATTTGGAATGCATCGAATGTGTAGCGTAACTTGTTGCCGTCGACGGCCGCTGTTGGAGCAAGACTTTACGTTTCTTGCGCTTCTTCTTCTGTGTCGAATTCTCCAAGTTCAATTTCAATTGTGCTAGGTGAAACTTTCTCTGTCCGAAGTCACTCATCATCTCGTGCCAAAATGTGACTGGGTGGCTAGAGAAAGGCGAACGATTAGTGAGGGGTAGGGGAAGCGAAATATTAGTTCAACATCAAACTTCATACTATAAAGGAAGTAAGACCTCCAATGTAATTATGAAAGGCTCCTTAACTCTGAGCCTTAAATGCTACAAAATATCATAATATTCCGCTTGCAAAGAGGCAACTTTGTACGTGGGCGTATTTTTAAAGGTCTTGGAGTTCACTGTATATTTAATACTTTGGTTGATTTTTCAACTGAGCTGAACAGAAAAAAAGGTTTTCAGACAATAGGCTTCACCAATTTTACCAAAAATTCCCAAATTCTGTGACTTTAACCTTGCTCTTAAATGAGACAAACATTGCATTTCGTACTAGTCAGTTGATATGAGTAGTCTGAGCTTTACTCATGGCCAGTTGTTTGCCTCACCTTCTCCACTCACCACTCTGCTTGATGGCTGACCGACGTTCAACTAGCTGGGTTTTCCCCAAAAATCTTGTTTTCTACTATTTCAGCCAAACAAAAAAAAAAAGAACCATTTTTCTTAGAATAGAATTAAAAAGTATGACAGGAAATTTCGTTCTGCGCCTCAGTTTACACACTCGTGATCGAAACTCAACTTTAAAAACCATCTGTGTATTCCTCGAGTCAGCGGGCTCCACTAGCCGTCATAACTGCATCAGGAAGAGCCTGGTCTAGATCATTTTCAGTGGTGTGTTAAAGGTACTGGCTCGTGAGCTGACGGGAGCGATAAATTCTGTCTCAGCTGGAACCTCGCCGTATTGAGAAAGTGTGTAGAGCCATAACAAAATAAGAAACAGGTGTCATAGGGGGGAGAGCTGGTGACAAGTGAACAAACAGGCGGTACAGGACACCGATGGTACAGGTAAGAGATGTGGACATCGAGGGGTATTTGCCATATTGTTATGTATGACATTTTGCCCATTTTGAGTTTTTGTCATGGAAGTGGTTCTCTCACTCCTAATTTCATAATGCATTAAGTGCCATTCCAAACAGTTAAAAAATATTCGAGATATGTGTTTGTAACGTTTGTATTTTAATTTTATGCATCTTAGCCCTTTTGCCGACCAAACTTTAATCCTCGTTTCTCAAAAAAGGCAAAAATCCATATACAACAAAAGAGCAAATACCAGACGGTTTATTCATGAACAGAACTGTACAGACGTTTACTTGCCAGTCAACTTTCAGCACTGCTAACCCCGCGAACGCTAAGACGGAGATCAAAGCTACCAAGCTCATAGAGGAAGAATAAGTGAGCAGAATGTCGTTGCAGTGGGCAATTTCAGTGGGGTGTTTCCCTATGATCTCAGTTTTCGACCAGCTAATCTTTGTGTCAGCTGATGTAAAGACAAATGAAAAAAAAACACGTTAGAATTTCAGGCATTGTCAGTGTGTTAACGTAAGGGTTTTAGCGGTGTGTCTAAGTCAGTGGTTTTCAAACAACGTGGGCGATATCGCTTGGGGGGGGGGGGGGACGAGATTTTGACTTCTAAGGGATCGAAAACGATGAATGGGGTGGTATGTGGGTGGAATTAGTGGGGGAGGGGCATGAGAGGAGGACGATTTGGGGTCAAATACACCGCCATCACTGAGTTGTTGAACAGCACGTGTAGGTGTAACTGGCTTTCATGACTAGACATGTTTTTTTTCTGTTTAGTACATTTGGTACAAGATGTTTTCTGTTTTTTACTGAATAATCAACACGTCTAATGCCATAAACAAGCTTTGAGAGACTTAACATCATAAACTGTGTGATTTTGCCGGGGCAAAATTGAAATTAATAGATTAAAATTTATTCATATCACCCCCCCCCCCCCCCACCAGCAACAACAAAATTTATTATTCATTATTAAATATAATTATGTTATTATTAATAAATATTCAAAATACTATTTGAGTTGTGAGTTGTGAACTGTTGTGAGTTGTGGACTGCGCCTAATAGGCTGCGTTACAATTTGCTCTGAGATAGAGAGAGAGAGTGAGCGAGACAAGGAGAGAGAAAGAAGCAGTGTAGTGTGTTGAGCGCTACGCAGGCGCTCCATTCTGCTCTGTGGCTGACATGTTGCTTCTGTAAAGCGCATAGAGCATTTTAAATGGATATGCGCTATATAAATGCTATCCATTATTATTATTTGTCTGTCTTCTTGTGAAATACATCCACTGGGTTTGAGTGTGGGTGTTTTTGGGGGAGGTGAGGGTAGGGTGGGTGGGTGAGTGGTGGTGGGATGGGGTGGGGGCAATGAAAGAAAATTTGGAGCCTAAGGCCACATTCAGACCAAACTGACCACGACAGACGTGTGAACATGGCCGAGCGCCCGTTTTGAAATGACTAAACATGAATAATTATTTTTTAAATTATTTATAAAGCGATAAAACGCCTAGCTCTCGCGCCCGTATCTAATTTTGGGTCGCTGCATTCAAATCTGTGCTTAAAAATAATATTTGGTTAAAAAAAATGTACTTGAAATTTTTGCTTCAAGCTATTTTTAAAAGCCACGGGCCTGGCGGCTTGGGGTACGCCAGATTAAAGAAAAAAATTAATTGCTGTTGGCTACACGGCCGAGTGTCGTTGAAATTTTACTGCAACGGTAAAAGTGAAAAGTCGGATGGGCGAGTGAAAATGAATGGTCCGTTGTCGGCAGGTTGGTCTGAATCCGATCATAATATGATTTAGAGAAATTGTGTACCACTGTCGCTCGGCCGTGATTGCACGTCCGTTGCCGCCAGTTTGGTGTGAACGAACCCTAAGGGTAGCCACACAAAGGCCGCCGAATTCGGTCACCGAGCCACTAGGCGCTTTAGGTGAGAAGAATTGCACTATATAAGCGGACCGAATCTAGGTGGGCTCTGTGTGCAGTTGTTGAAATTATATAGTGCAACTCTTCTCACCTAAAGCGCCTAGTGGCTCGGTGACCGAATCCGGTGGCCTTTGTGTGGCTACCCTAAGGAGTTGATTACCTATGAAAGGTTGGGAACCACTAGTCTAAAGTGTGGCAGGCAGGGCACGATCTCTGGACCAGTATCATTGGAACGGAAATCAGCAGTACTGATGGCATGACAGTGGGTGGATGGATGCGTGAATGTTACCTCCTCAGTTTTTCCAACAACAAAGCTTTTTTTTTTTTTGCCATTTATGTGAGTGTGCATGAGAAAACCCGGATTAAGTCGGGAGAGCTGATTTTGAGAAAAACGGCTTTGAAGTGAAAATATGGGTCCGACATAAACTTCCAATTTGGCTGTTGTTTAGGGGGCGGACCGTGGCATGTTACAGAGTAAACTGTAGACGAGCAGTGAACACTACTCACTATGATCTCTTTTAAGACTTTGTAATTAGACTACGGTCTCCTATCAAGATAAAAAAAACTTCCGACTTGGCTGTTGTTTAGGGGACCGTGGCATCTTACAGGGTAAACTGTAGATGAGCAGTGAACACTACTCACTATGATCTCTATAACGGCTTAGTTATTAGACTACGGTCTCCTAACAGCAATCACTCCAATATTAATGGGTCAATTAGCTATTGCCACTTTTAGGATTAAATGCTGTTTTCTCAAAATCTTGTTTTAGGGGGTCACTGACTTCAATATATCAGAAATGTCTTGTCTTTTATTATGTGTACAGAACTCAAAATGTCATGTTTGCGACTTATTGTGGGTTTTCTCATGCACACTCACATATTGTGACCATCATTTTCCCGATAGGTCTCCTGCTTCATAACTTTACCCACACATTTTTTGCCAGCAGTCCTTGTCTGTTTCAGAAATTACAGAACTAGCCCCAAATCCTCAAACCCGTGAAACAAAACAAAAACTAAATCGGCATATCATTAAAAAAAAAAATCTGGCCTAATTCAGAGGTTTTTAGCCCAATCTGGTCACATTGCCCTATGCACCACCTGAAATGAGGGAGCTGACACTTCTGAGAATTTTCTGTTAAAATCAGACAAACCAACCTCCGATAGTGAAAAAGAAAAACCAACAAAAAAAGAACCTTCTCCAGCATGCCATCATTTGTGAATTAAAAGATCAACGGACTGGCCTTGTATTTTTGAACTGATATCATGGTAAAAATTATCTCAAAGATAGGCGTCACATAGTTGGGCATTGGGGCAAATTTAGTGCTTGTCACACGCGCTGTTTTTCCGCAATACGCCCCTGAATGGGCTAGGTCAGACTGTGGCCTAAATGGCATAATCTTTTTTCTTTTTTTTTTTAATGAGGGGTGGTGGACGGGGGGGGGGGGCACGTTGCGAGCGATCGTTGAAACAGTGTGAGCACGGGACATTTCCTCCAGTGGAAACACCCCTTGCACACCTACGTCTTTAGTGCGACGTGAGTCGGGCGTAAATGGAAGTAGGTGAGAAAGAGCAAAATGAAGCGTTCACGATTCCTAATGTCTGCGTACATTTCCCACGCCAACCGTCTGAGGACGAGAATCAGCAAGAAGCCTGACTAGTTGGGCTGTGACATAATTTGCTCTTTGCAATACTGAGAATTGACAGAGTTGCAGTAGATTTACTGAAGTTGGTTGAGGCGCCTGTCTATCTTATTTGTCTGTCTGTGTGTCTGTTCGTCTGTCTGTGTGTCGGTTTGTCTGGGTATCCTCATTTCTCTCTCTCTCTGTCCCTGTCTATCTGTCTGTCTCTCTCTATGTCTGTCTCTGTCTGTCTCTGTCTCTCTCTCTCTCTCTCTGTCTTTTTGTCTGCCTCTCTCTCTCTTTCTTTGTCTCTCTCTCTTTCTCTCTGTCTCCTTCCCTCTCTCTCGATCTCGATTTTAAAATAGTGTTATGAAAAAATGTTGCTATAGCTGCGTGTGTGCTTTTTAAATTTGGATTTTTTTTTATAGGAATTGTTTGAAGCCCCTGCCAAAGCTGGTTGAAAGCTCCTATTAGTTTAATATTTATATTGTTACTAAAGTTGTTTGGACACCTCTTCCGAATGCTCATCTCCCAGTCGGTCCATCGTGGATACAACATGCCATTCTCTGACACAAGATCAGAGGAAGACCAAGGTAGACCTGGACTAGTGGCGTCAAAGAAGCTCTGGCGTCCCACGGCATTACGCCAAGACAGGCTTCCCAGCTTCCCCACGTACTTCCTGCAACCCCCCCCCCCCCACGATGATACAAGCAGCAGGAAAACAAACAAAAACCACTAAAGTTTTTTGAGACTCCCACCTCCGACCCCCGACCCCACCATTCCTACCCCCCCCCCCCAAACCCCCTGACTACCGTGATAGCTTCCAGCTGGGGCACAGACCTATCCCAATGAGCGCCACCTCCCCGACGTAGAGTCCGTAGTCAGCTGATTTCATGGCTCGATACACCACTGCGCTGAACAGCCAACGCGTCACGGCTATCACCCCCATGATCCCACTGGCCACGAGATAGGCGGTCAAGGAAGGGATGCGAGGACATTCATCTTCGTAGGCAACCCCGATGATCAGCTGAAAGAACAGAGCCAACAAAGAAAGAGATGATAAGATGATGTTCAGTTTTTGATTGAATGGTACTATAACAGCAGCAACGGACAACCTTTGCACGATCGACAACGAAATAACACAACAACAACATTGCGCAGGGGCGTATAATTGTTCTGGATGTGCGATGTGAGTAGTGCACACGAGCAGTATCCGACAGTTAATGGGAGTCTCAGCCAGCAATCCACCTGAAGTAATCAAATGCGATACCTGGGATTGACGTCACGTTTGCACGTAAGAATAACATCGTTCCTATGTAAATCCTCTGGTTACAACATCGTGCTGACGACTATCTGAGGTAAGGCACCCGCTCCTGCGGCAATCCTACCAATCTTCCGGAAATGCTATACAAATCTACGTTAGATTGACGCAGGAATACTGGCTGGATAACTGCATCATCTCAGGCGTCTACGCCGGGCGCTAAACAACTACAGTATGTCTTCAGTATATTCATTGCTCAGGCCGAAAGTTGTCGTACTTTGTCGGTATGTCAGAGAAACGTAACATCATAATTGTCCATAGTAAGAGAACTTGTTAGCAGAAAATCTGTTTCACATTTTTGTGCGTGGATCTGGCGAAAACGGGCTTAAGCTAAAAGACCAAATTGCTGGAAAAATCCCTCCAAAAAAAAAAAGGAGGGGGTATTTTCTGTGGAACTTGATCATAATATGAAAGATTAGCCATTTTTCTACATTCGCGTAAAAATATTTTGCTTGAACTGAGCTTAGAAATATTTATTTTTGATTTTCAAAGAGATATAAAAATTTCACTTAAGCCAGATCTTCGCCAGGTCCAGTCACATTATTTTGTCCAGTACTTACGTTGACGCAGGGCAGTGCCATAAGTGCAATGATAAGTGGTAAACAGATATACGCGAGCACTTCCCACCAGAAACTGCGTTTTTCTTCAACAGCAGGCCATTGCTGTTTCGGTACAGCTTTACCTGGAGCAGCTGCAGGCAATTCCTTTTTCTCTAAAGCTCTATTTTGAGCACCTTTGATTGCAGCAAATTTCGTAGGGGACCATTTACCCACAAAAATTTTCTCCGCTGAACTCGGTACTTTCGCGTTTCTATTAAAATCATCATGCTTGGCTGATTTTAATTGAACTACATCTGAATCCAGATCTATGATATGATTACTTCCCTGTTTTGATAAATGCATCTGTTAGTAATTCTGTCCCCCGAAGATATCATTTTTGACTGTAGCAGATGCCAAAATTTCAGTATTGGCAATTTGCGTTCTCCTACCAGTCGAGCTATGTGTCAGCGCCGTCGTGCCAATATTCAGCTTCGCGTAAAAACGAAGTTTAATGACATTAGTAAGACTAGTAAGAGCCGTGTATGTTCTATTAAATCTTGTTTGTCTCTTGTTTGATTGCCTGAGCAGAGAAACCTTTCACTGGGACACCAGTCAAGTTCACAACGGTGCGGTGGTAACTGTCGATTAGGAAATTCCCGATTTAAACTAGGTTTTTAAAAAACAACAACAATGACAAGAAACAATGTAATCTTCTGCCGCATTCTCAACTAGATCTATACATCCACTCTTGATACATCCTCAATACGTTCGCATAATCTTAAACTACCACCCAACACACATCTGACCACAAAATGGAACCCGCATAGATTCATTATTATTGTTGTTGTTGTTGTTGTTGGCATCTGTCAGACTGGAAAGACTACGGGCTTGTGCTCTGGGTGTCTGTGTGTTTCAGTCTCGTGCAGCGTCGTGTGTGTCTGGACAAGCCTATCCGTGAGTGACAGTCCCTTCCACAGATGGTCAAGTCAAAATTGGGCAAAAAGAAAAAAGTTGTATGTAGCGAAACCCTGCGTGAGAAAATAAAACCCAAACAATACAAAGCAAACTAAAGAGAAGACAGAAAATACACAAATTTTCGGCTTTCGCCTTTTTAAAGTGAAAAAAAAAATCGAACAATAGAAGACTTCAACAGGAAATGTATAGAATCGAAGCGAAACAGAGAAGGCTGTTGCTAAAGTATCGGTCATTTTCTGTCTTCCCTTTTAGTTTGGGTTTCATTGTATCTTTTGGTATTATTTCTTATGCGAGGCTTTGCTACATACAACTTTTTCTTTTTGCCAATAATTTTATTTTCACGTCGCGACACTCCGCCCGAGCTGTATGGTTTGTTCCGTTTGTTGCGTTACTAAAGTCAAGTTCAACTTTTTCACCACTGCTGTCAATGTCAACAACATGTCCGCTCTTGCTCGAGCGATCGTGCAGCTGCAGCGATAGGAGCGTTTGTTGATTTGTCTGTGTAATGTGTAAGTATTAGATTAAACAAAAAAACACATGTAACTATGATTCTTTCATCTCATGCACATACTTGCAGCGTATTGACATGTATTTCTCGTGGTAAATCCAAGTTCTCGGACTACAAACATTGAAATCCTTGCACTTTCATCGTGCCGTGTTCATCAAATTTTGTTAGATCTAGACTAGATATAAATCTAGATCTAGATCTAAACTATTCTAGATGTAGATCTAGATCTAGATGTGAAACGGAATAGTTCGAATTGTGCTAGATCTAGTATTGTGTGCCCATATTTTGAAGCAGACGACTAGTGTTATATATCCAGAAAACTTTTAGGAAGTTATTCGTGAAGAAAATCTGCTGAGAACAATGACTAGATCTAGATCTAGATCTAGATCTATAACACCAGCTGGGCAATGCAGTTGTGATCACATACAGATCCTGCATCATGTTTACTATACTTATTTCATTGTGTCAGTGATTCTATTGGAAAGAAAAGACAAATAACTGCAATTAAAAATGTAAAATTAAATCTTGGTGAAAGCACTGTAGCAAACGTGAATAAAGTTAAAAACTTTGGCACAATTTTAGAATCAGATCTGAGCATGGAAAATCAAATAAGTTCATTATGTCGATCATTAATGTTTCAATTGAAAAACATCAGCTCTATTCGTCCATTCATATCCCAAGGAGCAACTCGAATACTTATCACTTCACTTATGTTTTCAAAGCTTGATTATTGTAACTCTCTGCTCTTTGGAATTCCGAGCAACAAAATAAAATGTCTTCAGATAATTCAGAATAATGCAGCTAGACTGATTTTTAGAAAATCAAAAAGAGAATCTGCCTCAAGCCTTATTGACCAACTTCACTGGCTTACTGTTGAAAACAGAATAAAATTTAAAGCTGCAGTTTTGGTTTACAAATGTCTTGAAGGTTCAGCTCCCTCCAATCTTTCGGAACTTTTGAAAAAACATGAGTCTGATAGAATTTTAAGATCTACTACAGAAAACAAACTGGTTGTTCCCAGGTGTAAAACATCAAATTATGGAGATAGAGCTTTTAGTTGTTTTGGTCCCTGTGTGTGGAATCCTTTACCACAAGAGGTTCGAAATTCTGCCTCTCTAAACATATTTAAAAACAGGTTAAAAACATTTCTTATTAAAAACTGAATTTTATAGCTTGCTATGGATGTATAAAACTAGTTTGTCTGTGTGTGTGTAAGTTTATTTGAATGTGCTTTTATGATTTTTTTTACTGTGTACAGCGCCTAGAGCTTTTAATGTTTTAGTCCTGGCGCTATATAAATGTATATATTATTATTATTATTATTATCGTGAACGTTGTTGGCTGCATTAAGAGAGCTCTCCCCCCCCCCCCCTTTTTGTTTTAATTAGATATAGGGCCTATAGACCACAGCTACCCGAGATGTCGTCAATCTATATTAATGATATCAGGTTATAATCCGACCCAAGAAATATGATTTCAGTACAAATCTAGATCCAGTGACTTTCCTCACAAAAAGATTTTGCATTCAACTTGCATTTCCTTTGATAGATTTAGCAGGGGTTATTTTTTTGTTGCCTTTTTTTGTGTGTTTTTTTTCCATAAGATGAAGTTACATCGCACTCGTCAGTGAAAAATATAATAACCTTCTTGATACATCAGCTTTGTTTTTAACGATGATATGTTTCCCAGTCATTTATTTCCATGAGCACTTCATGACTGGTAAAAATTATGCAACCAGATATAGCTCAAGTATGCCTGTGCTGTGAAACAGAAAGAGTTTAAAATTGCCAGAACCATCTTCGTGCAGAAATTTTTTGTATAATTTTAGTTGACAATCAGCATTTCTGCAGCGCAGTGTAATCTCAACTGATAATCCCATTATCATGTTATATTTGTCATATTTTTGTTGGAATTGTTCCATATAATACATGTACATGTGTGTATATAGCATTTGAATCCAGTTTTTGGAATTTGATGTAGGGCCTAGGTGTAATGTTGCTTTTTCATACTACAGCCTTATTATTATAATATTAGTCCAGAATTTATCAGTTTTAATGAAAGAAAGCATTATACATAAACCTTTCTCGGGTAATATCCATGGGAAGTAGCAATTAATAAATATCAAGAAAGACTTGAGTCAGCTGCACCAAATTGGCACCCACATTTGTTGCATGTTTTTACCTTTAATATTTGTTAATTATTATTATGAAAGAAAATTCAATTTATCAAGAAAGATTTTCATTTGGTCAAGTTCTTTTCTTGAAACTTGAAGACGGTACCTGGGTTTTTTTTTTGTTCTTTGCATATGTTTGAGAATTTTACCAATATAATCAAGTTTCTATGTGTATAACTGTTTAGATCTGATTCTATTTGTGAAATTTAAAATGATGAACTTGTGAATTCCAAACCTAAATACAGTAGGCCATACCCAAAAAAGACTATACAAGGCGTAAAGTGTATGGCCATTATTGTGCCTACACACCATAAAACCCAAAATCAAAATCAAACTAAGACATAGAAAAAGAGTCAGAAACAGTTACACATGACTGATCCTCATAAAGGGGTCATGGATGTTTATCAGGTCAGTAGCCTATGCCAGATGACACAGGGAGTAAAGTTTCTTTGCCTTGTTGCTTCTGTAATCATTGCCGCCTGTGCTAACATCATTTAGATTCTTGTTTTCAAGGTACATTTTATTTTCCTTTCTTAACTCTTTATGATCCAAGCAATGCTAAATGCATCGCTCCCGCTGCTTCCAAATGTTTAAATAGCACATTGTGAGCTGATCGAGTGGCCGATTTATTTTTATTCGATACCTTTTTGATTCCAGTTTTCTTTAGTATTTATTCATTTCTATGGACAAAATAGTATTCAATAAAATTAAGCAATATTTAATTACTGTAGAATGAGAGTGTTATAGCAGATAAATATTAATGTGGGCAAAGTGGGTAAAAGAATAAATGTATAAAAATGTTTTTCAGTTTGTGCCTTTGATTGATTAGACACTTGCAATTGCACTAAGATGACAGTAAGCAATCCTGAACATTGATTTCACTCTTTTCTTCATAAACAGACAAAAATCTGGGTTTTTTTTCATAGTTTGTGGCAATCCAGTCAGCACGATCTACATGACAGTACGTAGAATGGAAGATACAATAGCTATTGTGACAGGTTATATGCATACAATGTAATTATTTTGATTCATGCTCCTGATATTAGATCAAATCTACAGACCTCATCAGAGAACTCACTACTGTGGAAATGAAGTCAGCTGCATGAGAATTAGCCATCATTCTTTCCTTTTTTATTTCTGATAGATAAACCTTCTTTCTTCACTGCATTTGGCAGTTGCTTGGCAACTTTTGATTGATAGGAAACATTGAAGACTTTGAAGATGTACATTTTTAATGAAAGAGTTCAGGTCTGTGAAACCAATGTAAGCTGTATGACAGGCAAAAATATTTGTTTTTTCTTTTTTTTTTTTTAGATTTGTTAAAGTTAAACCTTCTTTCAGGGATTTGGCAATGGTGCAACACAATGGTGTTTTGAAAACATTGAAGACTTAAAAAATCAACAGGTTCTATAGCTTGTTTAGTTTATGCCTAAATACAGCCTTAGTGAAATAGCTGTTGATTGGATGGGGTGGAGAACAATGTGTTCAAGCTTTTAAAGACTCTGGAAATCAGTATGAATTGGTGTGGGAAACTGTTAATTTCATTGCTGTCAGCAAAAACTGTCCTATGTCAAATTTAAAAAAAATTTTTTAATCTGATATCTTATACAGCAAATTCTCATTTTTTTACCTCTCCGATCTAACTAGCTGGGTTACAAGATGATAGCTGCTTTTTAAGAAGCAATTGGGATAAATAGTCCGTCTGTATGAACCACATGATGAATAAACTATTTTTAGCTTTCCCTGAAAAGTAATGATTTTGACATTTGATAGTTTTCCTGGTGCACGATTTTATCCTTTTGTTGATAGAAAATATGATATGAACAGTTGATCAGTGAGTACTAGTGTAGGTCTGTTTGTTACAGCCTCAGTTCCACCCTATTTAAAGTTTGAACATTCTAATTTCTTGGCATGAGAGAGAACTGAAGAAGGAAGCCTTTTGCAAAATCACTCTGCTTTACTGCCAGTGAAATTATTTCCTGAAATTTATGAATAATTTTTGTTTAAGTGGTGGCGTTTTTGAAAACAATACACATTTACTATCTCCTAGAGACAAAATGAATCCTGTACTGTTTCAAAAATTGCAGTGAATATTTGAAATGATAAAGTTATGTGAAAGTGTGAAAAGTACATTACCAAGGGTCCTAGACTATCTCCATGTAATTCTGTTTACATTTTTGTACATGTGTGCGCATGTTTTTTTTAGTACCTTTTCGAAAACATACAAGTGGCACGCATTTTTAAGAGCAAACAAAAGAGAAGTCTCTAAGGAAATGTCAAATGATAGCGAGTTTTCTTGCGTATCTGTGACATGTCAGCAATTAATTAATGACAGAGAATGAGAAATTATTGTTGCCTAAAACTGTTTGAATATGAGAAATCAATTTCAGAAAGGGTAGTTTGTGTGCCAGGAAGGATAGTGCTGTAATGATAATATTAATATTTCTATTTTAATTTCAAATAACCTAGATTAAAAAAGAAAGAAAGAAAAATATAGAATTATGTAAAAAAAAAAAGTTCCTCTTTTAAGTCCTTTAGAAATTATATGAACTTTTATTATTATTTAAATAGCAGTGTAACTGCAGAGAGGGGGGGGGGGATATGAAATATGACACGTACCCAGCCAGCAACCCTGCGAAATTCGACGTGTAGGACTGGCGTCAAGTTTGTACATAGCAGTGATGTCGTTCCTATATAGATCTGCTGGGTTTGATGTAGGTAACACACCCCTACAGTAATCCTACCAATCCTACGAAAATCTTATACAAATCATAAATGTCGAATTGGTGTAGGGATGCTGGCTGGGTATATTTCAGAGAAGTTAAAAAAAAAAAAACCGATTCGGTATGCACAGTGCTGGAATATAATGGAGAGAATCAAGTCATGACAGTAGTAATTTAATTACTGAAAGTGCCACCAATTTTGCAGGCTAACTAAAAACAAGGATACTTAATTTATGGGATTCATCCATAGAGCTTTTCCCTGATTTATTTATTCATTCTGTTTTAATTATTGAAAGCATTTACCATACTCCTTGTGTATTTTTGCTTACACACAGGTATTTTCAGATTTTAAAAAAAAAATTTTTTTTTTTGTTGTTTGTTTAAATTCGAGGCCTTTTTAATTTTTGCACTTTGTCACTGACGATACTTTCCCTTCGTTTAGTATAAGCTGCTAGCTTTCTTTTTTTCTTACGATATGCAATTCTATTTTAGATTTTGCTCCGTGAAAGACATACCGGTAATAAAGGGTTACTCCCATGTAATTTCCTTCACTTCACTTGGCATATTAGTTAAAGCATTTGTTCCTCACTGTTCTGGCACCTTTTTCCCATTAAACCCTTCCCTTTTGCCCTCGCCTATAATGTGTATTCAGTAACCATTCATGCAGAAATTTCACGACAGTTTACATACCTCGAGAATAATAACAGACTGAAAAGAACAGAATGTGTGCGAAGGGGCTGCAAAGTGCGCTATTCGTCCCAGTCGGTATTGATCTGCTTCGGTATGCCATTCATCAATAACTTTTATTATTTTCAAATTATGTGATTCTCGCATGTGATCCAGTGGTAAGCGCACGGAGGTGGATTGACTTAAATCGAGCTTAAAAAGAAAACGAATTACTGTGCGGGGGCCGCAGTAGCAAAGCTTGAAGCATCGTCAAACTGTGGCAAACAGAAAAAGTTGTATGTTGTAAAGCCTCGCGTAAGAAATAATCCACACAGTAAAACGCAACGGAAAAACTTCAAAAAGGAAAAAGTAGTTGTTTTTTGTTGTTTTTTTGTGTGTGTGTGTGTGTGCGTGGTTGCGTGTGTATGTGTGTGTGAGAGAATTAATGAAGGAAAAGCTAATTTTGTCTTTGCTTTTCTTTTGTACTGTCTTGTAGCGTTTCTGAATTATTTGGTAAGCGAGGCTTTATAACAAACAACTTTTTGTCTTTTTGCTACATTTTGGCTCTTATATTAGTTAAATCGAATGATCAAAAAAAAAAACAACAAAAAAAAAAACCTGCCCCAACATTGACACCAAATATCTGGCAATCCTTTTAATGAATCCGTGAGAAATTTTGGTAGAGTTTTGTCCATTATATGTGTAATGCTATGTTAACATTTCATCCAGATTTAATCAATACTTTTAAGGATATTTTAGATTAAGTGAGTGTCTGTCAAAAATTATTTAAATTTTTTTTATCACCCGATATAATATAGATCTAGATCTAGTACTTTTTTTTCCTTTAGCAAAGAGATTGGTCCAGATCTGAAGAAAAATAACAACAGCAATGATAAACAAACAAAAATTTCAGTATAATACATGTATCTATGTGGTGTCCCAGATATATGTGTGTTAGTTCTATTTTTATTTATGTATTGGGGCTTGAGATGAGCCCCATAGATTATTTTTTTTTTGTCTTTCCCCTCTGGGCGTCGACATATTTTTAGCAGTAGTTTTGTGTGATATGCTTATTTTTATCAGCTTATAGCGTAAAATAATATATGTATAAACTTTTGTGGGGCAATATTTGAAAGAAAGAGAACAAAGAATTATAGTTTTAAAAAAAAGGTTATTTCAAGAGAAACCTCCCTACTAGCGATTTGTCGAGCAGCGTTTCTCTGTGCACACCTGATTCTACTCTATAACATGATCAGGGGCGTAAACCAGACAGTTTTATTCGCCTATCGCAAAGTAAACTTTCTACTGAACGATTCTTTCGCAGGACACACTAACGTTATTGTTGATCTATATATCTGAGATATTATAATATATGACGTCAAGGTTGGTCAACACTAATTCATACACCGTCCTCTGTGATATTTATTGTGTACTCTGTTTTTTTTAAATATCATTTTTCATTGTCCTGCCTGGTTCTGGAAACTTCTGACGCAAGCCAGGGGACATTTCTAAGCAATGTGTACGAAATTAGTTGGTAAAAGCTGCACGACCGTCGATCAGCTTAAAAAAGGGTAATAATAAATTATCAAGATATGTAGTTGGAAAACAGCAGAAATACACCAATCTCATTATGTCGTCAGTATTAGCACCAAATTAACGAAACGGAGGAGGGAGTGTTGCTATTGTCAACTTAGTACATTTCTTACCCGAGTAGAAAAACGAATTCACTTGTACAGTCAAACAGGAATCTCATTATGTGTATGAGTAATGATTATCTCAGTGTCGAGATCCACGTAGACAGAGCCCTTGCCCTTAAGTAGCTCTAGCTGGCAATGTCCCAAATCAGTGCCTTTTGAGTTGTGTGCTGCGTACTACGCTGTATTGTGCCAGCTGTGCCAAGCCCATTTTTTTCTTTCCAACGCATTTCAGTTATCAGACTCAACAGTACAAACAGCGGTAACCTGCGGGCATGCCATTTGTTGCAGGTCAGAGCTGTTATCCTGCGGGATTATTTGGATAATATTTATTTGGTGAGCTCAATGATTTGTGATCGATTTGATTAGTTGTTCGACTGACAAAAAAAAAAAAAAGGTCCGCCATCAGCAGATGATCTGCTTGTTATACGAGTCTTTGATTCTGCCAAAAGTTGTGTTTTGCCGTCCGGTGCCCAGAAAATAGGTCAACCTCTGCCATAAATGCGAATAACATTTAAGAAATGAATTTAGTTTCAGAACTGGTTAATGCAACATCGAAAAAAAACAGCAGGAATTTGACCTGGATATCGACATTGATTCAGTGATTCTTAAAAAAAAAAAAAAACTCCGTATTTGTGATTTAAATAACTTTAAGGAAACAATGTCAGGTTTTTCATTTCTGACAATAATTGTAAATTAATCTCCCAACCTCCGGTGACAAAATTCCAATTATATCTATTTATAGTCGGAGGGCATAGATAAGACTACAGTGCACCATGCCGCTGTGTTGATTTTCAGTGTATGTGACCTAGGGACGAGGTCTGTTCGTGAATTAAAGTTGTGCCAGTCGGTTGGGTGCTGGGACAGACTTGAGTCTGTGAACTTTGATAAACGATTTTGTATACTCTGACGTGGGTAATAATTGTCAGATAACATGTTGTGTGACAGAAAAAGATACAGAAGATCTTTCTTACAATCTGCTTTTGGTCTCAGCAGCGCATTCTTCCTAGAAATGTGCCAAGTGTTTTAAAGGTTTCATGACTTATAATTTCGTACATGTAATTATGCCCATTATTGAGTTAATAAATCGTGTTCCTGTAATCCTACGTAAGATACGTTTGTCACGCTTGTGTTCTTAAACGCTGTGTAAAAAAGATTTTCGCCAGTTGGGAAAATGGAAGTGATTTTTTTTGTTTTTTGCCCGAAAGATTTGTTGACCTTGGCAATCTTGAAAAAGAAAAAAAACAGAAATTTTTAACGTTGAGCTAGATTTTGTCATTTCCTAGAGACACACTAGAAATGCCTAGCGCTTGATACACGGCGTCATTTCATTCATTGTGTGACTCTTTGGGGGGTATCATGCGAGGGGGAGTATCATACTAATCCCAGTCAGACACAGACGAAATGCTGCCAGCAAAATAACAGAATTTGACTGTCTGGCCGGGCTTTGTACGATAGTGTCTTCCCGGATTTATTAAGAAAATACTGGAAATTATGGTGTGCACTTTTTGTATGCCAGCATGTGGCTGTGTCTGACCTGGCTTAGTCTGACACCTCGCTTAGGTGAACTTCCGCCAGTATTACCTTAATGTGCGCATGGTCTTATATCTCTTTTCTCACACTTGCCGTTCCTGATTTACCGACGTTGATGAGGAGTTATTTGATGACATTCCTATCTTGAACACGAACCCTCTCCTGAACATAAACTTAGTTCCTGTTTATCCATGTTTCTTTTTCCGTCATGATTTCAAATCATTTTTCCCACTGTTTTGATTGATTGATCGATTTTTGTCATTAGTTTCAGCTGTCTTTTTTTTTTCTGTTTTAAATTTTATTTATTCAAATTTTACATATGGTAGGTCCAAATGCATTAACCTATGTGAAGATTTGTACCATTAGACCTTTAAAATGCGCAAACAGGTCTGCAGGTTACAAAGCCCCGCGCGAGAAACAGTAAAGAAACGCCAAATTGAATCTGAAATCAAAATTAATGATAAACAGTGAATTGTTCTCAGAACAAAGACGAATTTGCTCTGTTTTAACCACGAACTCATGTAAGACAGGCCTACAGACATACGGGGCGGGCCGTAAAGATTTTACATTTGATTGATCCACTTCCCCAAATATCTGTCAAATTTTATTGGCGTTGTCTGCAGCGGCCACGTCGACACTGACAGATCTTAAAAAAAAATTTTTGGCGTGACTTAATTTTTGTAGATTCTGTTGTATTGGTATGGTATCAATAAGTATCATACAAGCTCAGCATCGTCTAACTCTTATGGACATGAAAGGAAAACAAGATCTTCACACCTACAGGGAGAGAGGGAAGATGAGATAGAGAGAGAGAGTGCGTGAGAGAGAAAGAGGGAGAGAAAAAGAGGTAAGATAAAGTGAGAGAGAGAGAGAAGGAGTGAAATAAAGAGAGATGGAGAGGAGAATGAGAGAGATAGAGAGAAAATGAGTGAGAGAGACAAAGAGGGAGAGGGAGAGAGAGAGAGAGAGAGTGAATGAAAGAGAGAAAGACAGAGAGAATTCTATGCCTAAAGTGTAATGTACACTACCGACACAGATATGTGCTCCAGTAATGACCGGTGACACGTAGCTATTGTTTATCGGGATTACTGGACTTCGAGCGTGCGTTGGGACCGTAGGCACTTCGGGGCACTGAAGCTTTGTGTATGACATATTGAACGTACCGGCCGCATGGCGCAGGAATTTCTCCCAGCTCAAAAGATTTGGTTCTGTATTGGATCGGCAGCTTTCTTTGCGTGTAGATTTGTTTCCATCTCTGTCCAGTAGAGCACAGACGGAAATATCGTCCTTTTGAAAATAAACTTTGTGAACTTTCCTTTTGAGGACAAACTCTGAGTAATTTTACAGAGCGGATCTCGCGAAGTCAAGAGATTTTACACCTTTCAGGAGGAAGCACTGACCACAGACCAAAGCAGAAACAAATCAATTATTTGCCATACAAGGAATTGAACTGGAGTCATTTATCAGTTCATTTTGCACTTGCTGTTGTTAACATCGGATGCTCCCGCCTTTCATACTGCTAACCACCACTGTTTTTGGAGTTGGAATAGAAGAACAGCAAACTTATTAGCCGTGAGGAAAGTAACTCAATCTGATTTTGTTACTTTTGTTACATCATTTCACGGAGAAGAAAAAATGTGGATGTTACTGATTTCAGCATTGCTTCATATTCGTTTGTTAACGTGATGTTGGGATATCCTTTACACAGACAAACACGGTTGCTGGAAAGCTGCAAGGTCATGGCCAAATCAAGGGACTGGAGAGCTCAGATGGCCCCTGGATTGAAAGTGTGAAAAAACTTGATATTTTGTGGAAAATTCCAAAAGTGTTGCCCAAAACAGTTTATGATTGACGCTAAAGAGTACTAAACAGAAAACAGCGCAGTTGCACTTGAATATGACCACTTCGTTTTTTCTGGTATGACCAAACGTTTGAAACGGGGACGTTTTAAATTGACCCCCCCCCCCTTAAACGAAGTGTACTTGTTTACGTAGGCCTACGTATTTTCTTTCACACATACCATTTGCAGAACTTGTGTGTACTTTTCATTTTTATAGTGTACTTTGCTACGTGTCCCATGGAAATACCCACAATGAAATAGTAGGATGCATAGTTTAAAACTACGCCCGTCTTCTGTACTTACAGTTTCGGCCTGAACTGCGTACGTAAAACATATTTTTAAAAAACACGGTCCATGGGAATGGGCTTTAATACCTAATAGCTCGCACAGGTTTCTGTAACTGTTCTAATGATCTATATTTTCAGCCTGCCGTATGACGCATCGATCCGGACACTGCTTGTATTCCTATTGATGTGGAGGAGATAGGTCGCAAAGTAGCCAGACAACATGGCCTACGTGGGAGCCAGTGACGACTTCGATCTGGATGACGATGGCATTTTGCGGGATTCCATGAGTGGTGAGTCCGTTTGCTTGTCTGTCTGTTTGTACGCCGGGTCGAATCTGTATTAGACTAAAACTGGGTGTTCATGTACAGAAACGCCAAAAAACCTTCAAGTGGTGAAATAGAAAGAAAATGTTCACCGCCATTTCCATACACATGGAAACTCTCTTTCTTTTTATTATTTATGTATTTTTGACGTTTCCCTTGCCGTACCCGGTTCAGTACACATGAAAACACGGCTTGAATATTATAAAAACTGCAACAACAAAAAAAAAAACCAACAAAACAACAAAAAAAAACTACGGGGGTCGCAGCAAGGCTTGAAGCAAAGTGAAAATGTGGCATTGGATCGTTTCGGTATTTTTAATTTTTTACTGGAGGCTTTGCTACATCCAGCTTTTTTGTTTTTGATTTTGCTATAATTTTGACTGTGTTAGACAAGGCGCGCACTTGCCACTTGCTATTGTGTGGCAATTGTGTCTTACAAACATAGAGGCCACCGAATTCTGTCACCGAGCCACTAGGCGCTTTAGGTGAGAAGAATTGCACTATATAATTTCAACAACTGCACATAGAGCCCACCTTAGGGGGACTTAGTTGGGGAAGGGGGAGGAGAGGGTTGCAATTTCGGACATGCATTTATTCTGTCATGTCTCCGTTATGCTTTTTATTTTTCTGAGGAAGAAAGAAAAAATTGCTTTATGAATGACCCCATTAATGGTTTAGTCAGTGCCCAGTGTAGAATTGAAACCGTTGACTCCCAGTCCCAAGGCAATGGCCTCCCCCTTTTCCCAGCCACAGTACAGTTATGTTCTTACTGCTGGGGTCAATTATACGATTAGTGGCGGGAGATTTGGCCATGGCAGGCTTTGCTGGCAAATGAAGGGTGACGGATTTGGTAGCGGTGCTACTCAGGAATGTGGTCAACTCTGTCATGCCCGGGTGACTACATATATTAGCCTGGACAAGCACACAAAAAAAAAATGCGAAGTGATACTGGAGTTATTGTTATTGTTATTGTTATTATTACACGTATTATTTACATTGTTACGTTAATTTTATTGTAATTGCTATATTATTACATGTATTATTATCGTTACCATCTTTATTATTGTATTATCATATTATTGTTGTTGTTGTTATTATGTTGCTGCTACTACTACTACTGCTACTACTGCTCTTACTATTACAACAACAACAACTACTACTACTACTACTACTACTACTACTACTACTACTACTACTACTACTACTACTACTAATGTATTTGGACTATATTAATTTTGTTTTGTAATTTTTCGCCAAAAGATTGATTCAAATAGGAAGGATGATAGGGAAATATGGAAAAGGCAAAAGAAGAAACAACAGAGCGAAAAAAAAATAGCAAAAATATGTAGATCAGTGGGAGAGAGAGAGGGCGAGAGAGTAGGAACGGAGAGAGAGAGAGAGACTGAGGAAGAGAGAAAAAAATAGGGAAAAAAGAAGAGAGAGAAAGAGACACAGACAGTCAGAGAAAGGAAGAGAGAGTCACAGTGAGACAGGCAGACAGAGAAAGAGAGAGAGAGAAAGACTAAATTAACCAAATGAATACTTGACCAAGTTCACGGCAGGCATGACAGAATAACTACACACAATGTTATCATCACCACTGACCTTCTTGTCATCGCTTTTCAGACCCTTGCCACCACCATCATCTCTACTAATATCATAAAACTCATCACTTGTGTAATCAGCTTAGCCTGTGTAGTGACATGGGGCTGACAGCGATGTTAGAGAGGAATGCAGAAATGCTGTTTTGATATCTGACAAAAACATGCCAAGACAAGGATACGACACTTTGAATGACAGTGGACACTTTTGTAGTTCCTTTCTCGTCAAGTCTTTCTTCATAAATTATGAAAAGAAAAAAGCTCCGAGGTTGAGAATAATTATTTATCCATATCACCCCCCCCCCCTCCAACCAGCAACAACAAAATTTATTATTCATTATTAAATATATATTATTATTATTATTAATAAATATTCAAATATTATTTGAGTTGTGAGTTGTGAACTGTTGTGAGTTGTGAACTGCGCCTAACAGGCTGCGTTACGATTTACTCTGAGATAGAGGGAGGTAGAGAGAGAGAGAGTGAGCGAGACAGGGAGAGAGAAAGAAGCAGTGTAGTGTGTTGAGCGCTTCCCAGGCGCTCCATTCTGCTCTGTGGTTGACATGTTGCTTCTGTAAAGCGCATAGAGCATTTTAAATGGATATGCGCTTTATAAATGCCATCCATTATTATTATTATTATTAAGAGACACTGACACATCGTTTTTCAGTTTTCAAAATCTGCACTCCAATGCTTGTGCTAGGACATTTGATAAAATAAGTATCTGTCTTACGCACAGACTATTACAAATCCCAGACTGGGAGATGTAATGATTATAACAGGACAACAATCACGAACGAACAAGTATAACACTTAACAGAACAACCAATCAGACTCACACATTTATTATACATAAAGATAAAGATATCTGTGCAATTACATACATTACATTAATCAATTCAAATACCATTCAATGGTCAGTATTCCCAACATTCATTCTTCTCCGGGTCCACAACCCGATAGTTACTTTCTAAATATGCTTCGGCCTCAGCCTCTCCTCAATGTAGGTACTACTTGCGGGCCTCTCTTATTGGCTCCTGCTCAGCCTAATCTCCGTATCTCAATCTCCCCTCAATGTCTTAATAACACATTAACATTTCAATAGCACATTAGTATCTCAATAGCACATTCATATCTTAATAGCACATTAACATTTCCATAACAACGTCCCTGTCTGTGGCCAGACTGCCACGACTCATGTGCTCCCGCTGTCCTGCGCGACAGCTTCACTCCTGCTGGCCTATGGGTAGCCTTCGGCCCAACCCAAGCATGTCCCTATGCTGGCCTATCCCCGGCACAAGTCCGCTCACCGCGGGTGGATTCTCTGCCCGACCCCGGCACCTAAAAGAATAACATTACATTGGTATAACACCATACCATTTCTATCCACTTCACCCCTCATTACGAACCATCAAGCGTACACACAATAGTCCACATTTCACTCACCACACATCTTACGGTAACACACCTCCACCGTATTACACAGTACTCAGACTCGCTACGAATCCATGATCCTAACTTACATCTATCGCTCATGGCGCACATCTCTATACACAGTAATCAATGACTTTCACATTCCTCACATATACTTATTTACATCCTGGTCATAGGAGAACATAGTACATCAATCATCATAATTATCAATCATAGTTCAACCTACCAGTCATCACTGGAAAACACACCATCTCCAGACTGCTTTCCCCATATCTGTCTCTCGGGACCTCTTAACTTGCAGTGACTGTAAGCACACCGCTCTCGCCTCATGCAAACCCCCCAACTCACAACATTCCATGCTTTCCATTAATTGTGGGCCGTGAGTTAATCTTACTCTACCCCCTTCTCCCGTAACTATTGATCCTCGCTCACTCGCTCGTGACACAGACTAATAAAATACCCAGACTGGATGATCCCAGTGTGTGACGTCACAAAACAGCGAAAAGTCATGAACCATCCGCCATTTTAGGTTTACGGTAGCGACCGACGCTTCAGCATAGCTACAAATTTGAATGATACCATTTTGACGCGCCTACTGAACGCGAAAGTTTGGTTCTGCACCAAGAAATTAATACATGTACAACCAATCTTGACAAATAAAAAGAAATTTCTAATGCATATAGAACTAGAATCGGAATTTCCCGAGCGGCGGCCATGTTGGTTATACGGTAGCCGCTCGGGAAATTCCGTAAAAAAACGACACAACACACCCGAAGCTCGTATTTCCAGTCTAGTTAATTTATTAGTCTGTGGTCTTACGTGACAGTTCCCAAGCCTTGTTCTATGGAATGTCTGTGTATGAAATTCATAATCTCGTAGGAACACAAATTCTGTGACGTCATGTGCAACAAGTCAAGTCCCGTGTAGTTTGATGTGCAAAACGCCTTTTCCCTCTAGCATTAACTTGACTGACTTTTTGGTTTTTGTGGCTTCAGGAACTGATCTGCTGATGGATGATGATGGCATCGTGCGAGACGATGACCTTGACATGTACAAGCACGTGACCAGAGGTCACTGGACAGACTCAGGGATTGGTGGAGACAAACAGTCGAGCACATCGACGTTACAACATTTGCAGAACAGCTTTGAGGAAGATTTGGCACCCATCGGGGATGAAAGTATTAACATCAGCGAATTTGAGGTGAGATATACCTTTCTGTGGTTTCTTTTCCATTTCCACTTTCTATTTTGACAAGGTGGTCTAGAAGCAAGGTGCTCGCCTCGCATGCCAAGGGTCTCGGGTTCAAAACACTGCCAGTGCCGGCATGTTGGAAGTTTGGGATTTTTCTCATATTTTTGTGTCCCTGGTCCTATTGGTGGGGGTAGGATCGAGTACCTAGACTTCTCGGATAAGGACGTAAAAATTCGGAGGGCCCGTGTGTACGTTGCGCACGTTAAAGATACCTTGGCAGTTGGAAACGAAAAGGGCAGGCCGTACAGGCCGCTGCCCGGGCAAAATCAACCAAAATTCATTCCTACCACCCCCCCTCCCCCCTCATCTCCCCCCCCCCCCCCTCCAAATAAAACCGCCGATCGGCGCTGCACTGTGTCGACGACGTGTCTGCTCCAGTTGTAACTGGGCTGCAATGACACAAAGGCAAATTTCCCAAATGGGATTAAAGTAGTTTAGAAATACAAATACAAATACAAATACAAATGTAAGTTTTATTTATGTTTCTCTGGGGGGGGGGGGGGGTAGGTAGGATCGAGTACCTAGTCTTCTCGGATAAGGACGAAAAATTCGGAGGGCCCGTGTGCATGTTGCGCACGTTAAAGATACCTTGGCAGTTGGAAATCGTAAAGAGCAGGCCGAACAGGCCGCTGCCCGGGCAAAATTAAATTTAAATTCATCCCTACCATTCCCTCCCCCTCCTCCCTCATCTCCCCCCCCCCCAAAAAAAAAAAACCGCCGACCGGCGCTGCACTGTGGCGACGACGTGCCTGCTCCAGTTGTAACTGGGCTGCAATGGCACAAAGGCAAATTTCCCAATTGGGATTAAAGAGTTATACAAATACAAATACAAATATTCGTGTGTGCGGAAACTGCAACAGAAACTTCAAAAACCCTACAGGCAGTGAATTAGAAAGAAATTCAATGAATTCACACAGAAGCACCCTTCTTTTTTTTTACTTTCTGGACTTTTGACCTTTCCACATGAGAACACGGCTGTAGAATGGCCTCAGTCCTACGGACATTCTCCTGCGCACTCAGTCTGTGTAACGTCGGGCATCATCGTGTAGTTATAAGAATACAAAATAAAAAAGTTTACAGCTAGGTTCAGGCCGGTCCAGTGGTTTTTTTGGTCCATTTTCATCACCATGAACATTTTCTATTTCAACTATGATCATTATGGTTCTTGGTTGTTTTCTCACAAAAAAGAAAAGGGCAGTTTTTGGTCACATTAAGATTACCGTTATATACCAAGTGTTACGTAACGCCAAACAAACTGAATAAGTTATTAAAATAATGATAATAGTAATAATGATAGGGACAATGACTAATCAGGAATAAGATTAAATTGACACATCTTCAAATTAAATTTATGAAATCTGAACCATCATCAAGATGCAAAATTTTAAAAGTAAATGGTGCCGACAAGTAGCATGTCTGTTGTGACTATTAAAAGGAGAAAAAAATCATCATGGTGCGAAATAAATGGTCTACACTATTGACAAGTAGCATCTCCATTCTGACTAAAAAATGTAATCATCAGCATGAAAAATAAATGGTTTACTGTATTGAGAGGCGGCTTCTCGGTTGTGAGGAAAAAAAAAAGTATATTACACGGGTGGAAAACACATCGTAGACCGTATTGACAGCTGTGGCTTTTGGTGTGGCAAAAAAACAAACAACACAAAAACCGCTTAAGATCATGGCTGACGTTTGAGACAGTGTTTTTATCTTGAAGAAATGTATGCGTGCAGAAAAGACCATCAGTATTTGGAGTTCATAGTAAAATGATTTATGTCGTTGCACTTCTAGGCTTCCAAGGATGACCTCAGTTTTGATCGCCAAGATGGAGAAATGAATGGGAATGATCGCAAACGAGGGAAGAAATCCCCGTCTCTGGACCTCCTGGACACCCTGGGAAGTACCCTGGACAAGCCTGGCGATTACGAAGATGAGCCGCCAAAGAAACAGGACAGGAAGGTGAGAGACGGTGTTAAGGGAATAGCAACAATAGCAGAAAATTCTTCCTGTTGGATTCGGTATAAAAAAAAATGACCACTAAATTCATATAGCCTTAAATTATACCGCCTAACCAGGGGCAATATTGGCAGAATGGACAAGACATCTACACCAAAACCCAAGGGTACTGGTTCAAACCTCCAACCTGGCGACGGAAAAAAAAAAAAAGGTGGGTGACGAAGACCGAGAGACATGACCTCGATGTGGTCAGGGTTCTAGAAGATGTCATGAAGTTGAAGGCCAAAACATCCAACGAAAGAATCCACTCTTCCTCTGAAGAGCGCCATCTGTTTTCACCGTCCTGGGGAGTTTCTTAGCATTACAGTACTGATTAGCTTTTTTTTTATATTATTATTGTCTCGATAGATGTTCGCAGCAGTGGTAGTGAGTCTGTAGATAAAGAGAGGGATCACTATTAGTCAGTTGCAGTGAAAGACAGAAAGACGCCGCGAAGCCATTGTTAGCATGAAAGTAATAGTAGGTCGGTAAACAATGTTACCGTTGGGAGAAAGAGCTCACAGACAGCTTTTTTACAGTTTGAATCAACCCCAAGACATGAACTAACCACTTTGAGTAGATGGGCTTATTTTCTGTGAGGCAGAGAGTCCATTACAATTTTGTTTACTGCAGTGACTTAATTTGGCGATTTTGCAGAGTTGTAGATCTTTGTTTACATCTAAGGTGGTATTACATCTGACCACAATAAAAGCAATGTTTATAAGCTCAGAAATCTGGAAATGAATCGGATGATGCAAGTCAGTGAAATGAACCACATTTTGCTATGAGATGACGGAGTAGCAATTGTGACGATAGGCAGAATGGCCACTCTGAGATGTTGCTTGAGAAATTATGTCATTCGTGGAATGTTTGACACCGAGAAATACAATCGAATGTCTGTTTGCTTTGCCAGCTGTCTGGGAGAAGGCAGACAATTGTTTCCATGATGTGACCAGCTTTTTGTTACTTGGGTTCTGTTCCAGGATGCCCCCCCCTCCCCCCAGTGCCCCCTTTTTCCCCCCACCTACCTGTTTTCTTAAAAACTACGCACGACTTCTGCAATTGCAATTTGGGTGGGTAAAACACATCAAAAGTTCGAACCGTGGAAAAGGGTCTTTACACCAAATGTGAGAACGCAGCCTATCTTGCATAATTATCTAGCTATTTTGTAATTGAAAACAGCGTTTAATCCTCCCCCCCCCCCCCAACCCCCACCCTCACCCCACCCCCACACACTGTTTTGAAATCTTTAGAAGCATTAAATTTGTTGTTTTTTAAGGCCCAGTGATATTCTGGTATGGTCTGGATTAATTTGTAACACCAAGATCTGTTGGTAAAATATTGAATAGTTATCACTGAGACCCCATAGTTTCGGGTTTTCATCGTAAACCAAGATATGTTTATGGAGTCTCAAACAGCGATTATGTACTGGTGATGTTTCAGGGGGCCAACAACCAGACTGCCGCTGAGTACGACCAGCTGGTTTCTGAGTTTGACAACCATCAGTTGTTTTCAGAAGAGTATTACAAACAGTTGCGTGACTTGGGCGTGTTGGTGGATGGCGTGGATCTGTCTAGGGATTCGCTTAACGAGTTTGAAGAAACGGAGTCTCGAGTGGCGTCCAGAATGGATGACGATCCAGACGACGATCACAGAGACACTCGAGATCTGATTGGAGAGTATTTGGACAGCGAGTACAGAAAGGAGCAAGAGGAGGAAGAAGAAGAGGAAGATCAGCCAGAAACCGAGACTCCACGGCGAGAGGGTGATGAGGGAGACCCGTATTCTCGAGCTAGTTCAGCGCGTACAATCAGCAGCCGGAGTTTTCCAGATGACAGTGAAGATTACGAGAAGGAGAACATCTCCCAGAACTTGGGTGGTCAGGGCGGGTCTCAGTCGCAGAGAACCACAGGGGATGATGAGGAAATCTACTACATCACCAGCCACATGTCATCAGCAGCTGCGGAAGGTAAAAGAGGGCGTCAGCAACCTTTGCAAGAGCGGCGTGGCTCTCAGGGAAGCCGAAGCGATAGTGGTGCCAACACACCACGGGGTCCTGAAGACGCTAGGAGACCCAGGCTAAATCAGAGCCATGGAGAAACGCCAAGCCCGGGTCCCTACGGTCAGGGGAGACCTGACGACGACGCTAGGTCTGTTCATTCTGAATCAGGTCACGTTCGCTCACGTCCGTCCTCCGTCACCAGCCACGTCTCCACTGCGTCAGAAATAGTCTCAGTTAGGCAAAGGAAACCTGAAGAAGTGGCCACCCAAAGAATGGTCAAAGCCAGGTCACAAGAAAGCTTCTTTGAAGGTGGACAAACCCCCCAGAAACCGGGGGAGAAAGGACATCACAAACGTCTTCTGCCTCAGCCAAGCACCTCGGAACCCAGTCAGTCCTTCAGGCTGAAAAACAGAAATTCCAATAACAATGTCAGTAAATCAGGGCCGGTCAAACCAACACACTCCTCAGTTTCAGAGGTTACACGCTTGTCTATTCTGGACGCCACAGGCGAGGACCTTTTCGGTGACGTGTCCGAGTATGTTGATGAATCAGCAGGGGAGTTGACTGACCGACTGACCCAGGAAGCACAGAAACGCAAACAGGCAACAGAACTGGTGCAGCAGCTGCAGAAAGATTACGATAATCTGTTGACAAAATATGCATTAGCAGAGTTAACAATTGACCAGATGCGGCTGGGAGCCAAGATAACTCTGCATACAGATTCTCCCACCCCGGGGCAGGGTCAGTCTGGAGTGATGTCCCCTGGATTAGGGCAGCCAGCTCAAGTGATGTCCCTGCGACAGTCGCCCAGCCAGGCAGTCGTGAGAAACTCTCCAGCCCAGGGAATAATGGGACATGTCAGTCCTTTTACAGGTAACAGTCATCAGCTTATATATCTGTGTTACCACTTCATCTACATCTTCATCTTCGTGCGCATAACACAGTCGTCCGCATTTTTTCATCATTGTTGTCATCCTTGTCTTTGATGATAAGGCTGCCTCTCTCTAACAGCATCACCAAGACTGATACTTGAGTTTCTAAGAAGCCCCCAGCCTCCGTTTTTTTGTTTCACCCGTCCACTGTCTCCCAAAAGTAATTGTTTCGTTTCCCTCTTTGCGACGCCGTGATTGGGTAGATGTTTCATGTTTCTGACCTGATGTGCAAACGTCATGCTTCACACGCCACAGTCTCGCCTCAAGTCCCTGTGACTGAGCGATTGTCCGAAGACACTAAAGTTTTGTCTCCGTGGCGTCTCATTTTTGCTTCTTTTATAAAAGTTATAACCGCCCTGGTCGTATAAACGCGTGGGTTGTTGACGCGTGAATGAACTGGATCGCTAAATCAGGTGGAGCAAATGCGCACCAGACAGTGTGACAACTTCCACTGGGTTCGGTGGGTCGGATTCATTTGCGCGCCATCAGCTCGTCCTTTGTCTGACCAGTGGGCTATAATTGCTACTCTAACATTTGAACAGAAGACAGCGCAATTTAACAAAACAAAAAAAAAGACTTTCCCCTAGGAATACATTTCAGATAAGCAGAGTCAGATATCTGGGCAGGCCAAATTCTCCAAAGTTTTTTTTTTGTTTGTTTTGTCAGTCCTAACTGTCCAGGCCTCTCTGGTCGAGAGTAAAAATGTTGAGTTCATTGGTCTATATTTTAAAGCCTGGCGGCTCGTGGTAGGAAAAAAAATGGTGTCCTTGTAATGATGTGCGCAGAAAGTAGCTTTACTTGCGCAGAATGTGATACTTTGTAGCTATGGCGGAAGTGAATGGATAGGTTTTAGTCCGTCAGTATCTGACAGCCAACCGATAATCGTCTCAGGGGATTAGCCAATGGGATTAGTCCTTTTACCTTTTCTTTCTAAAGACTCGCAGTCGGAGGTGACAACAGTGAGTTGTGGCGTGAGAATGTCTGGAATTCATACCGAATATATGCACTGTCTTGCTTCTCTGGATTCTTCCTTTTTGTTAAAACTGGACCCTTAACCTTTTCACATCACAGGGGTCACGGCTGTCGCATGCGCACTGTACACTCCTTCTGTACAGTGGCCATTTACCTGTGTACGTGCTAATTTGAGGTGATTTTGAAAATGCATAATTATAAAATCTTCTGATTAAACTAGATTTGTATTTGCTGTCATTGGAAATCTTATTCAGAGAACAATAATGACCATCATATGTTTATAAACACACACACACACACACACACACACACACAAAGTATGTGCTGTGACACCCTCGTATTGAGTTATCTGACTTACTGGATGTATGAGAATGAACATCATGCAATAATAAAAGAAGGAACCGCATATCCGTACAACGCACACAATTCGATGACGTAGAACACACACCGGAATACTACATTACTGACCTTGTTAATTTGCATAGTTTTAAAAAATATGAATCGGCTTAGTAGCAAAACAATCCGACTTCTGCTCGGAGATTGCGTGATCTGCGCTAATGATATTATTTAGTGTACGTCGATCACCAATGGCTACCCCAAGCCCTTTTCGCCTGATTAGTCAATCTGACTACCGCCCATTGATACAAACTGACTAGACCCTCAAGCCCCCCAGGTCCATCTGACTATTCCATGTGTTGTCACTTTAAATTCGTGAACACCATACCAAGTTTTGTTTCAGCAAACCTTCACCAGTCGCGCCTTTTGGTAAACATGTTGTACGGATATGCACTGTCCATATCCATACAACATGTTGTAGGGATATACACTTTCGTAAAAGAAACTATCACAATTATTTATTACGAGAAAAAAAAAAATCCCGGCTACTCCGTAACCTCAGCGATTGCAGCCGTGCAGTCATCATTTCCAGGGACTTTCAGTAAATTCAAGACATCAGTCTTTGACACTTTTCTCTTTTGGCTTTTGTTGCATGTTTGTTCTTGTTTGGTGTTGGTCTTTTTTTTGTCAATTGGTATAACATTCCATCAAAATTTTAATGATATAACTGATATAAAATGAAGCAAATGACTTGTGGTGAAACAGTTCTTATGATATTTCATCTATGCGTCTGTTGATTGCACAGAATGCCAGTGCTCTTGTCTGGGATACAGAAATGGTGTGAAATAAATTGTTAGCTAACAGAAAACGCACTAAAGACATAAATATGCTACATCAATTTAAAAAATTAAAAAAATCATCCTCGGTTTCAAAAAATGTTAATGTGGAAGAAATGATGTACTTTAAGTGTGAGGTTGAAATAAACATAAATGTACCGACGCATCCTTTATAAATAAACTAGCTGAGGTCCCGGCTGTGCCTGGGGGATAAATTGTGATTAGTTTCAGTTCAGTGTGATTGTCACGGATCTGCTTCGCTTTGCTCATTCTGTAAGATTTACCTCGTTGTGGTTTATTTGTGAACTGATAGTCAAGTCTTATTGTATTCCCTTGGGGCATTATTGCCCCACCTACCCCGGTCAGCATTCGAGGCAAAGCTTGAAATGGCGGTAATCTGAGCACTGGGTAGTTTGTGTAAGTAAGTGACTCGTTCTACGAGCAGTAACAGGCAAAAGGCAGCACTTCAGACAGGAAGCAATCAGCACCAGAAGTCAGGTCTCGCCCTTCCCTTCTCACCTTCTCCCGTACGAATCACGTGCTCTGTTGAGGAGGTCAGGGGTTGGACGTGGAGATGTGGTGTATTACGTAGCGGCTGAGAGAAAATAAGCCTCATGTGGACATTACACACTACGAATGTGCGCACCACGGCATGTCGACTCAGTGAGGATGGTCTAGCGGCAGGAAGTAATGACGTTATGGGCTCTTGCGTTTGTGCAAAAGAAAGGATTTGGAGGGGGTAGCGACACAAAGCAAATTCGAAAAGACACAGCTCCACCATTTTAAGTCACTAAATCTATGAAAGGACACTGGCTGGAAAATCATCGCGAGCTGTTTTGTTTATTATTACATTTCCTTGGCATCTTGTCAACAGTACGACATCGTGGGCGTGTCCTTATAGTAGGTGGAGAACCAAGTGCAGATCTCACCGATCACTGTTGTCGCAGAAGTGCGACAGGAAGCGAAGAACTTGCCGTAAACCCTGTAATGAGCGCATAGAGATAATAAGGCAAAAGAAAAATCACAGGCTGGGCCAATGACATGGATAATTGAGGCTTGAATGTGTCTTTTAAGCTCCAATCTGTCTTCTCTGCCTCTTCAGTGTAGGATTCTGCAACAACAATTTCTTTCAAAATAAATATTAATCGTTTCTCTATGTCCTGGTGGTAGGCGACTTGAATTTGTCAATATTTCCAAAGTGTTAATTTCCTAAATTTATGTGTATCCACGCAGCAAATTGTGCCATATTTTGTGGCTGTGCTGTGGATTTTGGTGTTTGAATGGGGAATTAATTTTAAAAGGGTATGAAGGAGTTAACTTGGCTTTACAGTTTAACGAGTTGCATTTTGATCACAAAATTGGTAAAGAAACTCAGAAAATTGGCAAATCTGGCACAGTGAAATGCGGGAAGATGGGAGCAGTGAACATGTTTAGCTTAGATAAGGATAAGTTGTAAGTTTAGTACTTTTTCGAAAATTGATATTTTATTCTTGACTTGATTAATGCATGCATTTTGAAGTAATACCAGGTTTCAAGTACTGGCTCTATTCGCACTGATAAGTGAATGTTTCATAAGTTCGATGGACTTTAGCGGCTGCCACGATTGGCAGTGTCAGGGGCTTTCATTCAGGCAAATACGGTAATGAAAAAAAGTCGGAGTACTTGCCACCGGAGCAGCTCGACACCATGTCAACAGAGTGAGGAATTGGAAAACAAGCATTAAAACGATTAAGGCTGCGTCATATCCCCTTGCCTTTTGTTTTCTGCGACGAAAACCTGAGACAAGTGGCCCCTTCAGATGTAACCTATCCCTTGTAATCTGCCGCTGGAGCTAATCATGTTATAAAACATATCGGTACTCAAGTCCGACGGACCATGACTCTAGTTTTATACCCTCAAAACACACACACAGTTGTATGATCACTGGCGCTAGTTGTGTGGAACTGCCTTTATTCTGTGTGTGTTTTGCTGTCATTTTAATATTGAATTAACCAGTGTTCCTTACACACATAGACATACTTCTACTACCGCGGATAATATATCGTTGGCTGATATCAATTGACTATGTCCATATTCCGAGTTTCCGATTATAGGAAATCATAGCCAAGTTTGGCTTTTCTAACTGTTTTTCTTGATGTTTATATATTTCTATGCTGTAATCTTCCAAATAACCTTGGAGACTCAGTTCCAGATAATGTTTGAGTCCAGAGGTTTAGAATTGTCGACGGGCCAGAATTGGCCGATTTTCTTAAAATGCCAATTGTGGACACAGTCAGTTCTGGTTGTCAACCGTCGAATTATGGCAGTGGAATGTGTGGGAGGTATTTTTTCCTGTGCCGCTTTTATCCTTTTCATGTTAACTCTCCAGTGTCCAATCTAGCATATTAGGTATTATGTTACCAGATGACCAACGCCCGACTTATAACAAATTTCATTTTTATCAACATTTTTTTTCCGGATAAATATTTGTATTTTTGCATTTATTTAGCAATTTCATATTAGCTTTGCATGTTTCAGAGTTTGTTGGATAAGGTAGATTGTGTGTAGGCGCTGGAATGTTAATAAAATGAAAAGTGTACGAGGTTTTTTGATACGTTGCCATTTTGGTTAAAGTATAGCCTGGTTATTGTTGTTGTTGTTTTAATAAATAAGTAAAGACAGACCAGTGTGTGAGACTAGTGAGAGAACAAACTCTAGTGTTACTGCTGGTCGCAAAAGTATTTCAAATTCTGTCAGCTTCTTCGGACGTGTCTTTCCGTTTGTTATCAGGCATCATTGTAAACTACCAACAAACTGCAGTTATGGTAGTGTTGCTGTGATTCGTGGCATTATGTTTTGTGAGATCGACTGACAATAAATGTCATTCTGAAGACAGTCGGGATAACCCAGCAGTGAGCGTGTCCAACATTTGCTTATCAAAGCTAATTGACAAATGAGGTGCTTTATAATGGCGTGCATATCGCATGTAACATGGTGGCCAACGCTGTTGTAAGGGAGACAACCAAGCTTAGAAGGTCGCCAGAGTTAACCACCATCCAGGAGGTCAGTTACTGGATAGAAAACAGCTATGGTAAGATGATTTCAGTATTGTTTCAGAATAACATTCTTACTACAAGCTCAAATTCCACACCTCTCGTGATAGTTTATGATAGTCCGCGATAGTTCATTCAGTCATGAAATATCATTGCATCGCCTGAGCTGTGTAACAATCTGCACTGTGCCGAGATCCATTTCCCCCAGTGAAGTACGTACGCCCTACAGATATACAGAGAGAATTAGTTTCTGTTGACATCTGTGACAAAAGTCAAGAAAATCAACTTGTGAGAACAATGGGAGATGTTTCTTTCGTAGCGTCTGTTGGTCTGAGTCCCCTTTGTATAAAAATGTGTGGGTAGTTAGAAAACGTTTGTGCTATCTGTGTGTACGGCTGTACATTCTTAGTATACCCAACGACTGTCACGACTCTGTGTAGAATGGATAAATGGGAAACATTATGCTTTGCATAATAGGTCACTTGCGCATTACTTCACACTTTTGTTGTTGCTGGTTACTGATGGCTTGACCGGAAGTGGTTGTGAGGGCGCAGTGCTGATGAGCACGTCATCTGTTTCCATCTGTGTCCAATGACTGAATTACGTTACAGCGTAGATTTCTTGGTCCAGTCAGGGGGTGATGTTGTCGGTCTAATTTCGTCCTCTATGTGCCTCTCTTTCTACAGCCCTGGATTGCGCCCCTTGTAAGATGGTTTTGAGAGGCCGTCAGCTCTTGTGTCATGGCTATACCACTTTAGTTTTCTCTCCTTGACTCTCGTGAGGAAATCTTCACAATGTTCTGTGGCGTGTCTGACGGTGTTGCACATTTCTACATTTGTTGTGTGCTTCAAGCAGGAGATGCCGTGGATGATTCTGTAGTATCACACTTTTGGGCGCCTGAATTGTGAACATCTGACATTTGGTGGGTGCAGAAAGAGTTGTTCAGGGAAAAGTCTCACGGATCATTATCTTATGGTAGACCTACTGATGTTCCATTTTTCTGGACGTTTGAGTTTGGGTTTTACGGCGCGTCGGCACTATTACGGTCCCTTTGCAGCTTTCACGGTCTTTTGTAAGTACTTTGTTTAGGTCTGGTATTCAGAGCTTCATCAATTTAAATTTCACGATGAGAATTAAATAATCTCGAGTGGTTTCAAGTAATGATCTAAAGTATGAACACGGGAAGAATGGGAAAGGCTTCCTCTAAACTCTGAAAGGCTTTCGCGTTTTCCCTCTGCTCACACGATGTTTGCAGCAAGTCTTAGAAATACAATTTATATACAATTCATCATCCCTGTTTCTTGTTCACCAATGTTTTTGTCAAGGCTTTTTGTTTAAATTCGATGGATTTTTTACTGTTGGTTTGGTAAAGGAGGGAGGGATGGATAAGTGAGAGATATCTCACAGTGAGTTGTTCCGCTGCAGATCTTTTGTTCTATAATCTCTCTCATAGAAAAGTATAACTTGGATATTTCTCATATCGTGTCCAAGAACAGGTATTACCAGAGGCGACACAAGGTAGGAATACATCGTCAGTATTGTCTACCCTGCGCCATATTAGATGAGATGAATTGTTCGTAACTAGGCATGCGCGCAACGATATTCAATATAACATCAGAGAGTATGTATTTAGCTCAGAAAGACATCACTTCCGCCAAATCGCGAAATAGGTCACGGCAGTAACAAGAATTGAAAGAGACCGTCTTCATCAAAGGCAATGTGTGTGTCTGAAATCGGAAAACAAAAGACGGAAAGCCAGGAGAGTTCTTCCCACACAGTCCCTCATTCCTTTTTTCTATTCCTAAAACCTATCAGTGTAAACAGGCCTTTATCGTCCCACTCCCAAATCCCAATTAACTCTCATGAGCCACCATTTATTTCTGTACGTATCCAGTTTTGTCATCATGAAAGGGCCACCACCACTGTAGGCCTGCCCTTGCGTTCTACGTCACTGCTTCCGTCTTACCGACATCTGTTTTTAGATTGCTGTGGTATCTGCCATAAGGCACAGGTCTCTGGTTGTCTGTGTGCAAGATCAGTGCGGGATCGATAGATCGATTTTGTGACCAGATAAATCATTGTTAATGCTATTGCAATGTGATATAAATCATTTTAGTTGGGACGGGCGAGGGGTGAGAGAAAGAGAGTGATATAGGGAACGAGAGAAAGGGAGAGAAAAGGGAAGAGAGAGAGAAAAAATAGAAAGGAGGGAAACAGAGAGAGAGAAGGAGAAAGGGAGGGAAACAGAGAAAGAGAGAGAGGGGGGGGAGAAAAGGAGAAAGAGAGGGATACAGAGAGAAAGAGAAATAGAGAGAAAAGAAGAAAGAGAGGGATGCAGAGAGAAAGAGAAAGTCGGGGGAAGAGAGAAAAGGAGAAAGAGAGGGATACAGAGAGAAAGAGAAATAGGGAGAAAGAGAGGGATACAGAAAGAGGACAGGAGAAAGAGAGGGATACAGAGAGAAAGAGAAATAGGGAGAAAGAGGGGAATACAGAGAGAAAGAGAAATAGGGAGAAAGAGGGGGATACAGAGAGAAAGAGAAATAGGGAGAAAGAGGGGAATACAGAGAGAAAGAGAAAAGGAGAAAGAGAGGGATACAGAGAGAAAGAGAAATAGGGGAACGAGAAAAGGAGAAAGAGAGGGATACAGAGAGAAAGAGAAATAGGGGAAAGAGAAAAGGAGAAAGAGAGGGATACAGAGAGAAAGAGAAATAGGGGAAAGAGAAAAGGAGAAAGAGAGGGGTACAGAGAGAAAGAGAAATAGGGGAAAGAGAAAAGGAGAAAGAGGGATACAGAGAGAAAGAGAAATAGGGGAAAGAGAAAAGGAGAAAGAGAGGGATACAGAAAGAGAAAGAGAAATAAGGGAAAGAGAAAAGGAGAAAGAGAGGGATACAGAGAGAAAGAGAAATAGGGGAAAGAGAAAAGGAGAAAGAGAGGGATACAGAGAGAAAGAGAAATAGGGGAAAGAGAAAAGGAGAAAGAGAGTGATACAGAGAGAAAGAGAAATAGGGGGAAGAGAAAAGGAGAAAGAGAGGGATACAGAGAGAAAGAGAAATAGGGGAAAGAGAAAAGGAGAAAGAGAGGGATACAGAGAGAAAGAGAAATAGGGGAAAGAGAAAAGGAGAAAGAGAGGGATACAGAAAGAGAAAGAGAAATAGGGGAAAGAGAAAAGGAGAAAGAGAGGGATACAGAGAGAAAGGGGAGGGGGAAGAAAATGAGAAAGAGGACGCATGTACACAGAGGGAGAAAGGCAGCGAGAGATGGAAAGAGAGAGAGAAAGGGGCTGGGGAGGGGAGGGGTACATGGAATGACCAAACCCGTCATAAACTTGTACATTGTAAAGCCAGACTTGAGTATGCTGGTTTCTACTGCCGATCGTTCTGTTTGAAAAAAGGAATTCTGTAGACATACAGGTTCTCTCTTTCTCCTCTTTACTGTCTTTTGTCTATCTTTGACTTTTGCGCTGTGTCTTGGCTCCGCTCTGTGTTTGTCTGTCTCGGGTCCGGTCCTGATAGTGGGAGTTTGGAAGGAGGAGGGGTGGGGGGGGGGTGTGAAAGTTTTTATGGCTTATTGAGATCTGTGGCCTCTCTGGCTTTTTTTATGTGGGTTGTGATTTTTATTATTTAGATATCGTGGGTGAATGGAGAACTGGGGGGATTTTGTAGGCGGTGGTGTGTATAAATGTGTGTGTGTGTGTGTGTGTGTGAGTGTGTGATAGAGAGAGATAGAGAGGGGGAGAACGAGAGAGACAGAGATACCGACAGAGAAAGAGGGACAAAAAAGGAGAAAGAGAGAGAAATATAAAGATAGAGAAACACACACACATACAGAGACAGGAAGAGGGAAAGAGAAAGAGAGAGAGAAACACAGAGAGAGGAACAGAAAGAAAGAGGAACACACACACACACACGCAGGGAGAGAGAAATATGGACAGAGAAAGAGAACGGGAGAGAGATAGAGAGAGAAACAGAGATAGACAGAGAGTTAGAGACAGAGAGAAAAACACACTCACACACCTGAGAAAGGGGGAGGGGAGAGAGAAGAGAGAGAGAGAGAGAGTTAGAGACAGAGAAAAAGAGAGACAAACGGAGAGAGATAGACACACACACACACATAGAAAAATACACACAAACACACACACACATATGAGAGAGGGAGGGACGGGAGGGAGAGAGAGAGAGTTAGAGACAGAGGAAGAGAGAGAGAAACACACACGGAGGAGAGCGTTTCGTTTATACATATTACTTTTCTTTTTAAACCCGAGTGAGATTTTTTTTTTTTTTAAATTTCTTTTGTGACTTAGTGTATTTTTCCTTGATGGTATGTTTCTGGCGCGCCCTTGACGACATATAGCTGTATTTGGGGCCACATTGTAACACTTACAGAAAGATCTCTTTCAGAGCAATGAAATGAAGAAACCAAATGATAATTATTTTTCAGACGTAGATAACAATTTGCTTTCCCTTCCCTCTCCCAGGAAAAGAATTACAAGTGCCATTCCTTGTTTTCATTCTCCCGCTCAGTGATTGAAATCCTCCTCGTACCTATTTGACCAGTGGCTTGTAATACAGTGTAGTTCTGAGATATGGCTTGCTTATCGCGTACTGAAATGAGATTCCAGTCTGTGGTAGACAGCGGGACATTCCACGGAATGTGATAATCTGTCACGGGGATTATCAAACTTTTTGGGTTTTTTTTTTGCCTGCAGACCCGCGCCAAAGCTTTGATTACCACAGCTGGTACCCTCTCTTCGCCCCTGCCCTCCCATAAAATATATGTAAACCCTCCTTTGCTAATTTGTTCTCTCTCTCTCTCTCTCTTTCTCTCTGTCTCTCTCACATTTCTGTCTGTCTGTCTCTCTCTGTGACTCTTTCTCTCTCTCATCTGTTTGTCACTCTCTTTCTCTCTCTTTCATACTTTCTGTCTCTCTCACACACTCTTTGTCTTTCACACACACACACACACACACACACACATATAACAGGGAAAGAGAGAGAGGAGAGAAGCACGCACGTGCAGAGAGAGAGAAAGACAGACAGACAGACGGCCAGGCAGACGTATAGATATAGATAGATAGATAGATAGATAGATAGATAGATAGATAGATAGATAGATATATAGATAGATAGATAGATAGATAGATGATAGATAGATAGATAGATAGATAAGGTAGGTAGATAGATAGACAGATAGATAGATAGATAGATAGATAGATAGATAGATAGATAGATAGATGGATGGATGGATGGACGGACGGACGGACGGACGGACGGACGGACGGACGGACGGACGGACGGACGGACGGACGGACGGACGGACAGACAGACAGACAGACAGACAGACAGACAGACAGACAGACAGACAGACAGACAGACAGACAGACAGACAGACAGACAGACAGACAGACAGACAGACAGACAGACAGACAGACAGACAGACAGATAGATAGATAGATAGATAGATAGATAGATAGATAGATAGATAGATAGATGATAGATAGATAGATAGATAGATAAGGTAGGTAGATAAATAGACAGACAGATAGATAGATAGATAGATAGATAGATAGATAGATAGATAGATAGATAGATAGATAGATAGATAGATAGATAGATAGATAGATAGATAGATAGATAAGATAGATAGATAAGATAGATGGATAGATAGATAGATAGATAGATAGATAGATAGATAAAAAAAAGAAGAATGTTTGTCCGGCTTGCCGCCCCGGGTTGAAGATCCCTGATCTCCCCAGAAAAACAAGACTAGAGGGAAAAAAAAGGAGGGCTAGGGGAGAGAGGCGGGAACGGAGAAAGGACACGGAGAGGGGATCGAACTTAATCGAAGCCGTTCAAATTTAGCCGTGTTTTCAGTTTGTTGAACACACAGTGTAGAGCGCCTGGCTAGTTGTGCTTGACAAAGATTTTGTGTAGAACTCTGGCCTACGTTGTGGTGTTCTGTACGTGCTTACATGAGGTGTTCCGTACTGTTGGCAGTTAGCTGTGTATTTCTGTAGTGATACTTTCTGGAATAAATCGCTGTAATATCTTACTATAATTGAGCTAGAGGGTGAACCTGTAAGCAGCTAAAACTTCGCGACTACGCCATCAAAAATTATGAAACGTGGGGTACTGCGTCAACCTTTGACGAAGAGTTACGTGGACACATTCATTAAAAATTTTAAAAAATCAGCCTTTGCTATTATTTATATTAAAAAATTTTGAGCCGCAAAAACAGAGACGCATCTTCATCGGACAGAACCGAAAAGTGTAACCGGAAATGACGTCCTTGACCTCTCTTTTAACATCGATGGTAGAAAATCTCATCTGTGTATTTGTACGTGAAATTGTGGTGTAACAGTAAGTTTTATTAGTCATTGCATTGAATCCAAATGCCGTTTTAAGGTAGCCTAGATCTGGATATACGGTTTGGGCTTGGTACATGGGAATTTGCAAGATTTGGTTCCTTGAAAAATCAGACGTGTTGTATTGTAATGGAGCTAGAGGGTGAACATAATAGTTGAAAATAAGATTTTGGGGGGAAATCCCAGCGAATTGAATGTTGGTCAGCCATCAAAAAGAGTGGGGGGTGGAGAATGTGAGGCAAACCACTGGCCATGACTACTCATATCAACTGACTGGTATGAAATGCAATGTTTGTCTCGCTTTAGGGCAAGGTTAAGGTCACAGAATTTGGGAATTTTTGGTAGAAGTGATGAAGCCTATTGTGTAAGCGCTTAAACTGTCGTGACTGTGTGATAAAAATTATAAAACTTTGTGTAAATTGACGGTAAATTATCTGGACACATCCATTTTGGACAAAATTCAGATTTTAATGTTAATTATGAATGGGGTTCTGAGCCGCGGAAGAAGACGCGCATTTTTGTGCAGTAGAATCAAAAAGTGTGATCGGAAATTTCGTTCATCTCCTCTCTTTACACATCGCAGCCTCAATTTTTGTTTGTTCCCACTCCACTTTTTGCCCAGCTGAGAAGTTCAACGTCAAACGTTTGTGAACTTCAGTATTGTGATAAGGAGTTAAAATAAATTGGAACTGCAAAACAGCTTGGTAAGTGCCACACGATGCATTTTAAACAAGTGTCAAAGTGTGCAGTTGCCATACCTCTTCTACATACTGAAAGATCTCCAGTTTTTCAAAACGGAGACAGAACGAACAAGAACTAAGGTTGCGACATCGCTAGTTGACTTTAAAAAAAAGTTGTTTTCTCAGATGTAACATGGGAGAGTGATTGTGTCGGCATTTAAGACCTCTCTGTGTTCAGGTCTGTCAGTCAGAGGCTTTTGATCGAAGATTATCCAGCACTGGAAGTTTCATTCAGTTGTTTGTATTCTGAGGTTAAGATTAGACATGAGTTATGGTGCCAGTTTTTTTTTTCATTGCATTTTCGAGTGTAGTCGACAATTATTTTTTTTCATTGAATTTTCGAGTGTAGTCCACAATGTTTTTTTTTTTCCATTGTATTTTCGAGTGT